>CM052705.1:43345052-43397849 GCA_028551405.1 Uromys caudimaculatus | reverse complement strand
GATAGATAGATAGATAGATAGATAGATAGATAGATAGATAGATAGATAGATAGATAGATAGATAGATAGATAGATAGATAGATAGTTTTAAGAAACAATCTGCATAGTCAGGATATCAGCAGTTCAGTTCACACTCAGCAGCAGCAGCTCAATCCAATCGCAAACACCATTCATGAATCAGCAACAGCCTTGAGGGCTCTGCTGTATGCTGCTTAGAAGTAGTTCCTTGGGGTAATTTTAATCTCCAATTGTCAGATACCAGCAGTCCAGTTTGGGTAGTGCCAGGATACCAAACATGAGTTAGCAACTGTGGCACTACCCAGAACAAACATCCAGGCTTCCACTGACTCAGCATGAGTGACTAGGAACAGCAGGGACACCAGGAGAGTTTCTCTGCCGTGTCTCACTCAATGAAGTCAAGATCAACAAGGAGTTTGCTCAATTTCCATCTTACTGCATGTCCTTCCTTCCTTCCTTCCTTCCTTCCTTCCTTCCTTCCTTTCTTTTTTCTTTGTGTGTGTGTGTGTGTGTGTGTGTGTGTGTGTGTGTGTGTGTGTGTGTGTGTGTGTGTGTGTGTTAAAGATCAAATCCAGGGCCTCTATATATTGAAAAGCAATTTCAGTTTTGAGAGGAAATGCAAATGGTAATGAGATATTTCTTTACCTAACAGATAGGTAAAATATTTGATAATTGTAACTATCTAGAGTAGGGTCTGGGGGTATCTTCCAAGCTCATACACACCTTAGTAGGGACACTTTGATAGCATTTGTGATGGTTTGACTATGGTTGGCCCAGGGAGTGACACTACTAGGAGGTGTGGCCTTGTTCGAGGAGGTGTGTCATTGTGGGTGTGGGCTTTAAGACTCTTATCCTAGCTTCCTGGAAGTCAGACTTCTTCTAGCAGCCTCAGAAGAAGATGTAGAACTCTCAGCTCCTCCTGCACCATGCCTGCCTGGGTGCTGCCATGCCCTGCCTTGATCATAATGGACTGAACCTCCAAACCCCAATTAAATGCTGTCTGTATAAGAGTTGACTTGGTCATGGCATTTGTTCATAGCAGTTAAATCCTAACTAAGAATGCATCAAAAAAGCTAAAGGCACATTTTCTTCTATTCAGTAATTTCATATTTAGAAATTTCATCTGCAAGCATAGTCTCACATGTTCATTATCTCATATTACATATATTCAAGGATAGTTATTGCAGTATCATTTGTAATAGATAAAGGCTAGAAACAGTAAACTTCTCTCCATAGGCAACTGCATGAATAATATGGAACACTGCTATACAGTTTCCATCCTGTATTTTAAAAGATACAAACTAGTTTTTTTAAAAAAACCAAGCTTCTCTAATGCACTGAGTATTAGAACATCTGTCATAATTAGGGTTTCTGTGGCAGGGATAAAACACCATGGCCAAAAGCAGCTTGAGGAAGAAAAGATTTGTTTGACTTCCATGTCCCTGTCATAATCATAGTCCATCATGAAGGAAGTCAGGGTAGGAACTCAAGCAGGGCAGGAACCTGAAGGCAGGAACTAAAGCAGAAGTTGTCGAAGCTTACTGGCTTGCTCAGCCTGCTTGCTTAAATAATCCAGGGCCACTTGCATAGGGATGGTACCACCTACAATGAGCTAGGCCTTCCCATATCAACTATTAGTAAAAAAGTGCTCCATACAGACTTGTCTCGACGTAATCTGAGGAAGGTTCCTTCTTCCCAGATGGCCCAAGCTTGTATCAAGTTCTAAGCTTCCATTTCTATAAAAGTAATGACTATGTAAATGAGCATGTGTTGGGCTGTTTCAAGGAGAATCACAAGTCTGTAACAATGACTGCCTCCAAAGGTACAGGTGAAGACTAGAAGGCCTTCTTCCCATTTATTCTTTTGAATACTTGAATTTTATATTGTGTGCATATATTAGCTAGTGAAAAAAAATTATTTCTTAAAAATTACAGTCCCTAGAGGTAATTTGATTGGCAGATAATCACAAGATTCTCCAGGCCTCTCTGCTGTCTTTTCCCTACCTTCAATGGGCTTTACTTTGGATTTCTCCCACTGACTTGTGTGTCTGGAAGCTCTCTATCCGACAGTCTTACTTCCCATCTTAATTTGATTCCTTGCTACCATCCAGTCATGCTGTCATAGCCTCAGGCATCCTTGAACACTCACTGTAATTGTGGGCTTAGGATGGGTTTGTCTCTGGACTGAGTTTAAGGACCTTGGTGGGACACTTGTGTCACAACAGGCTTAGATCTAAATGTCCTCTACAGGCTGATGTTGTGAACACTCAATCTCCAACAAGTTGTCCTGTTTGGCAGGCTGCGGTGTCTTTAGGAGGTGGGGCCTGCCATGAGGAACTGGGTTCCAGGGCCCAGGCTTTGAAATCCATCCCTGCTTCTGGTTCTGACCACTTTTCTTGTTTCCTGGTCTGAGCCATTGAACAAGTTTCCCTTGCATGCTCCCACAGACAGAAGCTGAGATCCTCTTCCATGTCTTCCCTGTTATAAAAGACTGAAATCACTCTGAGGAGGAACTGAAATAAACCATCTTTTCTTACCATGTTGTTTCAGGGTTTTGTTGGTTGGTTGGTTGGTTTTGTTTTTGTCACAGTAATTTGAAAGTAGCTAATAACAGCCTTGGTACCAAGCTCAGTTGATTATACACAGTGTGTTCTACAGGAGTGATGGAAAGCTGACTGGATGTCTGAGTAGATGCATGGATGATGGATGCATAAATGCATGGATAGATGCTTAGATGCATGGATGCATGCATGCATGGGTGAATGGATGCACGGATGCATATATGGATGGATGCATGGGTGGATGGATAGATGTATGCATGGATGAATGCATGGATGCATGGATGAATGGGCACATGGATGCATGGGTGCATGGATGCATGGGTGCATATATGGATGGATGCATGGGTGGATGGATAGATGCATGCATAGATGGATGCATGGGTGCATGGATGCATGGGTGCATATATGGATGGATGCATGGGAGGATGCATGGATGCATGGATGGATGGATGGGTGGATGGATGGGTGCATTGATGCATGGATGCATGGGTGCATATATGGATGGATGCATGGGTAGATGGATAGGTGCATGCATGGATGGATGCATGGATGCATGGATGCATGGATGGATGATTGATGGATGCATGGATGCATAGATGCACGGGTGCATATATGGATGGATGCATGGGTGGATGCATGGATGCATGACTGGATGGATAGGTGCGTGCATGCATGGATGGATGCATGAATGCATGGATGCATGGATGGACACATGGATTCATGGATAGATAGACAAATGCATGGGTGGATGCATGTGAGGATGGATTGGAAGAGCAGTGCTTCCAGAGTGTTGTTGATTGGGCTGGCCAAGGAATTTTTGTCTATTTTGTTTCCACTTTTACCTTATCATGCACAGAGGATACACTGTAGGTAATCAACTTTTATTGAATGAATAACTGAATATCACAAAGAGGACAAAAGAAGTGATTAACTGATATAAAGATATTTGAAAAAGATGACAGAGAGGTTACATTATGTGGAGACCCACAGCTTAGAACAGGGGATACCAGCAAAGGACAATAGAGAGGGAGCTGGCTCCAGAGCAAGTTAGATATTTGTGCACAAGAATAATCCCTCAGTTTTCACATGACCTGACATTATGCTCATGTTTTCCCAACAGAAATTAAAACACATTTCCTTGTAAAAACTTGTGTGTGAACGCTCATGGCAGCTTTCAGGAAGTAGAAATAAGCCAAATGTCTATCTGTGGATGAGTGAGCAATCTCAAAGTGGCTAGACAAACTAAATATAGCTCATCCACATAGCAGAATAATATTATTTGGCAGTTTAAAAAAAAGAGTTAAGTACTGGGCAGGCTACAAGCAGGGTGTCTCCTGAAGATATTATGCTAAGTGCAAGAAGCCAATCACAGAACCTTACATGCCATATGATTTCATATGAAATGTTCAGAATCAGAAAGTCAATAGAAACAAGAATAGATTGATGGTTTCAGGTTTGGGGGATGGAAGAATCTGGAAGAAAATGAGTATCTGCTAAGGGGTGAAAAGTTTGTTTCTAAGGCAATGGAAATGTTTTTAAGATCAATTGTGATGTACAGCCCTGTGAATATAATAAAAACCAGAGAGCTTTGCATTTTAACTAGGTGCATTTTATTTTCTGTGAAATGTATCTTCATCAAACTGTTCATTAAAAAATAAAGCAAAACAAATTCAGATGACTTGAGCTTCCTGGACCCAAGAGGCACAGAGTTCTAGAAGCCCTTAGATTCCCTGTGGTCAGGTGGAACTGAGGCTATGGAAGACTGATCTCCCCACTCTCCACACTAAGCCAGGTGAGGCCCCTGCCAGGGGTTGCCCAGGGCATTGGCATAGAAGGGAGCCCCACCTGCAGACCTCAGGGCTGGAATAGAAGGGAGCTATTCTTGGGTTTAGAAGAGGAAAACACTACATTTCTTTACTTCTAACCCCACAAAACCTCTCATGGAATGCCCCTGCACATATGTTTGGGGAGGGCAGAAAGAGAGAGTGTCTTAGTTAGGGTTTTACTGCTGTGAACAGACACCACGACCAAGGCAACTCATATAAGGACAACATTTAATTAGGACTGGTTTACAGGTTCAGAGGTTCAGTCCATTATCATCAAGGCAGGAACATGGCAGCATCCAGGCAGGCATAGTACAGAAGGAGCTGAGAGTCCTACATCTACATCTGAAGGCTGCTAGCAGAATACTGCTCCCAGGCAGCTAGGACAAGGGTATTAAAGCCCACACCCACAAGGCCACACCTACTCCAACAAGGCCACACCTCCCAACAGTGTTACTCCATGGGCCAAGCATATACAAACCATCACAGAGAAAGATAGAGAGCAGGAGACTACAAAGTGAATGATTAATTCTACAATTGTCTGAGCACTAACTATGCATCTGGTATGCATGTTAAATGGGAAGATTGTGGGGTGCAAAGAAATGCCAAGTTCCATGTGGGTGTTGGGAATTGAACATGGGTCTTCTGGAAGAGCAGGCAGTGATCTTAACTGCTGAGCCACCTCTCCAGTTCCAGGGCTTCTGACACCCTCTCACAGACATACATGTAGGTAAAACACCAATGAACATAAATTATGTGTATAAAATAAAATAGATTAAAATTTTTAAAAAATGTCAAGTTCCTCTAGCCTGAAAGTTCGGGGAGACTGACTGGAGGCTGATGGGTAAGTGCTGCTAGCTATGTAGATGTTAGGCCACCGGGCCATTCTTCATGCCTGCCTGAAGCTGTGTGCCATCTGCAGGCTGGCCCCATTTCGAGTGAGGCCCTGGAAGGACAGGGGATTCAAGATGCTAGAACAGCAAATCCCACATGTCCTGTCCTAGGGTCTACATTACTGGAAGCCAGGGTTCTAAGCTGGATGGATAGGCAGGTGGAGATTCACTTCCAGCCCTGACTTCATGCCCTCAAAACTGTTACGGGGGGTGGGGGTGGGGGCAGAACAATGGAGCATTCACTGCACAGCTTCAGTGTCTCATCTGTCTATTTCTTTCAAGTACATATAGATTACAGAGAAAAGTTGTGTTACAGGTTCTAAGCCAACAAATGTCACTAATCCACCAGACACTGGGGCTGCCCCCAGGAAAGTCCCTAGAAGTACTCCAAGGCCTGACCAGGCTGCTGGGCTAGCCTGGACTTTGCAGAAGGCTCCCTGGCCCCAAAAGTTCTGGCCCAAGATCATGAGGTCCCTCATTCATCTTCCTGTGGAGATAGATGCTGGTGAGTGGAGCAGCTTAGCATCCTGGAATCCAAACAAGAAAGCAAGGTCCTCAGGTCCCTTGTAGCCTCTGTGACTTGGGAGGGGGTGGGCTCTTCCTTCTGAACTTGTGCTTTTAGAAGTGGCAGGCACTGGTATCGGCATCCACTCAGGCTGGAAACAGAAGCTGTTTGCAAGAGAAAACAAACAAACACACAGCCTCTTCCAAATGTGGCCCCCAGGCTCCAGGGAAGCTGGGTTGGGGAGGAGGAAGTGGGGGCCACATGAACCCAGTGGAAACAGGGCACCATTAAAACACTGTGTAGTCAGGCTGAAAATTAAACAGATGTGAGTTTCTTTAATTCAAAGCCGTAATTATTCTGACGTTTTCCATAACTTAATCTGAGCCATCACTTCAACTTTAATTATGCATAATGAAATGGATTATTTACAGTAACTAGTATGACAGGAAAAACCGAGGCGTGAGAATTGGCAACTTGGCAACTGTTGTGTATTCCTCCTTTTACCCAGCCAGGGAATACTGCGCACCTACTATGTGTCCCTTGCCCGCCTTGTAGATGTCCCTCTGGAGTGAACAGTATGTCAGATGTGTATGAGCCGATTGCTTCACTCCCTTGTCTCATTCACTGTGTAGTAATACTTGATAGCAGCTCTTACTTTCCCTGACTCATGGGTAGGCATAAGAATTGAGATCTGAAAGGTTAGGTAATTTACTTAAGGTCACACAGCAAAGCCTATGGGTTTTTATTTTTAACCATTTAGCTGCTTCAAACAGAAGCCAGACCAGCATTCCAAATCTTCCTGATTAAGTTAGCTAAAGGGTAAAGTGCTTTGTTATTTTAGCTGCAAAGTGAAGGATCAGAATCACGTTTTGGTGACATGAGCCTGAAAGTTTCCTGTAGAATGCACGGGGCCGTGGAGATAAACTGTCAGGAGCAAAGGCCTCAAGCCCAGGGGGAAACACAGGCATCTTCCAGGAGACTGGTGAGAGGAGCCAGTCTTGCTGTCCTTGGTTTCTGAAGAGAGCACTGACTGTCAGCGTCACCTGTCTCTGAGCCTCAGTTTTCCCCAGCCCAGGAAGAACCGGGAGCAGCTTGCTGAGCAGCTCCAACTCAGTGAAATGCTTGGTTCCCCTCTCCTGGCTGTTTTCATCAAAGTTCTGTTACATTGTTCTTCTTTTCTCTTTCCCTCTCTGACCTTTCTCTCATCTGGTTTTGGGCTGTATCTTCCTCTGTTGACTCATGCTAGCCCCAAACTCACTATGTAGCCCAGGCTGGCCATCTTCCTGCCTTAGCCTGTTGAGTGTGGGGAATGCAAATGTGAGCCTTGAATCTCCCCATCTTTCCCTTAAAGCACCTTACTTTCTGGTCACCTGAGGTCAGTTGTTCATAGCCGGCACCATTCAAGCTGCTACAAATATGAATCTGAGTCTCATCTCCTTCCTCTCTTCCACTTCCAGACCCGGGTAGTTGGCACTGGGACTCTGAGCATACTGCATGACTGTGACCACCTTCTTTCTGCCATACAGGTTATAGTGTGCACCATTCAAGCTCCTGCAAATATGAATCTGAGTCTCATCTCCTGGATGACCCAGTGTGCATGCAGGGTGTAGTTACAGTTCTTGAGAGCACCTGGGATTCCCCCAACCGTTTCCATCCTGATTCAGGGTTTGGCCCAACCACTCCACATCTGGGGCTGCTGGGATATCCTCCTCTACAGCAGTCTGGTACCCATTGCAGGGAGGGAGTGGAGAAGATGGTGCTTCCACTGACTCAGTTACTCTTCTCAAGGCTCCTCGGCCATCTTCTCTAAGCTTGCTGTTACCCATTTCTGAGTGAAGGTGGAGCAAAACTGATAATTCACTCACCTCTCTGTGTATCCCGGCACAGTGCTGGCACAGTCACAGAAATGTTGTAAAGGGCCACACCACTTCCGAGTGGGCAAAAGCTAACTCCAATATTCTTCAACCAACCTTTGAGCTCTGTAGGGGCCATGGTGTTGGATGGCATCTGACATGGTTAATACTGTTGACAGTATCGAGAATCACCTACAGCCCTCACCTCCGGGCAAGTTTGTAAGGTAGTTTCTAAACTGGTTAACTGAGGTGGGACAATCTACCTTAGATATGGGTGGCACCATTACACAGGTTGGGGTGGCAGACTAAATAAATGGGAGCAAGCCAGCATAAACCAGTGCTCATTCCCTGCTGCCTGACTGCAGATGCAGGCAGTGTGACAGCTGCCTGCTATTCCTGCCATGATGACTACTCCTGAAAACCGTGACACAAAATAAGCTTTTCGTTCCTTCCGTTGCTTTTTCAGGTGTTTTATTACAGCAACAGGCAAAGTAACTAATTTACAGCATCCAAGGGTAACATCAGCCAGGTATCTGCTTCATGGAGCCATTTGGTCCCAGCTCTTAGTTACTGTCTTGAAAACAAGTTCCAGTGAGTTCCAAGTCTCAGCCTTCTCCTCAATTCAGGTCAATAGAGACCCCCTCACTTGCAGCCCCTGCCTGGGCAAATGACAAAAGGCTTGGTTACAGGGCAGTGATGACCACTGTGTTCATGATAAGGATGTGCAGCTTTGATTACTTTTTTTAGGTCACATTTTGCCCTCTTCACTTGTCATGAGTTCTCTGTGGAGACTTATGGATGAGGGGATTGGGGACAGACCTGGGGCTAATAGGATGGACTAGCTGGCCTATTGGGTAGCAGGTTATCACACACGTAGGTTATCAAGGAACAAACCGACAACAGTGTTTAGAGTCTCCCTTAGTTACCATCAAAGCCTCTGTTTAGTTTCCTGCCTGGCAACAAAGTCAGGAGGGAAAGAATTGTGGCGTCTAGAATAAATGTGGGCTAGAACACTGGATGAAGATTCTCAGTAGCTGTACAGAGCCGTCAAGCATGCAGGAGGCAGTTATTGTCCTTGTTCTTCTAGGGATCACCTCAGGTAGGAGTCCTGTGCACTGTGAAGCCATGCCTGGCATGCTTGCTTTGCAGGACACCAGTCTGTGAGAGTTTCCCCAGAGAAGACGTGCCCATTGTGAGGCTCATTGCTGTGAGGGCTTCTCTGCAATGATGAGTGAGAGGCAGCTACCCTGGAAAGGCTGCACCCTAGGGACAGAGGTTCTGGAACAGATATGCCTACAGGACCATGGCAGAGCCTAGGCTTGTACAGAGCACACTCTGCTCTGACTGACCTATGTGAGGAATCTCTCTAAAAACTAAGGTTGGGAAAGTGCTTCTTAGAGCCTGGTTGTGTGCAGATGCTTAGTTAGTCTTTGTAACAATTTGTCCTTCTTAGAGGAATTGAACTTGGCAAATCATCCTTCAGGGAAACAGATATGGAGGGGCAATTGTCTCCCTAAGGAGCAAAGGCTAGTCCTTCTGATAAAAGACCCAAGATTCCACCTGACTCTTCCTATATGCTCTCTCCCCCATTTAAGAGCTTCAAGAATGTTCCATAATTTTAAAGAATACCTTTGGATGGCTGAAATTAAGCTTTTTAAATGAAATGTTGTATACTGAATAGGTAATGTATGCATTATATATTCATTCATGTTATTTGCCAGTTAATTTAGGAGTAACTTACCTCCTGGACGAGTCATGTAGTAAAATACTTAGAGGATCGTCTCAGGACACAGTAAAGGCTGTACTGGGGACTCATGCTCTGCAGTCTCCAATCGTAGTTCTAGGTGTTTGCTCAAATCTTCCTCTCTTTCCCTCAAAGGTAGCTTAGTTTCCTTTATATGGATATTTACATTCAGATCTCTGTTTGGGTGTATTTTTCTTTCTTTACTTTTATAAATAAAATCTTTTTTTCCTCTTGCATCTTTTTGCTTACGGTCAATGTATGGACAGCTATTAACGAGTTACTTCACCATTCTAAGAGCGTGTCCTTTCAATCACATGTACTTTCCAGGACTGAGGAGAACGATCATTGGTAGCCCTCTGCATCACTTGCTATATGCACCATTTCTTTCTCTTATCTAATTGCCAGACTCATCCTTCCTGACCACTTTAACTCATGAGAAAAGTGAACATTCCTGCTTCTGTACCCCAAGGCATGATGCTAGCTTTTGGCGTCAGGTAGAAATGTTTTCTACATTTAGGAGATGGCTCTATCTAGATGATTAGTTCTAAATCAAAATGGATTTTTAAATCAAAATGCTTTTTCAAGATCCATAAAAAATGAATATTTTATTTTCTTCTTTGATCTGCTAATACAAAAAAATAACTGAGCTTCGGAATATTGGTCCTCCTTAACCTGAGACTTTAGCTGTAGAGGGCAGAAACTCTATTGAGTAAAAGCAGGCCATGAACTGTTCAGACTTTTACTTGAAACATTTGAAAGGTCCCCAGAAATATGAGCTTTTGAGCATAATTGAGTTAAGAGGTGACATTTATTGTCACTAGGAGAAGAGTGAGGTCAGATGTATGCTGTCAGTGTCTTTCACTTGAACACTGTCATTTGGAATGCTGTCATCAGATGTGTGAAAGAAACAAGTTGCACAGGTTTATGAGCACTTGTGTACTTGGGATTTCCAGTAGCAAAGTGCATCCCATCCTCTCCTGGCCTAACAGATTACACACTTATGAACGCATTGCCCACCTCGGTCAATGGATGGACTTCTGTGATATAGTCCATTTTTTCTCTCATCTTCTGTGAGTCTGAGAACATGATTGTAATGATTGTTCTAGAACCATAGAGGTCTGGGGGTTTCTGGGTGTGAGGGCAGACAATGTGCACCTGCCTTCAGCATGAATGACAACAGCCTCAAAGAAAACAAAGCAGCCTCCTCTTCTCTTTCCTTAGGTTCAAAACTTCTTAAAGGCCCATGCCAGGCGCACCATCCCCTACATCCTTCCCACTTGCTCTGGTCCATCATAAGCCTTCTTCCCACTGCACCCTGGAGCAGCCCTTGCCTCTATCCAAACAGCTCAGTACAATACCCAAATGCTCATCAAGCTGTCATGAGCTCTGTAAGTCATCTCTAATGTCATGTCTCTTCAACTACAATGCCAGTCCTACAACGTTGGGTTTTTACATCTCTAGTGCTCCAAGGGCCCTCGCTATCATCATGGCATCCAGTATGTATTTGGTTGGGTTGAACATCACCTTTTTAGAGTCTGGTACATGTGTGTCTTTCACCTTTACTGGTGAACATTCACCAAATGTAGAGCCTCAAATCTTCTGCCTACTTCACATCTGTATTTGACTCAGCTTCTGTCCTCCCTGTCTTCTACCGAGATGAAGAAAAGTGAAAGTTTCTGTTTGGGAAGCGATCATGTGACATTCTGACAATGACTTACAAAGGAAATCCCCAGAGAACAGAAATGAGACAAACTCTTGGCTGTATCTACGGGAAAGGGTTGAGAACAAAGTCTTTGCATTCCATAAACACCAAAGAGTCAAATTTTTTTACCAGTCAGAAAATGAAGGACCCTTCAGAGGACCCCAGTGTATTTAAACCCTAGGTGTATGGACAATGTCTACATTTTTAGAAAGCCTCCTGGGAACTAGATTTTGTGCCACATGGAAATGAGGCATGTCACAACACACGCTGGACCACACTGTGGAATCGGTCCCTCCTTCCTCCTTCATGTGTGTCCTAGAACTCAGGTTGTCAGGTCTGTGCAGCAAATGCTTTCCCTATGGGCATCTCGCCAGCCTGTGTGGCTTCATCTTAACACTCTCATGCTCACGGCTTGAAAATTCATGAAGGGAGTCAATTCCCAGAAAGTCTTTCTGTGATATATATGATGCTCAAAGAGATTGCAAAAGGTTTCTCTTCCTTTTTTCAGAGCTGGCCTCAGAAGAGCTTTCCTCTCAGCTCTCCCCACCAATAGCCCACCTCTGTGGAATTAGGAAAGTCTAAAAGAAATTGGCTTTTCTCAGGGCAACAGCAGGGTGAGACTCCCAGACCAACACAGCCTTTTCTTGCTAACTACAAGCTAATGTGATGGTCAGAATCAATACTGTGGTCCACTTCTTTCTTCTGTGTCCTACTGGAGAATTGCCACGAATTTGAGGTCATCCTGGGCTACATAGTGTGTTCCAGGATAGCCTGAACTGTAAAATGAGATCCCATCTCAAACAAACAGTAAGTTAGGCCTTTTTCTCATTTGACAAGGGCATATTATGGAACAGCCAAGAGGCCCTGACCACATACCAACACTCAGTTAGGGCCTCCCGGCATGTGTAAGTGTAAGTCAGAGAAATTCATACTGTCTATAAAGTGCCCAGTTGGTGGTATTCTGTTATTGCACCACAAAATAGTTCAAGACAGTATTTGTGCATGCATTGGTGGTTCGTAATCCAGAAAAAGTACATTATGACAAAGCCCTTAGAGAAAAAGTGACAACAGATCCTGCCTGGCCCTGGCTCTCTGGATCTGTTGTTAAGAGGTAGCCTTCAGCTGTGATGAGTCTCCTTAATGTTTTTGCTCTATAGTATTTTTTTCCCCTAAAACAAACTATAGATTTGCAGAGTCTGTCATTAGGCTCCTGTGGGTGTTCCTCAGCAACACAAGAGGGGTGACACTGAAGTCCCACAGAAGTCCAGCACAGTCACATGTTTAGGCCGCAGTGAAGCTGAAGGCTTTCATTTCAAATTCTGCTTCAAAACCCTGGCTTTCCCCACACTCTTTGATTAAGGGAGAAAATGAAGGGCTACTTATTTCTTTATTAGTAGTATGTATGTGATAGTGGCGTGCCACAGCATGCACATGGACATTAGAGAACTAACTCTACGAAGTTGTCCTCTGACGCATGTAAAAAGAAAGGCACAAGAAAGGCGCACAAAGACGGACTAGCAGCTACCCCTCAGGTGAGGGTTGTTTCCTGTCTCACAAGCAGGGCTGTAATTTAGAGAAGAAGGTTGTGCATTACCACTTAGTGTTAGAGGGCCAGAGTGGTCGGTCAGCTTTCTGTCAGTCACTGAGGCTGAGACCTCAAGGGTCTCAACACTGACTCTCAGGAGGAGGCCCCAGAGGCTCATTCCTAGAAAGGCTGTGATTCAGGGGGAACACGTGCTTCATGCATCAAGATGTCGCAGCCAGTTCTATGACTGCTAATCCACTTTCAAGTGCCTTTTCTTTTTCTATGTGTTAGATGCCAGCAGTTGTAATTTGATTCTTAAAGCACACAGGTAAGTCAAATTCCATTAAAGCCTCCTGCCAGCTCATCAGACTCCAAAAGAACCTTCTAGAAGACCAGCCTTAAGATGGAAAGGAAGTGTCTTAGGAAGGAGACTTGGCCTTGAGCCTCTGACCTCTCTGCTACAGCTTGTCTGGGTACATCACTTTCAGCTGAGTGCCTTGGGACGTCCCTCAATCTTACCTGTGGAATGAATGGGCTAATGCTCTGAGTATTGCATCTCACAAATACACAGTGTTAGCATGCAATGCCATTTGATTTTTGTAATTGCTATCACTGTCCCCACCTCTTTGTTGGCAGGGCATCTGGAGAAAGGGGCATATAGATTCTATAGCGGCTACTGTTATTGCCAATATCTCCAGTGAATGCTTCCAAGGGTGTTTTTTCCCCTTTATTTTCATGATCCTGGCACATGACCTTATCCTGAGAAGAGGTCATCATAAGTATAGGACATATCTTATATGAATGTCAGCAGAAAAGGGCACAACTAAGGAGAGCCTACCTTTATCCGTAAACAGAATGAGCAGTTCCTGATTCAAACTGCTTGAGGTTACTGGCTCTATTTGCTTCTTCCAAAATATCTCCCTTGCTGTCATTCAAAGCATGACATTTAAGGAGGACTGGGGATGTTGATCTTAGAGTCAGGCTCCTCAGTTGGAATGCTATTTCTCCCACGGAACTAATCTCACACTCAGATCTTCTCAAAGATATGATCAATGCAACAAAGTCAATGTGTCCATCCCAGTAACACCAGGGGCTATCAGTGGCCAACCAAGCTTCTCCGTCTGGGGAACAGAGCTTCTCTAGCCTCTCTGTACCTCAAAGGAGATGTGCCAAGGTTGGCACGTCTCACTGGGTGGTAAGGTGCCAAGGTTGGCACGTCTCACTGGGTGGTAAGGTGCCAAGGTTGGCACGTCTCACTGGTGGTGAGGCTGTGGAAACCCAGGTGGAGCTTATCGAGAGCTCCAGGCTCTCATCAGGCCTGTGTGCTCTTAGGTGTGGAGCACTGGGGACTAAAACCAGTCCCTGTGTGTGCTAGGGAAGTACTCATTGTCTGTGCCGCATCCTCAGCCTTTTTTTTTTTTTTTTTGAGATAGGATCATGGACCAGATTGGCTTAACCTCACTCTGTACATACATGTGTCTTGGGCTTTTCATCCTCCTTCTTCTCAGCCTTCTACTAAGGAGCTCAGATTACTGGCCTGTATCACTATAGCTAGCTTCCAGTCCAACTCTATGCTTATATTTTTGCGGCCTGTGGGTGGCCATGTATTGACGGCCATGATGATACCTTTCCAAACTCTTATTCCTCTACCCCATACCCTTCTTACTTTGTATGTTTACTTATGAAATGACTGCTTACAGGGACACAGGTCACTGGACTAAGGGAATACCCTAATTCAGTATGTATATCTATAAGGAGCTATTTCCATATAGGTATCATTGAGTTTCTGTGGGACATGAATCTTTAGAGGATACTAGTCATCCCAGTCCACTGTAGTTAGCAAGATTGGAAAAGCATGAAAGAGTATGGCCTCTGCTGTGGCTAAATCAGGCATAGTATCATAGCTACCTTGAAATGGTCCCTAGTCTTTCCTGGGAAAAGCATGTGGTCACTTAGATAATAAAATCCCTCATCTCTAGTGAAGCCCAAATAAATCCATGTGCCCTCCTGACTTTCTCATTTCCTCCTCTATGAAATGAGGATTAATCACTCAAGGAGTCCTGACTGATCCTCTAAAGGATGCCCCAAAGCAGCTTCCAACAACAACAGCCCATTCACTGTCCTGACATTGCTAATGGCTGAGGAGAAATCCCCCATGATTCTGGAGTTCTCTAGTCACACACACTCGATTCTCAGATGACCTCATGAATTCAACAGTGCCTCAAGAAGGAAAAGAAACTTCCAGAATCTTCTGGACCCCTGCAAGAGAGAGAATGCCACTAGCATACTAAGGCCTTTAAGTGATTCTTTTCCTGGCTCTTAACGAGGCTGGGAGGGAGGAGGGCAGCCAGGAGACGGTGAGGACTGGAGGCTTTGTTCTCCTGCAGAAGCAGATTTCATGCCTGTTTGGTCTGGCTGTTTCCTTGGCTCCCAGAAGACCCCATGTTTTCACTTCCAGTGCTTAGTGAAGGCATTCAGTCCTGGGGAATGACCAGCCTCCTTTGTTGCCATGAGATGAAGTCACAGACAAAGCAATGAGCTTATTTCCAGCCAACGACTTTGTGCTTATGTCACCTTGCCTCTGTTTAAATCTACAGGAGGAGAAGCTCTACACCTGATCCACCTGCCTGCCACTAGGAACGTGGCAGAGAACGCTCCACCTGCCACTTTGGTACATAAGTTTTCTGTGAATTTATCAGTATCATTGTCACCTGTGATCCTGGGATTTCCCATGGTAATCAACCCAAGGCCCTTCACTGAGGCCTTCAGGGTGAACAGACTGTCAGCAACCAACTTTGAGGTAAGCAGCCTCTCACTTATGCCTCCATGTCTGCAAAGAAGATATGCACAGAATCTTGATCCAGCCATACATGGGATGACATCTAAAGTGGCTCCTAGCAAACCCCCCAGTGAGGCAAAACAAAGGACCTGAACCCAGGGTGAGGGCTACTTCCTCCATCTTCACGAAAATCCCCCTGGGTGATTAACACCCCCACCTCCCGAGACTCACAGGCTATTGAATTAGATTCAGCAGGATAGTGTGTGCGTGTAAGGCCTTTTTGGCTCTTGATGATGTAACTGCATCCTAATTGGCTGAAAAGTTGTATCTAAGTTATTGTACTAAACAATAAAAGTTAGATCTGCACCCAGATGGTAATCTCCAGAGTCTGAAATCCCAGGCATCTTTGTGGGCTCTGTGTCTGCTTTCCCCCCATTTTCCAGACCCGGCTCTGACAGGTGAATCTGACAGTTTGGGTCCTTGACCTAGAATCTAGGAAGTCTACTCTGCTGTCCTTAAGTCAGCTCCTCCTGTACATCACGAGGAGAGTGTCAAAGAGGCAGGAAGATCAGGGCCCTACAGCTGTCCTGTAAAACCCATGCCCTGAGTCATCACTATGGAAGTTCCCAGGATCCAGACCTTGACTCCAGGACTCAGCTGCCCTGCCTTTCTATTTGTGACATCTGGCCTGCTTTTAGCAGCTGCTGCCAGTCTGTTCCCCTAAGCCCTGCCAACTGCTCACACTCACAGAGTGCTGGATACCCCTGAAAATGATTCTCACATTCCCGTTCTTGAAATCCTCAAGGTACAACGGTTGTGATTTAACATCACCTCCTATCCACAGATGAGGAAATGAAGCACAGAAAGACTGTGTAGTTTGTCCTAGCATTCACAGCTAATATGTAGCTGAGCTGTGACTGGAAACCAGGGCAAGTAGCCCTGGACCTCTCATTTTTAACATCTTTACTGAGCTGTTAATTCACAAGCAGACCCCACTACTGCCAAGCCGAGGGTCTCCTCAGCTCTATATAGGGCTAGTCATGGGCCAGGAGTTTTCTCCCTAAGGAAAGCTCTGAGCCATCCAGGCAGGGGAGGGACAGCAGATAGGGCCCTGCAGCCGCAGAGGAACTCTCCAAGGTCCTGTGAAGGACTTTCTCTCCTTCATCCTCCCATGGCTTAGGCAGACTCCTCTTTTCCCAGTAATTGTTCTGAGCACTGTGGACCCAAACTCGTTTTTCAGCTTTGTTCAGGATGATGTCAAAGTCCATATCCATAAAGGCAAATTTATTGTTTACCCCAGAATTCTACAGCTAGGTTTTCTTCAGCCAAAATGAAGCTTCCTCTTCCCCTCTGGTGCCTCAGGAGACCACTTTCCCTTCCCTCTCCTCCCCTCCCCTCCCCTTCCCTGACTTAGTTTCCCTATATGTGAAGTGGAGAGATTTTTGCCAACTTACAGTTGTTACAATAAATAAAATACCATGACTGGCTTGGCAAGGGGCAGCCACACAAACATTGATAATCACTGGTGAGAACAGACAGTTTTCCCATTCGTGTTGCTAGGAGCACAGGTCCTTTGGTTCTAAGATATAAAACCTGGGGTGTTCAAGCTAGTTCCCGAGGGTGATGTGGAAGGAGAGGAGCATCTAACTGGGGACACAGAGAAGGACTCGAGCCTGAGCAGGAAGTGGGTGTGTAAATGAGGAGGCACTGGAGTGTCTCTACAGGAGCCTGATCAGGTGGCTGTGATCTCCTCAGGCAGGAAACCAGCCCGTGCAGAGAGTGCTTAATGCTGGAGCACAGCCCTTGAGTCAGCTCACTCAACCCTCACAACAACCTTTTGAAGCTGGTGTTACAGATGGGAAACTGAGGCATGGGAAAGCTACATTACTAGAAATGGAGCTTTGAAGTTCATTTGGTGCAGATGTGTTTATCTATGATTATTTATGATGTGTTTATTCTGCCTCACCTTCCACAGACAGAATAGATAGCCCAGCTCTGGATGAGTGGCTATGAGGCTTATCCATAGACAGGCTGTCTGCCGACACCAAGCCACCTCGTCCCTCTCTCCACCCTCATCCTGTCTTCCTCCACTGCACATACTCATTTGTGTCTGTCATCTCTTCTTGTAACCAGCCTAGATCTTGCAAGGTCAAACCTAATAGGTGCCACCTCTTCCATGAAGCCTTCTCTAAACAGAGATGGCTCACAACAAACTCTTCTCCCTCCTGACCCTCTGCTGTAAAGTGTGAGTTTCTCACTTAGCACAGGAATGATTTCCTGAGTTATAATCACATGGGGGAAAAAGCTAAAGGAACAGGAACTCCCCTGGGCTTGCACAGAAGTTCAGCAGGGGAATGGGACCAGAGCCAAGTGCTTCTGTTACACCATGAGGAGTGTCCCGGCCCTGGGTGTAGTAGCAGCCAAAGTTCTAGAAGAAATCCAGTGCTTCAGCTAGTTACAGTGCATTGGTAGAGTACTTGTCTAGTGCTGGGTTCAATCCACATTAGTGTGTGTGTGTGTGTGTGTGTGTGTGTGTGTGTGTGTGTGTGTGTGTGTGTGTGTGTGAAAGAGAGAGAGAGAGAGAGAGAGAGAAACAGAGACACACACAGAGAGAGACACAGAGAGAGAAAGAGACACAGAAAGACAGAGACACAGAGCCAGAGAGATAGAGAGTCAGAGAGGAGAGGGGATATGAAGAGAGGAGAGGAGATGTAGTGACAGATGTCTGCCTGAGTCTGACTTTTACTACTGTAAAAACATACCACAGACTTGTTTTTATTATAAAGAAGAGAAAGTGATTTTTCCCATTTCTGGAGGCTGGCAGGTCCAATGTCATGGTGTTGATATCTGCCAAGGCCTTCTTGCTGCACAAGGGCATGGCCAGAACACTATGGTGAGGAGACAAGAAAGAGAGACAGAGAGTCAAAAAAAAGAAAGCCTAAGAAGCTGGCCTGGTTTGTAGCAGCTCGCTCTCAAGTCAAGCATTGGTTGACTCTGGAGAGTGGCTCACCCACCACCCACCAAGGCCTCTTACTGCTTACCTCATACCAGCCTGCACTTGACACTGCTCATTCCATTCCAACACACGCATTTTAGAGGATAATTAAACCATAGCAATGTCCCTGGGCTTGTAGGACTTGTGTCCAGGACAGCTGAAGGGCTGTCTGGAGGTCTAGTGCCTAGTATTGCAGGTTTTAAAATTCTGTCTTTCCATCCCTGGTTAATTACAGCAGAACGTCTCCAGAATAGTTTACTTTCCTATGAAAAGCAGCATCAGCCACAGGAGGGGCTTCTGAGAAGTGTCACAGGGCTTACGTTGGAATGATTAAGGCAGAAGCGTGGCTGCCTCTGATAGTGAGTGACTAGTGAGTGAGGAGTGGTCACCAGGAGTGGGATGCTTCCTTCTTAGTAAAAGCCCCTTGCGAAATGCTTGCCTGCAAAACCAGCCTTTCCTGTGGATGCTGAGAATCTTGTGTTTCATTTTAGGTTGTCACCACCGGGAAAGAACAACTAGATTTTGAAACAGGACCAAAAATATTTGATTTGCAGATTTATGTTAAGGATGATGCCGGTGTCACAGACGTGCAAGTCCTGACTGTTCAGGTGACAGATGTGAACGAGCCGCCTCAGTTCCAAGGCAGCTTGGCACAAGGTGAGACATACCCAGGCACTGGCATCAGGAGGACCCTGCGGGACAGAGCCAAACAGAGCAAGTAAACGAACAAGCAGCTGCTTCTGCAGAAAAAGGCAGCTGCTTAACGAGCAGGGAGAAATGGAATGTCTTCCTCTCAGCGTGCCCAGTCGTGACACCCAGCAGCTTTTAGAGTTCTGCATCTGTGCTTCTCTCTGTCCCTCTTGGTCCCAGAAGAATGCTGAATATAGGGACCTCAACATGGAGCAGTTTAGAAGAACCTGGGCTCAGTCCACCATAGGTTTGTCACTGTATTCTGCACCCATTGACCAGCTGTCTTATTCTCTGTCTCTCTCTGTCTCTCTGTCTCTGTCTCTCTGTCTCTCTCTGGCCCCCCTCTCTCTCCCTCCTCCCCCCTAGGCCTGCCTGAGAGGCAGGCAGGGGATGATCTACAGAGATGGACAGCTGGGGAGGTGGCTTGGTGGTGGGATGTTTGTGTCACATACCATCGGTTCACTTCCCAATATCACAAAAAATAAAAATAGGGATGAGGAATGGCTCAGCAGGTAAACGTTATGCATGCCTGGTAACCTGAGTTCAATACCCAGCACCTACATAAAAGCAGAACGAGAGGGCTGGCCCACAAAGCTGTTCTCTGATCTTCACATGCACGCTATGGCGTGCACACATGAATCATGCACACAGGTGTGCATATGTATTCACACACAGAGAGAGACATTAATGATAAGAAAACTTTTAAAAAACCCAACAATACAGATGATGGAACCCAGCGGCACTATCCATCAGATTTCGCCAAGCTCCTGGCTGTGTGTGCTCTGTACAGTGAGATCCCCAACTCCATAGTCCCTCTTGGGCTCTCTCAGAACTCACCACTCAGACACCCATCTGTTTTCCCCCAGTGTCTTCTGGACCTCTAAAAGGCTTCTCAAACTTAGCAAGACTTTCAAACCAAACTCTTTATGTCCCACCTCACCCTAGCCCCACTCCCAACCTCCTCTAGTCTCTTTCCCATTTTGATAGCACATCCAAGTTTACCCTGAGGCTGGATCTGAATTCTGACCCTATCACTTACTACATGAGACGACTTTGTAGCCTTTTGGACAGTTTCCTCCATTGTAAAGTCCTAATTACACTATCAGAATAATTCCTTATTATGGATCTGGCATGAGGACAGGGGGGTGGATAGGACATCTTCAGCATGGTACCCACAAGGAATGTTCGTTCCTTTCAATGTCCTTAGCCACTCCTCAGAAAGCCACGTGGGCCAGAGCTTACAGTGGGTCCTTGCTGCTCTTATCACTAGGAACACTATAGCAGATGGAATTAGCTTTTGGTCCCTATCCTGAGCCCTCTTGAGACCTCCTAAGATTCCTCCATCTCTTTCCTGCTCCTCTGTATGGCTACTCATCACAAACATTCTGCTGGGAGTCCGAGTGCAGTTCACAGGGCCAGTTTAAAATAAGAAGATGGATTTGAATGTGAATGCCATCACACTGGAAGTGCTAGGGTGGCTTCCCAACTTCTCTCTCATCTTGGTCCTCTTTCCCAGCTAGGTGACTGAAAACTGAAGACATGACACCCCATATTGTAGAGATCTCCATAAACAGCTCCGTTCAAGTGGATTTTCCCCAGGTCTTATCCTTGCTGCTCTCTGTCCCATGATACCAGCAGGCCTATTTGGTTCCCTTTAGTTGCAGCATCTGGATGGCTGGTGTTGGAGTTCCCCATCTGATGAGACACTTTTATTCCCCTTCACTTGGAACAGGTTTAAATCTCTATGTCCCAGAAAGAACAAACCCTGGATTCATTTACCAGGTGGAAGCATTTGACCCAGAAGACACGAGCTGGAACATACCCCTCAGGGTAAGTATCCTAGGCTGCTGCCACTGTCTATACTAGCTTTGGGACAGACACCTGATAGCCAAGCCTGGTAGGTGGGCAGCAGGCCTGGCAAGGGCTCTGGGTGCATAGTGCTTTGTGATCTTGTTGAGCACCTGTGTCCATGACAGCAGAAACAGAAAAGCAGTTGACACAGGCATGCCTTGTTCATGTGAGAGGCTGCCTGAGAAGCCACCCAGCCCAGGCCGCCAGGTCAAGCTGGCAGCATTGGCTTTCAACCTTATGCAAAGCCACCTCTGTTATTTTAAACATACGTACTAAAGTACACCCCAAACCAGGCACTAGCACCCTTTCTAAGAGACGGAGTCAAGCTGTGGCCAAGAAGTTTTTCTTTTGAAGGGAAAGTTAACTCCCAAGGGTTTTGGGTGCAGAGCAGGGACTGGGCCCAGAGAGTTGAGAGACAGCTGAGGTCTCTTCTCTCCCATTTGAAATCAGGTTCCTTCTTGGAGCTGCGGCTTTTAGACCCAGCAACCCCAGGGAAGCCTCTTAGCTGTCCCTCAGAGGGTGCCTCTCTTTGCTTTGCTGAGGCTGAACTTGCCCTGCAGCTGGCTGGAACAGGCTGGAGGAAAACATTACCAAGGGAGCAGGTGCCTAGCTGCCAACCCTACTGTCTAGAGAGGAATACTCTCAAACGGGACAGTCAGCCATCAGTAACACCGCAGCCCGCTGCTCCCATTTACTGTGGACTTGCTGCTCCAACAGGACCAGTTTTGCTGACAGGAAAAAGTGATCCATGGAAATAATCTCCAGCACCAGTCTAGGCAGCCACGGGGTCGGAAACTGCTGCTGGGAGACTATGGCCGGCATCTCTATAATAAGGGAGAGCTGTTCTTCTTAGATGATGTCCTTCTGTTCAAAAACATTCATTCATTCATTCATTCATTCATTCATTCATTTATTTGTTCAAGATACATTCGTGTCAGCATTTGCATAAAGAAGAGAACATGGAATGGGTTCCACTCTAGTTGTGTGACAAAACTTTTCCTGAGGAGATGCTACACATATATCTACTCACCCCTAGACAGACCAAAGCATGGATACCACTGAAATCCAACTTGGTGAACCATTGAGTTTTATTGGGTTTACTTACAGTAACATGGGTGAGGGATTACTTGCAGCAGCAAGAATGACTCAAAGACCGGGACATCACCAAAGCACACCTCAGCATGGATGACAGCTCACAACCTGGGAACTCGGGTCATACTGTACAGCCTGTGCAGTGCCTTTCCAGGTGCCTCAGTGGGTCTAAACCTCTTCCAGGCTGCCGATCGGCTCTCAGTCTTCTTTAATGTTTGCTCTGGCAGGGAATCTGGCCCATTTCAGGGACTTCCTGAAGCTATTTTGAGTTGTTTACCTTCCTGCTTAAAGAGCTTCTCCACAGGGTAGAGTATTTCAATCTCTGAACAAACTGTTGAACAACAAATAGTAAGTGCTTTAAATGAGTGTTTACTAAGAGCATACTTGTTATGGAGGGCAAATATAACAGAAAACATAACCACAGTGGAGGATAGGAGGGGTGTGTGTGTGTGTGTGTGTGTGTGTGTGTGTGTGTACACACACACACACACACACACACACTCACGGAGGCCAGAGGAAGACCTCTTATCAGTCTTTGGCTTTATTCCCTTTAATCCAGATCTCTTTCTGAGCCTGGAGATAGGCAGAGGCCAGTAAGCCCCAGTGAGGCTCCCATGCCTGAGCCCCACGCTGTCAGGATCACAGCCACTTTCAGTCTCACCTGGTTTTTGTTCGGTTGGTTGTTCTTTTGTTTGTGTGTTTGCTTTTACGCATGCCAGAATCTGGACTCAGATCCTCATGTTTGTATACAAAGTGCTCTTACCCTCTGAGCTGTCTCTCCAGTCACAGATTATGTGGTTTATACTCATGTTCCATGAAAAAAGTAGAAAATTTTCTATGTAAATTAAGTTTTTCTATGTAGGAATATAATTTGGTTTAAAAAGAAAACACAAACCAAAAACAAAACAGGGGTACCTTATTCAGATCCCTCTAAGCCTTGGTGTATAAAGCAGGAGGCTTCTGAGACGAATCTTCCCCCCCCCTTTGGTTTTTCGAGACGGGTTTCTCTGTGTAGCCCTGACTGTCCTGGAACTCACTCTGTAGACCAGGCTGGCCTCGAACTCAAAAACCCACCTGCCTCTGCCTCCCAAGTGCTGGGATTAAAGGCGTGCACCACCACTGCCTGGCCTGAGACGAATCTTATTATCGTTATGTACTACCCAAAGGGAGAGTATTAAAGGAAGTAGGTGCAAGTTTAGAGGGACTTGCTCGTTCCTTCGTGTTTTCTCCATTGCCAAGGTGCCATGTTCGGGGTACTGTGCTCCGAGAGTGATGTGTACATACATCCAGTGATGCTCACTCAGTGGAGCAGTGACTGTAAAGTTAGCAGAGGTTGCACTGCGGCCTCTATCAGTCACCTTTCTGTTGCTGTGATAAAATACTATGAGGAGCTGGGTGCTGGTGGTGGTGGCGCATGCCTTTAGTCCCAGCACTTGGGAGGCAGAGGCAGGAAGATCTCTGAGTTCGAGGCCAGCCTGGTCTACAGAGTGAGTTCCAGGACAGTCAGGGATATACAGAGAAACCCTGTCTCGAAAAACCACCCTCCGCAAACAACAACAACAACAACAACAACAACAACCTCCCAAAAACCAACCAAACAACAACAACAAACCAAACCAACCAAACAAACAAACAAACAATCCCCCCCCAGAAAAACCAACCAAACAACACAAACAACAACAACAAATACAAAGGAAAAGAAACAAGGAGAGAAAATAAAATAAAATAAAATAAAATAAAATAAAATAAAATAAAATACTACTTAGAGGATGACATAAACTCCATTTCAGGGCCAGACCTGACTTCAAAAGGAAAGCCATCAGTTCCAGGAACTAGGTTGTAAATCACTGGCTCCAGGAACAAGACAATAAAATCCCCCATCCAAAGAACAGTCTGGAGATAAGCACAGGGCGGGGACATACCTTATCTAAGGACGGGCCTGGGTGGGGCAGCCTTGTATGGTTTGGGTATCTCATCTCATCCTGACACACGAATGCAGACCACAGACCACCTGGCACAAGCCAATCAGAAGCCAACCATGTAGCTTTCCCAGCACCCACCAATGAAATTTTAGATTACCTAACTCACTCTCTAAGGTCACACCAAATATAGAAGAACTAACATAGCAGCCAAAAAATTGTACTAATGTCATTGTTTTGACCCTATCAATCACATTAGAGATTACCTAACCCTTCTAGAGAGATCCCCCAGTTCCCTATAAGAGGGCCTTCGTGCCTTTGTCTGAGGTTGCCATCTTGATGCAATGTGACCCCCTGCGTGCTGGTTGGTTTTCTGCAGAATGAATGCTCTTTGCCTTTGCATACTATCTGAGTCTGGGCTCTTCATTCAGCAGGTCTAGGACCCTAACACTATGACCAAAGAAACTTAAGTAAGAGTTTATCTTGGTTTATGGTGCCTGAGGGATAAGAAGAGCCATTCCTGGCTGGGAGGCATGGTAGTCAGCTGCAACCACTGGCACACATCTGAAACTGCAGGCACAAAGCAGAGAGCAAACCAGAAGCAGGCGAGGCTTTGTGCTTTCAAAGCCCACCCCTAGTGGTATACAGCACTGAACTTCCCAAAACATCAACACAAATTGTTCAAATTCCCAAGACTGTGGGAAACATCTATCATTCAAACCACCACAGGGCATACACACACACACACACACACACACACACACACACACACACACACTCATAGAGATCCACCCAGCCCTATCTTCTGAGTGCTGGGATTAAAGGCATATGCCATGACACCTGGCTATTTCTTAGTGTTTTCAGACAGTGTCTCATAGCCCAGGCTAGCCTCAACCTTGCAATCTCCCTGCCTCAGCTTCCCAGGTGCTGGGACTACAGATATAATACCTTACTATACCTAGCTAGATTTCTAGTTTTAAATTTCTCTTTTAAAACATCTCCAAGGTATACAGTTGGCATAAGAGTCCATTCTGTCAGAAACCCATTCCAGGTGCAGTTGTCCTGGAAGGGAGGCAGCTTCCTGTAACCACGAGCCATGATAAACTCTTACTTACGTTTCTTGTCACCAGTGTGACAAAGTAGCTCCCTTTAAACTATGCAACTATGTCTGAGTTGTTTGGAGTTTGGAACTGTGGGGCTGTTTGGAGAGAGGTACTTTTGGCTTGTCAGAGAAAGCATTAATGATATATTTAACTCATGTGTGGGACTATACAGCTCTATGGACAGCTAACACTGTCTAGAAGGATCAAAGACTAGAAAAAATGATGGTTTAGGCAGTAAGTACCAAGTTATCTCTGGCCTTCGCACTTGGATGCTTGTTTCTGGGCACAGAAGGAGGGGTCGGGAAGGGGTGCCAAGAGGCATAGTTTTCTATGCAAAGCAAAAAGGATATAGTTAACCCTTGATTGATTAAGTCTATGATGATCACCTTTGGCTTGAGATTGAAACCTAAGGGGAATTTCAAACACTCCCAGGTGTTCTGACTGCTCAAGTTACCAAGAGTTTGGGGTGGCAAGATCTAGATGTAGTGGGGAGTCTGCACAGTGGCCAGTTGTCAGATCAGACAGGCTAGGACAGTGGTTTTGAATGCTTTCTCATGTTGAGCATATGTTGAGAACAGATGAGGCTGCATAAAGCATGCAGATTTCTGCACTCAGCAGGCAAACACTGAATTAGCATGCAAACTTCAGACTGTTTTGTAGTACAATGCTCAGAACCGCTGAGCTGAACGAGAACAGACTTGAGCAAGCACTGAAGCACATCCTGAAAGCCACCTGGGCTAGGTCTGTACCTGTTCCCTTTGCTCATGGGCTCCGTAAGATACCCATCCCCCAAAGGAAGGGTAGAGGCAACAAAGATCTAGTGCACACACTGAAACCCTGACTCTGCCAAGTGAAGAAAGAGCATTCCAGTCCGTATCCAGTTTAAGAAAGTGACATTATGTCACAGACCATGTCAAATGGGGGTGCATCCAGAAGCCATCGCCTTTCTCCTTCCTTGGATCCTTTTAAAAGAAATCTGATAAGCGTGCAGTTGCATACTGGTTTGACCACCCTTGTTCCTTACCGAACGGACCTATGCAACCAGAGATGAGTACTGCATATGTTGTTTTAATGTTTTAGTGGTCACATTAAAAGTACAAGAAACCAGGTACTATTAATTGCTGTTAGATCACAGAGGCTCTAGCTGCTCCTCTCTCCATCCCAGAAATCAGGCCACACAGCTCTGCAGTCTGTCCCTTAGGACAAAGAACTGACAGGTGCCTGCAGTGACTCAGCCCAGCCCCTTCCACTCCCTCTGCTGCCCAGTCTGAGCTAGTGCCCGCCTCCTGGAATGTAGGCTAAGCCACAGGCTCGGACCTCCATTCCATCACTCATCAAAACCTGTGAGTCAGAAAGCCAACTTTGTTCTGGATATGGGAAGGTTCTTTCCTTCAGGACCCCATCATGGCTGACTACAGGCATGATACACACACACACACACACACACACACACACACACACACACACACACACACACACTGGTTGAAATCTCTTTCCTAATAAAACTCTGCAGGATGATCTCATGTCAATTCCCTTCTACAGACCTGTCCCTGTGTTCTTTCTTCCTACGTGATAATAGTTACAATATAGCTTAATTCAATATGTATAATGTACCATCAAATAACAAGTGAGATATTTGACATTCACTTTTCATATGCTTTTAAAACATGGTGTACACTTTACCTCTCGACTCACCTCCATTAAACCAGCCACATCTAAGGTGCTGGGTGGTGACATGCACACGGGCTAATGACTGATGGCTGATGTGGGTGCTCAGGTTACATCTTGATATAGTTATGTCCTCTGCGGGTCTTTCTGTGTTCTGATGCAGGTACAGGTAGAGCTGGGCTCCAGAGACTACACACAAAGGGAAAGACACTGCTTGTGAATGCTCAGACTTCTGGCTTTCTTATGGCCCCCACTCAGTATTGTCCTACCTGGTGACGGAGGCTTGCAGTCCCACCCTTCCTGCATCCCTCTCATTGCCAATGGCCTCCTTGGAGACTCTGGGGATACTAATAGGTTTTGCAGCTGGAGGCAAAGTGATCTAGTGCACAGTCCTTCCATTAAAGGGCTTTCTCAGACCCTTCCATTAAGGAAGGCCTTTTGCATGAAACGAAGTATACTTAGTCTTCACCAGAGCAGACAAAGGATTAAATTAAAAGAGCAATAACCTCACTGTTAGCAGAGCAATGAACATTCTTACTTCCATCTTCTTGCTTGTGGCTCTGAGGGGAGCCTAGCCATTCCTTCTTCCCATGAGTACTCTATGCTGAATGGACCAATAAAGTTCATGAATAGATGGAATATTTATCTATTTATTTACTCTTGGTGTACTGGGAGTATGCACGTGAAAACCAGAGAACAACTTTGAGGAGCTGTGCTCAGGGACTGGTGGGTCTGGGTAGGTTTTCAAGCCCGGAAGTGGGATCAGTCCTTTTATCATACACTGCCATGATGTCCCACCCTTTCCTTCATGGTAGCTTTTCCACCCCACCCCCCCCCACACACACACACATATCTTGCCTGGGAACTCTGAAGTCACCCCTTGAAGTCATAGCAAAAGTCTTCATATGAGGCTCACAGAGAAAAAGCCCTCGGGCTTGGACGATTCCATCCCCAGACCCATAGCTGCTGAAGGTTGTGCACGCTTCTGGGGAGACCCTCCGGTCAGTGGAGATTGCTGCCCTTAAGACGGGCAGAGTCTGGGTCCGAGAAACAGGACTCAAGACTCCTTATGGCTTTGCTCCCAGAGAAGGGACAGGGTTAGAACTGCAGCTTTATCAGTAAGGCAAACATTAGTGAATCAGCTTTGGGCACTGACGATGTAGCTCAAGGCACAAAGGCCTGGGTTCAGGCCTTAGGATGCCATCCATAAAACCTGTTACATAGCAAGTTGGAGGCCAGCCTGGGATACATGAAACACTGCCTCTAAAAACAAATAAGCAAGTGCTTCAAAACTCCCAATACACAAATTTGTCAATGTCTCTTAAAAATACAAGTGGCTGCCATCCTCACAGACGGATGCCAGGGTGCGCCCCAGTGGGGCAGCTTTATACCAGTGATGCTTTCTTCAGTAAAGTTTTCCCTGCTTCTCCCCTGCTACCCCAGAGCTGGAATGGGAATAGCATAGACGAAAAGAGAAAGGAGGGTGGATGGTTTCTTCGATCGTTTGTTTGCTTGCTTCAGAATATTCGGCTTACACCGAGAAGTCTAACAGACGTGTGGTACTGTGTTTCTAACTCCCGGCCTGATTGAAAGACCCCATTCAGGGCGCTGCTTCTTTGGATGAAGCTGGGCTTGTGTGTAAGACTTGGGATGCTCCCAAGACCAAGTTCTCAGCAGAAAGAAGATTTATTTGTCCCATAGGTAGAGAGGGCAGAGAATAAGTGACAAAGACAGGAGACAGAGGATGAAGGGGAAAGGGAAGGGAAGGGGGGGGTGGGGGGGATTTGTCCAGGAAGGGAAAGGACGCCTCTGGAAAGAGAGGAGACAGACGTGGCCCACAGACAAATGACAGTTTATAAAGGTAAAAAAGGAAACCTCATGTTAGGATGAGGTGTTTAATTTTTAGTGGGCATGTTAATTAGGGTGATTGCTGAACTTCTATACTTTGATCACTGAGCATTGGTAGTCAGCCTCAGGAAGAAGAGGTGGCCAAATGAGGGAATAGACCTCGGTGGTTAGCTTTACAGATGGAATCGAATGGTTTTCAGCAAGGCAGAGGGCGTGGGGAGAAGGACAAAGCCTGACAGAGCCATATACTCGAGTGGGCTAGTGCACCTCGTGTGAGGGCAGGGGGAGTGTCCTGAATTCAGTGTCTTAAGTGTCATTGCTACTCCCTGGACTTGGGAGAACAAGGGTTCTTGCTTCCATCTGGAAACTGACTCAGTGTGGCATGGATACCCTGTTCCTAGGAGACAAGGCTGAATTCATGTTGATTTTTGTACTGAAGGGCTGACAGCCAGGGATGGCTGGGTAAGACACCCCTGGTTATATTGCCAGCTGCTCACATGCTGTAGCAAAGAGCTGAGAAAAGGTTGCTGACCCCCTGGGAGCTGACATTTCTGGAAACTGGGCCACCTCACCTTCCCTCTGGCCAAACCAAAAGTACTCTGCAGAGTGAATAGGGCAGGAAGGACGGCCTGTGTCTTCCAAAAGGAAGCTTTTGTGACCAAGAGCAACTAGGAGCCACCAGGAACCTACAAACAGAACAGTGGGAGGAAGGCAGGGATAGTCCCAGGGGAAAGCAAAGAGCTTGTCTAACCAGCATTTGTTCGCTGAATTGATCTGATTACTCAGGACTTTTCTCAGCCAGGATTGGGGCAGAGAGGGGCTGCAGTTGCTTTTCATTCTATTTAATTTCTGTTTTCCAAGAATGGATATCAAGGGAGAGCTTTGATTAAACAAGCCTTTAAAAAGGAGGCGAGAATGCCAGGTTTTACAGAAAGCCTTACTGAGTCCTGGCAGGGGGCCACATGACACAATATTTCTAGTCTACAGATATTATCTTTCTGAGCACTGTGTGCCCGTGAACAAAGCGTGGAGACTGAAGGAAACGAGAATTAGCCTAGCACTGATTAGACATGCATACATTACATACATACATACATACACATACATACATACATACATACATACATACATACATTCATACATACATGTAAAGATTATCAAGATTCCAGGAAACCAGCGTGATGGAAATGAAGACTAACCCCTCATGCTCTGTTCACCAATGCCAGTTCTACCTGTTGCTGTTTTCTTGGCTCTTTCTTCCCTACAGCAGTTGTTGAGACTCCAGGCTAAATTCACAACTTCATAGCCACGTATAGCATTGCCACGCTTAAACAAAATGGTTGGCACAATTTTTTTTTTTTTTATTGTTGTTGCTGTTTTAAGATTTTTGGTGCTGCCATGGTTGGCTTTGAGACACCAAAGGATCTCACTTTGAAATGCATGCTGACCTGGACTCTGCACCTATGGTCCCAGCTCTGACCTGTGAGTGTTAGCATTACAGACACACAATGCCATACTCTGCTTGTTTTAAGGTTTTCAGAGATGGGATGTTGGTCTCTCATCAGTGAGAAATTAGAAGGAAGAAAACCCCATTTTTTAATATCTAACAAAGACCCCCTGAGCACCTGTGTGTGGGCAGCTTCTGTTACACACTGAGATCGTGGACACAAAGGACACCTTTTCCTTCAGGACCTTACTCTAATTTTTAAGGTGCTGAGGGGCGGGGCAGGAATTGAACTCGGAGCCTGTTGTGGATAGCTGTGGTGCTGTTTGTCTTTTGATGCTAATTCAGTTTCTCCAAGAGGGGCTACCTGGGACAAGATGTGAATCTTGTACTCAGGACTTCTTGTGACCCTTCTAATGAATAAAGAAACTAATCACTGGGTGAGTAGGCAGGACTTCTGGGTCAGAAAGTGGAAGAGAAGAGGCAGGAGAGAGAGAAGGACTTTTGGACAGGGACATCAGGAGGACAAGATGTAGCTACTAGTGACTCCTGGTTTAAATGGCGAATCCTGGTGGATTCGCCACCGGAGGATTTAGATTTAATATGGCTTACAAGATTAGGATTCTAGTTGTTGTGCCCAGCTATTGAGTTACCCTTGATTCTGAACTAAGTTTGTGTGATGTTTTCCTTCATGCGGCAGCTCAACTGGATTCCAGAGAGAAAGGTACGTCCACAAAGCACGTGTTTGCAAGAAGTGCACCCCAAAAGGCCATGGGAATTTTGAAGCATGGGTTTGGCGTGGTAGTGACCCACCAGTGGGAACTTAGTGAGCTGGGTGGAGAGATTTCAGAGCTCTGAGTCAGTCTCCACGAGATGCAAACAGGCAGGTAATGCCCGCCAGTGCCTTGCTGACAATAGTGTGGATTGATTTTTTTAATGTTTCATGTAACAGTGGCCTTGTATATGTGAGGCAAAAGCTTTACTGAGCTGCACTTTCATAACAGGATCTTACATTTTAGCTGAACAGTATGGGTCCAGCATGTTTCAAGCATGGACATAGCAGTGTGGTGGTTTGAAAGAGAATGGCCCCCATAGGCACATATATTTAAATGTTTAGCCAGCAGGAGGTGCAAATGTTTGAAAGGATTGGGAGGTGTGGCCCTGTTGGGGGAAGTGTGCTACTAGGGGTTTAAGGTTTCAAAAGCCCATACTAGGCCTAGCTCCTACCCTCTCTCTGTAGGATGTAGCTCTCAGCTACTGCTCCAAAGTCACGCCTGCCTCCTGCTGCTGTGTTCTCTGCCATGATGATAATAGACTAAGCTTCTGAAACTGTAAGCCACTCCCAAATCAATGCTTTCTTTATGAGTTTCCTTGGTCATGGTGCCTTTCCACAGTAATAGAACAGTGACCAAGACAAGCATGTTGTAGATTCTTCCATAAGTAGGTTCTGTTACTGTTATTATCCTACACAAACTCACAGAGCTAGAAATGGTGGGACCAAGAATCAAATCCCAGAGGCCTTTCTCCAGAATCACATACATAATTTACTATCCCAGTTTGTGAGTCTGTATCTCAAATGTGTGTGTGTGAAGTTTTGGTTCCTATAATAGCCTATATTGACTCCTCTTGCCGTGCTCACCTGTATTGTTCTGTTCCCTCAGTTTACCAGAAGTGTTGAGAGGCAGAACATATTTGCCATCTCTGTATTCCAAGGTTCCCACTGCTTAGAACCCAATGGATAGATTTGTGTTCCAGAGTTTTATAAAACACACGCACAGAAAGATTCTGATTCTGCTTATGTAATAAATGTCCCTGTGGGTCCCTAAAACCTCATTCTTCCATCACACTCAGCATGGGCCTCTGATGACTGACATGAGGATTTCCTACAGGGAAGACTCAGCCCAAAGACACAGGACTCCTCTGCATGTGGGCAGCTTATGGCCAAACTATTGCTGTTCAGGCAAAGAATCTACAGTGGACAGGGGGTACAGTCCTGAGAGAAGGTCCCAGAAGAGTGCTTCTTGGCATTGCCCAACTGTCTCCTCTTGAAACTGGGCAAAAACCCCTAAATAAACACCAAGAGGATGTTGTTAAATAAATCCATGTTTAAAATGCTGTGCTGTCATTAGCTATCGAGGCTAGACAGTCAGAATTAAGGAATGAGTCTCTGGGCACCACATCTGTATCACACTGGGTCTCTTCCAATTGTTAGAAGTTGATCCAGGTTGATAGACGACACAAGGCTGTGAGGAAATGCTCAAGACAGAAATAAAAAGAACACAGCATTGACATCCGATTAGCACATCATCTTGAGGCTTTGGAAGGCATGTGTTTGCACAGAAAGAACATTAAGTAATTCATCAAAATGAGGAGATTTCACACATGGATTTCAGTTAGTGACTTTTTAATATTTTTCTGTCTTCTCCCATTTTTGTGTAAATGTATGCTCATTACAACTAGAAAAATATTATTGTATAACAAACAAAAAGTAAATACTTCCCAACCTTGGTTTGAAGACTCTATATTGACCCCAGATGAAACCTGTAATCTATTTTCCGGCCACTCTTTTTTGGTCCTAGGGACTCCACAGTGATCACTCACCACATCTTTGGTTGAAGACCTTGGCTGTGTGTCTTTGATCCTAGACTTTGGGGCTCATAGTTCTGGTTTCAAACCCTCAACTGCTTATTGGACTCACCATCTAAGGCCTTAGGGATAGATCACCTCTCATCTTAGCCATAGATAATGAAACCTGCTAACCTCAGAGCCCTTTGCAATAAAGAGTTATAAAGTGTGCTCTTATTGTCCCTCATATTTAACAGCGTGAATTCTCATTCAGTTTTCCCAATGGAAAGTGTAGCCTTCCACGATTCTCCACCCTTTCAACCTCCTAACACTAGGTAGTAGAGAAAAAAGGATACAGGGGGAAAGGGGGTGTCTTTATTATTGGACTGCTTCCTGACAATTATGGTGTCGAGTTCCTTTGGGTAAGTTTGATCTCTGAAGTCAGGATATCTAATTTCTTCTTGTTTCTTCTTTGTGCTTGACTACTTAACAAACCTCAACCAACAGTAACCAATAGCAACCAACCAGCAGCCAACAGCACACCAACAACACAAAGGAGTGGAGCCATTGATATTGTCCCTAAGTGACCAGGCAAGAGAAGGCTCAGATCACGTATTCAGTCTATCTGATGCAAGCCCTTTTCCCACTTCCTTGACTCCATATCCCAGGCAATGATGAGCACCTGCAAAGGAACACAGCCATGGTCCTCCTGTGACCTGGCCCTTAGTGGGTTCTATGCATGAGCCTAAGTGTTTCTATTAGATTTCATGGATGGGACAGACAAATGTCAGGAGAGCAGCATTAGGCACTGGTATCAAGGACAACAAAAATCCTCAAATACCCACATATGTGAGAAGACTGTTTTTATCAATGGCCCTTTACCAGGATAAAATTTAAGTGCAGTGTATCCTCAGCTCTCAGTCCTGCTGCCTCTCACATTCTCAAATCGTGACTGTCTCTTCTCTTCTCTTTCTATCATTTCAATGAATGGTGCTCAGGTACGTGTTTGTACTTCCTTTTTTTTTTTTTTTTTTTTTTTCCTCCTTTTTTATTTTTGATACTTTATATACATTTCCAATGTTTCCCCTTTTCTGAGTCTCCTCTTTGTATACCCCCCATCCCCTCCCCAACCCGCCTCTAGGAGGGAATTCCACCTCCCCACCCACCCACCCCCCCCCCCGTCCACCCATCCCCAGTTTGTACTTCCTAATTGCCAACTCTTTCAAGAATAAACACAAGGTCTCATGCATGCTGGGTATGGTCCTACTATCTAACTTGGCATAGGTATGCTTAAGCAGTGTTGATTAAAGTCAAGTCACAGTGTTAGAACCTGATAAGCAGAAGTCAGATGACAGGGACATGGAGAGGGAGACTAGAACTAGCAGCAGAACTTACCCAGGCAGGGGCCTTTGGTAAATTTTCAGAAGTTGGAGCAGGTCTTTAGAGAATCTTCATCAGAGGCAGGCATTCAGACCAACCACATCTAAAGGTCTTTCTCCTCAGCATCCATGAATTCTCTGAGCTGCTTATCTAGGCATCTTCTGAAATTGTTCAAAATGTTGTACAAACCAAGAATACCAGGCAGGACATGGGCAAACACGTCTGAGGCTATACTGACTTAATTCTAACTTTCCCTTGTTGTATACAGTATTTCCTCATTTCTCCCTCGAAGAACTTCAGAATGTCTGCTAATGGCACCCTCTTCTCCACCACGGAGCTGGACTTTGAAGCAGGGCACAAGAGGTAACCTTGCCAATGACCTCCCCTGAGGTATAGCTATCCAAAACTCAAAGAAGACGAGGGACTGGCCAGTTGCAACAGGGTGCTGGGTCCCTGAGACACCTGGGGTGTGGCGAGGAGTTCAGTTTCAGGAGTCCAAAAGCCCTGGCCAGACACAGTTGGAGCAATGGCGGGCATTCCCACAGCTGGGGACCAGAAGAGGAGGGTAGTACCTGGGGCAGCAAAGGCAGCCAGTGTGACAAGGAAAGAACTGAAGAGAGGCCAGGCTTTGAGACGGAAGCCGTGGGCCTTGGGAAAGCCAGGCGAGGCTCCTGGCTCTATACTAGTCGAGAGAAGTAGAATAGCTATTGAGGATGGAGTATAGGTGAATGGTGGGGTGTATCCCTGGTGTACGGGAAGCCCTGGCTTTCATAGCCAGCACCTCAAACGAGTGAATGAACAAAATGGGGGCCTCGTTTCCCTGAGAGTGGAACAGGCCCATTGTAGGAGCATCGTAACGGCAGAGGTTTGGCTGGCTTCAGTAGAGATTTGTCGAGGGAGGTAGTAGCCATGAAAAGTGACTCCAGACTGAGAAATGAGGGAGTAAGCCTCATGACCAGAGAGGGGAGGAGGCCACCTGCGACCTTTGAAAGTTGCATAAGAAGCAGGTGACTGGAAAGGAGGCTGCTCGATGCCTTCCTTCCCGTGTCCTTTCCCACCCTCTTCCTAGTGGGGTCAGCAAAGTTTGTCTCTCTCCCTTGGAATTTTCCCCTGGCAGCTTCGACCTCCTGGTGGGAGTAAGAGACAGCGGGGATCTCGAAGCCTCCACAGCACTCCAGGTGACTATTGTGAATATCAACGATGAGATCCCACGCTTTACCAGGTAGGCCTGAGAGCATGCAAGATGGGCCTCGAATGGTCAGCGCCACAGCCCTCTCAGACACATTCACGACAAAACGCAGAGATGTGCTATGCTTTTCCCTGGCCTAGACAGGAGATGCAAAGTAGAGCTCTCCAGGGTGCAATATGCCTTTCAACTCCATGTTCCCCTTGCTTCCCACACCTCCTGAGCCCCCACATTCACACGCACCACAGGACTCTGGACATGGTGGAGAGAGGGGTAGGACTAAGCACAATACTCTTTGTATGTCACTGTACACACAGAGAAAATAAATGCAAGACAGCACTTGTTTAATGAATTGTCCCATGTTAATGGAACCCCAAAGGCCATACTAGTGTCACCATAATGGTGTCCTAAGGCGGCTACCATACCAAAGTTTCTTTGTGGCTTGGTAGATCCAGAAAAATACCTGGCTGTGTCTGTTGCTTCCACACAGAGCTGAGATGAGGGAAAGAGCGTGGACCTGGCCTCAACCCGGGCCCAAAGGAAGACCATGGCTTACTGCACATAGGGATTCGGGAAGATAACTTGGGATCTGGAGGCAGCAGATGACCTAAGCAGCTGGACTTTCTGCTGCCCTGAGTGGGTTTAGGCCCCAGCCACAGGGAAACAGCACCATCTTGTGCTTGGGGGCCAGCAGCATTAATGGCTGTGAATGAATACAGACAGCATAAGCTACTCTAGCACATGTAAAGACAGGAGACAGTTATTATCTGAGAATTAAAAGTCAAAGCAGAGCTGGAAAGGTGGCACAGCAGTAAAGACTGCTTATTGCTCTTACGGAGGACCACATTTCAGCTTGTCAGATTCCAGAACCTACTTAGGCAGCTCACAATAGCTTATAACTTCAGCCCCAGGGGATCCAATACTCTTTTAGACTCCTCGGGCCCCTGTACCCATGTGTTCACACATACACACATACATACAGAGAGAGAGAGAGAGAGAGAGAGAGACAGAGAGACAGAGAGACAGAGAGACAGAGAGACAGGGAGAGACAGAGAGAGAATAAATTTGTAAAAATATTAAAAATAAAATGAAAACTTTGAAACAGTCACAAGCATGATAGCAAGGTAGAGTGCTTGCAAAACCATTTTAAGAGTCCCAGAGAGCAGGCTCAGCAGATAGAGTACTTGCTATGTTCCATCCCCAGAGACCATGCAAAAAAGCTGGGTGTGCTTGCATACTTATAAATCCCAGTGTTGGGGAGACAGAGACAGACAAACGTGGGGCCCACTGGCCAGGCAGCCAAGTGTACTTGGTGGAAAGCACTGTCTCCAAAAAAGGGAAAATGGTGGACAGCCCTGAGGAGCGGTATCCGAGGATGTTCGCGGCTTCCATGTGCATATGTATTCCCTGCACACATAAGAACATGCAAGCACACATGAAAAAAAACATGCTTTAAGACTGGGAGCTATTGAGTCTGTTGTGTCCCCCCCAGGCTAACCTCATGGCACTTTGTAAACACATCACAGTTGAAAAGTTTCTGGTCATTTACGCTAGCCCCAGACCAACTCTGGTATGGCGACTACAGAAACAAGTAATCTTCCCTGGGAGGTTTCCATCAGTGCCTAGTACTGGGTTCCAGCGAGCCTGGGCCTTTCTACAGATGGGATAGCCTGGAAACATAGCAGTAGGTTTCTCAAACCATAGGTTGAGAAACAGTTGTGATATACCCGTTCAGACTCAGGCTGAGTCATTAGCCCACACAGCTCTGTGGATTCACCCAAAGAGTCTAGGAAGGTGATAGCTGTGGGGCTGGCAATCAAAGAGCCTGAAATAGTCTCCACAGCACAGATAAAAAAGAAAACCGATAGGATGGCAAAGAGAAAACAAGTTCTCCTCTGGGCACCAATCTGCTTTGTCCTGTGTCTTCTAAAATGCAGCTGTTAGCACCTGGCAGAGAACGGAAATGGCCACCGGGAGGACAGCTTCAAACTCCTTGGTTCTCACTTGAAATTCTAGGGATTAACCTTTTGGTTCAGCTTTGCTTCAGTGTTCATGGATGGTATTGAGGTGTGTCTGCGGGAGCCTGCACTCTAGAAAGTGCAGGACACAGCTTCGTTTTGCTCAGGGTGTTCACTTATAAGCACCCCGACCCCTCAACAGCCATGAGTTGAAAGGATGCAGTTGAGTTGTACTGGATGCAGAATTGAAAGCTTGCCTGGTCCCTTGCATTTCTTATTTTCTTGTCTCTCAAAACATCTGCTAGTACAAACCATAAATTATTTAATTGTGGATTATGAGATGAAATCTTCAAGCTGACCCAGGTATTACCAAGTCTGAATGTGAGGCAGCTATAGCAGATGTGGAAGCATCTCTTCATCTTTATGTCTAGTTAAGGCCACCACAGCAAGTGCTGTTTCTGTTGTTGAGACTGTCTGCCCATTTCATCCCTGAGTGGAGACGTCTGACTGCTTTGTGAGTGTGATGTGTATGCCGGGAGACTGAAAACACGGACATATTTACTCTTTCTCCGTGTGTGGTGCTGACTGAAGATCACTTTATTTCAGATGTCAGCAAGTAGCTCTTCTCTGCTCTGCCTGGTTTCTTTGTGCTCACTGGAGGCCCTCTTCTAAGGGTGCCTGGCTGTGCCTTCCTGCATACTCATTCACAGGGAAGAAGTTGCCCCCCTCTACACAGAGAACGTGGTCACCGGCCCCACCTGCTGTGGCCGAGTTCTGGCAGCCAGGTGTAATGAGGAGCTAAGTGTGGAATATGAATAATAATATTTGTTCCCTCTGTTTTGGGAGACCTGAAATTAGGCCATTTTGTTAGATAGATATAGGTATAGGTTTGTGTATAGGTAGATATATATTTTTACAGACCCCAAATCAAATACTAAACCTTTTTATCTTCTGTCACACTTGCTACCAGGACAACCAAGGAAAGAGTGTTTGGCATGAGAGCCTTAGGCACTGTCATGGGAACTTGGCACGCCCAGCATGTACTACAGAGGCTTCAGAGCAGGGTTTAAGCTGCACGTCTGACTTGAACTAGATGGTCTCTGTGACAGGGCTGTCCTGTGTGAAGGAGTGTGTTTGGCAGCATCTCCCTCAATGTGGGAAGAGCAGCTCCCTCCCGAAGTTGTGCTGATTAAAAAATATGTCTAGGTATAATCATCTCTCAGCTTGGAACCACTGCTTAGATGGAGTCAAAGATGGGGTTAAGGACATATTCCTCCTATATTGTCTTCATACTGTCTTAGGAAGCCTAATGGTCACCTCTGACACTGGAGACTATATGCATATCCCTGGCTTTTTCAGTGGGCATTCCAGTCTCCATTAAGTGCTCAGCAATCTACATTTCCACGGAGCTCACTGGTGATGCTGGCATTGCTGGTCCAAGGAGTAATGTTGAAAGCCAGGACCAGTCTGTGCAGGCAGTGAAGCATCTATATTATCCTTTTCTCTGGCTGTGATAAAACATCACAGCCAAGGCAACTTTCACAAAGAGGGGTTTAATGGGAGCTTATGGCTCTAAAGGATAAGAGTCCATCACCATCACAGCAAGAAAACATGGCAGCAGGCAGACAAGGCAGCAGGAATAACAGCAGAGGGCTCACACCCTAACCTCAAGCTGGAAGCAGAGATCAAATTGGGAAGGGAGAGTCTTTGGAAACTTCAAAGCCTGCACCTAATGACAGACTTCCTACAGTGAGGCCACACCCTCTAAGCCCCTCCCCCCTGAAAAGCACCAACTGGGGAGCAAACATTCAAATGCCAGAAACTCTGGGGAACATTTTATCATTCGGACCACCAAGCATCCTTGTGACCCTGGCTAGGAAGTTACTAGACCCAATCTAGTGGATGGAAGAAGACATCCTGCATTAGAAACAAGGTTCTGTTGATTATAGAAGACAAGGCTGCCTTTTTTTCTCTGACTCTGTCTCTGGCTTCTGATGCCCATGCTTTGCTGGTACAGTCTGCCAAAGTCACAGACTCTGAGGGCAAGGAGGTCCAAGCTACCTTTTGAACAAAATAAGCTTGCTCCTCCCCAAAAATGAGATACATGGTGGGAGAACCCTCCTCATGCATTATATTGGGCCCAGGATTCAGGGCAGGGCCCATGGGGTAGGCTAGTGTGAGGTCCTGGCTACAGATTGTCTCTGCTTCTCTTGAATCCAGCCTGAGGCTCTCTCTTGTGTCTGTTTCCTCTGGCACTCCCTGTGGGACAGCTGTGGTGAGACAGGGGCAGCCAGGTGACCTGAGTCCCCAACATGAAGGCAGCCATTTAGAGCAGAGATGAAGATTACCTCCCTTCAAGGAGGGACCACATGAGAAAGTGGCACCTTAAGAAAGGGAAATTGAAGGTGACTCTGCTCCTCTGAAATGATCTCACTGCTGGCCTTAAACAAAAGCATGCGGACCCGAGAAAGGTCAGTAAGTGGGCACGTGGAGTTATAATATGCACAGTGCCCCTCGGAGAACAGTGTCACGACTTCTGCCTTCCAGGGACTTAGAGAGCTGGCCTCATGGTGAACGCCACCTGGAAAGATGCCCAGGTTCGATGCGGAAGTGTTGTATTCTCAGGCAAAGAGGAGGAGGAGGAGAGGAGGAAGAGGAGAGGGGGAGGAGACCAAGGAGGAGGAGGAGGAGGAGGAGGAGGAGGAGGAGGAGGAGGAGGAGGAGGAGGAGGAGGAGGAGGAGGAGGAAGAAGAAGAAGAAGAAGAAGAAGAAGAAGAAGAAGAAGAAGAAGAAGAAGAAGAAGAAGAAGAAGAAGAAGAAGAAGAAGAAATAAACAAAGACCAGAGATTTTAGAATAGACAATATTGGGCTTCTGGCATCATCCACATGGTGGGAGTCAAGCACAAATTAAGAAGCCTGAGACTCTGAGCATCTTGTCCAGATAGGTTTTAAACAAGAGTCCAGACACCTTTTGAACAGAAACTGTGAGAAAGCTGACCGGGTAGAGGAAGTGTCTGTATGCGAGAGGATGTTAATGACAGGAAAGGCATCAGGCATCAGGCACCAGGCATTAGGCAGGCAGGCAGGCAGCGGCTGTGACCATCGAAATTGCTGCAGTAATAGCCTGGCATTCTTCTTTGTATCCGCAGGATGTGATCTTTGGAAATACAGACAGCAGTCACCCCTCCTCTCAGCTGCTGTGTTCTCTCTGCATGTTGATGCAACTCAAGCAATGTGGTGCTATATTTAGCACACACCAAAATACCTACCACCCAGTCTGCACCCTCCCCTGCCCCTGCAAATTAGCCACGGCTGCAGTGTTTCTGTTTCAGCCCGAGGAGAGTGTACTCCATCCCAGAGGAAGTGCCTCTAGGAACCATGGTGGCAAACATCACAGCACTGGATCCTGATGATGAGGGCTTTCCCGGCCACCTCCTCTACAGCATCACTACCACCAGCAGCTATTTCATGGTAGACCAGTGTGAGTCATGTGCAGTACCCTCTCCTGCATCCTCAAGTGAAGCTGTTGAGTGGCTTTACAATGCTTTCTCTTTCCTCTGGCATTTGGTCTGCCTTTCTGTCTAGGTTCACCCTTACTTGTCAGGGAAAGGATGTATTAAAGGCAGCAGACATCAACCAAGATGGTGGAGTCTGAGCAGGGCTGTGTGTGAGCAGCTGGGTTACCTTTCACCTTTATGGGGGATATGAAAATTTTTGTCTTAACTGCCATTATGATTAAGGTTGAAACCCCTATAAATAGAACTCATGCATCTTCATCTGTACAGAAATGAAGACTTAAGGACATAGGGAAAATGATGTTTTGTGGTGGGTTGCTTTTTGTTTGTTTGTTTGTTTACTTATTTATTTTGTTTTGGTTTAAGTTTTTTTGAAACAGGGTTTTCTGTATAGCACTGGCTGTCCTGGAACCTGTTCTGTAAACCAGGCTGGCCTCGAACTCAGAGAGCTACCTGAGTGCTGGGATTAAAGGCATGCACCACCACTGCCCAGAGGGATAGATATAGATATAGATAGATACAGATACAGATACAGATACAGATACAGATACAGATACAGATATAGATATAGATAGATATAGATAGAGGTTTTTTTAAGACAAGGTCTTGCTATATAGCTCTGACTGGCCTAGAACTTGTAGCTATGAGTTATAGCAACTCATAGCAATTCTCCTGCTTCAGCTTCTTGAGTACTGGAGTTACAGGCATTTACCACCACACATGTCTGGAAAATTACAATTTTTATACTGAGCTTGATGAGAAAGGAAGGGACAATTATGGTTGGATGACAAAGTGCCTAAAACAGGAGTAAGTTGTGCAAGGCCTGGTACTTGGGTCTCTGTTCTCCTAGACGATGATGCTGTGGGCAAATCTCTCAAATGAAGATAAACAGAGTAAGGCAGAGAGATCCTCCTGCTTCTGCTACTGTCTAAGACATCAGGGCGCCATGTTGTAGGTAGCATGCCCCAGCCCCATCACTCTGAGGAAGGTGGGCCTGTGAAGATGCATGAACTGCCTGCTCCATCCACATATTCCTAAGGACTCAGAAGAGAGGAATGCTATCGACACTGAGTTAGAATGAAAACAGATGTGTAGTTTCAGTATCTTCAATAGTGTCATTTTTTAAAATGAAATTTAACCGGGCGGTGGTGGTGCACACTCAGTACTTGAGAGGCAGAGGCAGGCAGATCTCTGAGTTCTAGGCCAGCCTGCTCTACTTACTGAATTCCAGGACAGTCAGGGCTATGCAGAGAAACCCTGTCTCAAAAACAAACGAACAAAGGAAGACAAAAATCAAAACCAAAATTACTCTTAGGATCTAAAATATTATCATTACAACATAATTGATATTTAAAAGTAATTGAAATATTTATAGTATTTTGCTTGAAAGCTTGTTGTGTGTTTTATACTTAAAGCATATCTCAATTCAGACTGGTCCCATTTCAGAGGCTAAATAGCTACTACCTGTGGCTAATGGTGATACACGGGGCAGTGTCTCTCTACATCAGCTTGCTAGATTGTTGGCAGTTATGTTCCCATATGACTAGCCTAGGGCAGAGAGTGAGCTTCCTCTCCTCTGAAACAGCCACCTTAGTGGAGTATTAGTGCATACTTCCCAGTGCATAATACTGTAGAGAGGCCATATGCATTCCATCCCAGGTACTTGCACAACCCAATAGACCAGCATCATCCATAGTTTACAAAGGCAAACCAAGGGCTAGAGAGAAACCCAGACAAGTTCGATGGTTGCCCAAGATCCCCAGCTCACTGGGGCACCTTGATGTCCAAGATGAATGATTCTAGAGCCTCTCCTTTTAGCCACTACACTGTCCTATCACCATAAATCCAGGTCATGTCAGCCCAGTGAACTTCACTTTACATAATGCTTTTGTGGAAGCCAGCACTGGACAATCCCAGACCATGTGGCATTGGCCATGTCATTGGCCCCATACACTCTTGAGCAAAGAATACCTATTCTAGGGAAATGATGGATATGTGAGGCCAGAAGCTGGGATCTACATCTGGAAACTTCTGAAGGTTTTGACATTGACAAAATCACCCAGCTAAGAAGGTAGATCCAGATAGATGGTCTTGGAGGAGAATTCTGTTCACTCTGATGTTGCAAAAATGAACTTTTAACAAGTACACACACACACACACACACACACACACACATACACAGTAGTGCTGGGATTGACCACAGGACCACATCCATGCTAGGCAAACACTCTACCTCTGAACCACCCACACCTGTTTTGAGTATTTAAACTAAGACTCTGGTTCCAAGTAATAAAAATGACAGCAAATCTAGCTAAGCACAAGACAGTAGAAAGGAAGAGAAGATAGGAGAGGAGGAGAAGGGAGGGGAGAGGATGGGAGGGGAGGGGAGGAGAGGAAGCACATCTTGTAAGAGAAGAGTCAGGTGATCAGGGCAGAGGAAGGGTGTGAGCCGGCATTGCTCCAAGAATGTCAGCAGTTCAAGTTCTTGGCTTTTGCCTGCAACACCAGTCGTAGCTCACTCATTCTCCGATGTGTGTTTCTTAGCAACAGATTCTTCAATTGAGAATCCTGTGGATCCAACTGATGTCAGCTACCCACCAGTTCTGTCAGCCATGGACAGTGCTGTACCCAGGGCCCAACCCTAAACTCTAAGGTGTGGCTTTAGAGAAAGATCAGGTCAGGTGTTCCAATAAACATCAAACCCAGATACACATGCAGTTGTACAGGACGCATTTGTATAGCAGCTACTCCCAGGGCAAGCTGGTCGTCATTCTGACAAGGTCTTTTCCTGTGTTCTCCATGCTCCCTGTGCCTTTATTCTTCATTTGTCTTCTAACCTTTGCCTTCTTAGCGACAGGGACAATCCAAGTGGCCCAAAGGCTAGATCGAGATGCGGGAGAACTGAGACAGAATCCCATCATTTCTCTGGAAGTTCTGGTGAGGGACAGACCCTCTGGGGGTCAGGAGAACCGCATGCAGATAACCTTTATCGTGGAAGACATCAATGACAACCCCGCAACATGCAGAAAGCTCACCTTCAGGTAGTCATGAGTTGGAATGTGTTCCCTCTTGGGTGGCCCTTGACCCCGGCTTCTCTGATATGGCATGGCATTGGGGAGTGACTCTACAAGCGGATCTGAGGTGTCCCACTTCATTCAAAGATCACTTGGTTATTCCTTTTCCTCACCCATTTCCTTCCTTCCTCATCATTTCTATTCCACTTTCTACATGTGTTTAGAGCTAATTTTTTTTATTTCCTTCCATTGGTACCACGGGCCCTCTCTGGACTGTGTCTTTTCTTTACTTATTGCCACTAGGGGTGAAATGGTGCTGTTAGCAGCTGTGATAGATACTGGAGAGTCGGGATTAGTAACCAGGCACTCCCAAAGAAATCTTATAAATAATAGGAATAAATCAAAACAAGTCAGTGGGTAAAACAAAACAAAAATCTAATTCACCTAACTCGACTTAATTGCATGTACGTGAATGGGGAAATACAGAATGCATGTGGGGCATGAGTTATTATGTATTTTCACTTGTTCGTTGACTCACAATTAATTCACAATAAGTTTAAAGTTAAGCCCTTTAATAGTTTATTTTTATTTTGTGTATGTTAGTGTTTTGCCTGCATATATGGCAGTTCACTACGTGCCTGCCTAGTTCCCTACAGAGGTCAGAAGAAGGCATCAGGTCCTCTGGTAATGGAGTTGTGAGACTCCATGGAGACGTTGGTCCTCTGGAACAACAGAAGTGCTCTTAAACATTGAGCCTTCACTACAACCCCATAAAGTTCTTTTTGATTCTGAATTCCTGCACACACACACACACACACACACACACACACACACACCCTAGCTTGTCTTTCTCCTATTTCGTCAAAAACCACACAAATTGGGAATTCTTCCATTATAGCTTCAGCTCTAAGGTTTCCATGCTAGCCAGTCTCTGGAAGGCTGAATGGGGTCAGTTTGGGGGTGGAGTGCATCTCAGCAATGACTCTTTGTGAGCAGACTGCCCTGCATCTGAACTGAGACTGAATATCAGAACTGGCCACTGTTTTGGGGGGGGGTTTGTTTGTTTGTTTGTTTGTTTTTGGTTTTTTTGAGACAGGATTTCTCTGTGTAGCCTTGGCTGTCCTGGAACTCACTCTGTAGACCAGGTTGGCCTCGAACTCAGAAATCCACCTGCCTCTGCCTCTGCCTCCCAAGTGCTAGGATTAAAGGCATGCGCCACCACTGCCCAGCCTGGCCACTGTTTTGATGATGCTATTGGCAGAGTCTCTTGGGGTATCTTTGTTTCTTTTTCAGGTTTGCTCCGGGTGACTTTGGACAGATTTAATGCATAGCATGGCTATGCAAAAGACAAAGAGCCCTAGACAAAGACCTTCCATGGTTATCAATAGCTGTAATGTTCATTTACCAGCTCCCCACTCTTCTCAACTTTCGTGCTCTCTTCAGTGCTCGAGGATCTGTGTTGTGGCTCACAGTCTGTCTGGACACATCTCAGATCCACCATGCACCTTGCCCTATGTCCCGGAAGGCTGCCCACTACCTTCTTTGCAGACCATCTTCTCCTGACCAGTGGAGAATCTTTCAAAAACAGGGGAAGAGTGAGGATGGGCATGGTTTATCAACTGCCCCCCTTTTAACCCTGCCTCCTCCATGTTCCTGTAAGGCAGCCCTTTGCACACAACACTCCCAGTCCCTGGGTTCCAGTTTTAGGGACCTCTCCCTCCACTGGTACCTCCCAGTCTTTGAGTAGCAAGGATGCTCCAGGCTTATTAAACCTGAGAGATATACCAGCTCTTAACATTTCTACACATACCCAAATACCCCTTTGCAGCCATCTCTTTACTGAATCTCCTAAAAGTATCCTCCTTTACTATCTACTTCCTGCTGAAGTCCTGGTTAACCCAGTTAAGTTGTAGACTACTCTACCAACTTGAGAATTCAAGATGCTTAGTCTCTTAGATGGGCAGGGTTGAGGGACGTAGATAATTAGAGTGTGGCTCACACAACATCGCGTGCACAAACTAAGCCCATACTCGGCTAAAGGAAGTCTGGACCTTAGAGATGGAATAGAACTTTGCAGAGTCGCCCACTTCCCTTGAAAATCTACATCTATGTTTGCCCTCCGCAGTGTCCCAAGTGTATTCTGGAAAAGTCTTCTCTTGCTATCCTAAGTCCTCGGGCTCTTCTTTGTTCCTTTGCTCTGAGGGTATCAGTGCCTGGAGCAGACTGTGCTGTCTCAAGCTCCTTTGTTTGCTTCCTCTTTTTCTCAAATCAGTTCATTGAATATTCTGGCTTGCTGTGGTCCAGAGTCCCCTGAGGTGGTAGGACCATTTGCAGACAGCGTTCCATATTACCTGGTGAAATCACATTTTGAATATTGTAGGTCCTCCAGGCAAGCCCACAGAGTCCTGATCTCTCCAAATTAGCCCTGAAGTTCATCACACTAAATCAGTAACTATGCGAATTATATTCATTACTGAAGATAATTCCAAACAGTGCAGCCACCACCTCCAGGTTTTTCCAATGAGGGTAACTTGCAGCTGGGCTGTTGAAGGCTTAGAGGCAAGGCAGGTCCATGAAATGGCTTGTTTCTTTGAGCTGGAAAATGGAAATCTTCACTACAAGAGCTCAGCCTGCATGTCCCCACCCACCCCACCCCCATCCCCACCCCCACCCTGGCTCCTGGACACACCAGACCCGTGAAACTAAGAAGCCCTGTCCAGTGTATTCACCAGCCTATCTTTAATCCCTTCTCCATCCCAGCCATTACAATGCCAAGCACGAAAGCAAAACAAAACCGCAGGACAAAGAAAACGGAGCTCCACAGCCTCTGACATTTATCCTAGCATACAGTGACTTCTGAAGTCTCTGCAGATAGGCTGGGGAGTGGGTGGGCTGGGTGCCAGCATTCATTAACAGCAGCTGGAGGATAACTGGAGGCTCAGAGTCTGTGGGTGGGTGGGGCAGGACAGCCTGGAAGAGGCAGATCCTTACAGGGCCTGTGGCTTTCCCAGGTTGACGATGAATGAGCCCAGGGCTCCAGTGGAGGCATCAAAGGCAGCTAGCTGGCCTCGGCTCAGGTTGTAAATGGTCTAACACTTGGCTGAAAGTGCTTTGCAAGCTGCTCATGAACAGGAGGCGGTCCCGAAGGCTGCTGGGCATAGTCACCTTTGCACAGGGAGGGCCCCAGTGGTCTGATGGCCTTGAGGGAGAGTAGCAACACAACAGCTTCCCTTAGAGGAAGGAAGGGATGGATGGGTGAGGGGGCGTGGCTCTCCAAGAAAAATGTTTGTGGGAAAAATACCAAGAACATGTCGGAAAAAATGAAAGAACATGTCAAAACTGCTGATGTCGTTTTAAGTGTGTGCCTAGCATGCAACAGGCAGAGAGGGAGAGAGGGAGAGAGGGAGAGAGGGAGAGAGGGAGGAGGGGGTGGAGAGAATCTGGGGCCAGGATCCGGAATTCTCTAGATGATGTGCTCCCCTAGCTCCACAGTATTGTAATCAAACCTTAGATCCACAAACATCTCTAGCCTAGATATAATTGATGGCGTTATGGGGACCTCACCATAGATAACCTCTTAGACGTAGTGTGTAGTCAATTAAAATTCATTTATTCAAACTGGATGGGACCACACCCAAGTGGGCTTGGACCTAAGTGTAGCCCCAAGTATCCAGAACAGAGTGTTTTACCGCAGAAACCATGTCCTGCATCTCTCCGCAGCTGCAGGGGCCTTGGTAGAAGTAAGCCCTTTGAAGCAGGCAACTTCGAAGAAGCAAAGCTATGTGATTGGCTGGAGGGGCTCCACAGAACCAGGCAGTTTACAGAAGCTGAGTTAAGTCAGCTAGGACACCCTGACCTTCGGTTCCTATAATAGAGTTGGGTAGTTTTCCATCAAGGAGTTCATATTCTAGTTAAACCTAAAATGTCCTCAGCAAGAATGCAAGATGGAAAAACTTCTGCACTGTCTTGCCCCATCACAATGGAACTGAAAGTTTGCAATGATCCTGACAGACAAGGAGGAATCATGCCCAGAGGTTTCAACTTTCTTAGAGAAGCCTTGAACTCCCCCTGCACATGCTCTCTCTTCTTTGCTTCCCTGCAAGATGAGGACAGGAGTACAAACCTCTTGGAGACCATAGAATTAGAGATATTTCTTAAGCATACAGTTAGTATTTAATAAGTGGTCCCTATTCAAAGAATCAATGACTAAAGCCATGACATTGCATAGAGATGGCAGAAACAAAATGGCAGATGTGCTTCCTGCCAGTGTGGCCTTGTGGAGACAGGGGAACACCTGTGCTCTCTAGCAAGCAGATGCTGTTAACGGTCACAGCCTAACACTATCCTTGCTCCACAGTTTCTGGGCTGTCACAAGAAGAGGCCGTAGAATGTAGAAGGAGTATGCTCTGGTTGTAGAGAGACACCGAGAAACAGAGGACTTTACACACTGTCGTCATTTGAGTGTTCTGAGAACCAGGTGCCAATCCTTTTCTACTCCTAGTCCTATGAACAGGACCACCCAGACCTCCATCCTAATCCAGCTTCCAGTGACCACAGAGACCAACCATGTCTAACCAGAACCCAAAGAGCTACAGATGACCCGTAGGATAGCGAGCAACACTAAATGCTGTTATCTCAGGTCATCAGTGTGTCATGTAACAAAAGCTAATACCTGTTTTGAATATGGAAAAGGAGAAACTGGAGATGTGAGCACAGCCCTCTATAAACTGAAGCCTTCAGAAGGTGCTTTCCTGTCTCTCTTACCAAGCTTGGCTAGGCCAGAGGCTGAGGCTAGAACTTCAGAGTTGACCCTTAATAAATATCTTTTGGATAAAAGAGAAAGAGGAGAAAAGAAAGAAAGAAAGACAGACAGGAAGGAAGGAAGGAAGGAAGGAAGGAAGGAAGGAAGGAAGGAAGGAAGGAAGGAAGGAAAGAAGGAAGGAAAGAAGGAAGGAAAGAAGGAAGGAAAGAAAAGCTGAGCCCGTATTAAAGATTCTATGATACCAAATGGTAGAATGGTAGGCAGTTCGTGATTATGGAGAGTTAAAATGTTGCAAGCCAGAGCCAAATTGTCTTGGGCTACTTTTAGTCCCTTTGAAAGTCATTTGTTAGTCACCTGTGTTTGACTTAACATCCTTGTGAAGATCAAAACTTTAAAATGTATTCCTAGCAGGACACTGGCTTCCACCAGTCTGAGACCTAAGAATGCCATCAGATAGCATCTGAAATGTATTGCAGCTTCCCCTGCTTTACTGTAATTCACCACCCTGCGGTCCCCACCAGTGTATTTGATAAATACTTTGATTCGTGACTTTTTTTGTTCCATAAGTGACTCTCATAGAGCCACTTCTGCAGTGTTCCATGATATTTGGAGAACCCTGAGTTTGTGCCGTTGGACTGTGACCACTCATATCTGGCCCTAGATAAGCTCTCTCCTATTCCCTCTGAACTGAGAACAATGGGTTTGTTTCAACCGTGCTGAGGTATTGAGATGCTCCTCTATGACACTGAAGCCCCCAGGACCAGTGTCAAGGAACTTTCAGTCTTCCAAGAATGGGAGCTGAGGGATCTTCTCTCAAATTAAAACTCCAGCAGTCAGCGTTAAGATTTAGCAGCAGAGGACCTTGGTTTGTCAGAGCTAAGGGACACTGCAGCAGAGATCACCCTATTCAACAGATCTCATGCAAGAGGTTTATTGGGGAGGGGTATCCAAAGGCTGCCTCTGAGCGAGAGCGTAAGGGAAAAAAGAGACCACAAGAGGAAGCACTGGCTTCTTATAAGGGGTGTAGTGCACGTGCACAGGGCAACTATGGCAATGTGTCACATTTTGGCAGCTGATGGTGGTGTGGCCACTGTTGCCGGGTTACTGGACGCGGGCATGGGGGTAGGGTTTTCCAACAGTCTGGGTGTGGAATTCTCATTTCCCTCGTATTCTTCACAACTATGCTCTTATATGCTACCATTCATTCATTCCACAAATACTTATTGACAGGGTAAAGAACAAAGCAGACAATGATCCTTGCCCTCGAACAGTGTATATTCTGGGTGGAAGCAGACAATACACGGGCTGAATAAGTAAACTATGCAGCATGTTGGATAATGATAAGTTCTAAGAATTGCAAATAAAGGGGCAAACAACAGATGAAACAGTGGATAGGAATCGCTAATATATTTTAAGGAAAGTAACATTAGGTTAGAAGCTCAAGGAAAAGAAAGGAGGGTATTAGTCCGTGTCCCAGCTATTTAATGGACACCCAAGAAAGATTAGTTCAGCTCACAGTTTTGGAGATTTTAGAAGGTAATAGGTTGGCCCCGTTGCTTTGGACCTATAGCAAGAAAGCAAATTATGGTGGAAGCAGACAGTAGGGTAAAACCACTCCCGTGTGACTGAGGATTGAGAGTGAGAAAGGGGTGGAGTCTCATAATCCAATTTGAGGGCGTGCTCAGGTAACCAGACTTACTCTCAGATGACTCCACCCACCACCTCCCAAGAACACCACCCTAGGGACTGAGCCTTTGCTATGTGGGACTCTGAAGGACCCTCTGGAGATCTGCCGGAGGAGCATTCCAGAAGTAGGAGCAATGACCCTGGGGCTAGAGCCTTAGTGGCCTGTGTAAGGAGCAACAGGAGGCCAGAGTGGTGTTTAGGGGCGGTGCGGGGGGGGGGGGTGGATAAGGAGGAGCTGAGGTCAGAGAGATGAAGTAGGAGATGGTGAGGAGAATTAGGATGGTGACTGAATGGAGGCGCTTGTCAGTCTCAAAAGCATACTGTCATGACCTAACACTAACAAGATCCCTCTGACTGCTGTGTTCAAAGCACTCAGAAAGGACTCAGGGGCAGGACTGGTGAGGCCAGTGAGGAGGGTACTGCGACAGCCAAGAACTTGTAGAATTGAAAATGAAGTGGAAGTATCTAGCCTCTGCCTAGGTTAGAAGGCCTACTCAGCCGCCATTTGTTAGGGAAAAATATTGAATTATGTCTTTTTGCCAGCATTATGTTGCCTGAAAGAGCAGCCAACGGGACGTTGCTTTTGGACCTGAACAAGTTCTGCTTTGATGATGACAGTGAAGCTCCAAACAACAAATTCAACTTTACCACGCCATCTGGAGTGGGGAGCAGCCACAGACTTTCTCAGCATCCAGCTGGCTCTGGGAGAATTGTGGTCAGTTTATGGTCATTGCATCATTAAAAGGACACTAGGAAGCTGGTCCAACACGCATGGTACTTTTGCTGCCCCACAGAGAGAAATGTGCAAGGCAGCCTCCTCTCAGAGCCACGGTAACAGAGACTTAATAGTGGCTGTGTGTTCCTGGGAGTTTTTTATTTTACCTCAGCTTCAGCATCGTTCATTACGCAGAGCTGTGCTGAGGTGCTCAGGACCTTGCATGGCTTGTGTTTGCATTCAGTTTAGCGAGCCGTTGTAGACACAGCAGTGCACTCTGCACACAAGCTCCTCTGTTATTTCAGTGCCTGCTCTTCAAATGAGGTACAAGGGAAAGAAAGCAGGGCCTGGGCTATCTTGATGGAGTCTGCATCACAGGACCACCAGAGACCCTGTGGAGAATAAAACAAGGAACAGGTGGAATATGCACAGGGCAAAGGCAGATTGGATGGACAAGCATGAAAGGCGGGGTTCAGCAAGCTTGTGGGGCCTCTGCTCACACTGGGCTCCTGCTGTATGGTGGAGAAAAGAGCAAGAAGGAAGACCAGGGCAAGTGGGAGGGTCCTGAGGGGTGTTCCCAGCATACCTTGGGGATAAGAGCAAGCTGCCCACTACCTCTCTCCTCAGCCAGCCTCCTTTCTTACCTCCCTTCTCAAGCCATTTTCTATCACCTAGAGAGTAATGGTATCATAAAAAACTAATTTCTATTTTGGGGAAATTAATATTTTTCTTAGGTTCTGAATCCGTACCCACTGTTTTAAAATGCAGGGAGCACTGAAGAGCTTCACCATGTCAACAGTTCGATCTATTTTTCTTGTTTCTTTTCTATGTGGTTTTGTGAATCTCTATATATTTGTATGTTACATAATGGAACTCTCCCTGTATAAAAGGTTCAGTGCTGGGCTTTTCTTCCACTGACCTGAATGGATGAGCCTTGTCTGTTGGGCAGAAGTGCTAGGTATATGGACATCCTTGGAGACATGTTTCTCTGCTGGTAAATCCCGAGTAAGTTCTCGAGCAGTGTTACAGTATGGTCTTAAGTACTCTGGCAAATCCTTTCCCAGAGGATGCTGGTAATTTACACGGCCACTAACTGTATGAAAACAGATCTGTCAGTTCAGTAATGGGCTGTTTATCCCATCTATTATCTGTCTTGACCTAGTTGATTGGGGATCTGGATTATGAAGATCCAAGCAATCTCGCGGCTGGCAATAAGTACAGTGTGATAATCCAGGTCCAAGATGCTGCTCCCCCATATTATAAAGGCAAGTCTTTCTGACTTACCCCGAGTGGCATCCCCGTGGGCATCAGTGATTACCCTGCACTTAGTGCTTCTAGGTTTGGGCACAGAGTCTCCCTGTTACACCAATTGGTCCCCAATAGCTACTTCTTCTTGGCTGAGTTGCAGCACTGAGTGTTCTAAGGGTCTCTCTGCCTCCAATCTTGCTCCTTTTCCACATGGCTTCACCATTTCTGTCAGTGATTTTGTTTTTAAAATGCAAATACCAATGTACCACTCCCTGTCAAGTTCACAGTTAAAGTCTTGGGTTTGGCACACCAACACTTCTAGGATCTGGCTACTGCCCAACTCAGTGGCTACACCTCCCCACTCCAATGGCTACACCTCCCCACTCCAATGGCTACACCTCCCCACTCCAATGGCTACACCTCCCTACTCCCTTTTCTTCAACTGCCCTGACAGAATCAAGGAGCTTATTCCGAGGTGCTTCTGCACATGGCTAGAACTCTTCATCCCATTCTATCCCCCCCCCCTTTCTGTACTATCCTAATTCCACACTGTCCTTCTGTCCATACTCTCCCCACACCTCATTGCCCACCATCAGACACTATCCCCCAATGCACACTCTCCGACCCCACACTACCCCATCCCGCACCATCCCCATCCCACACCATCCCCCATCCCACACCATCCCCATCCCACACCATCCCCCATCCCACACCATCCCCCATCCCACACCATCCCCATCCCACACCATCCCCCAT
>CM052705.1:43333377-43344952 GCA_028551405.1 Uromys caudimaculatus | reverse complement strand
TCTTGAAGACAGTTTTCCACCTGTATCCCAGAGCCCACACACATCACAAGGTACTTTCAAAATGCTCACAGAACAAATGAATACAGGTTGTGATTTGTATTTGTTTCTATTCCCATTTTTAGAGAGCATCTACATTTCTATCCTAACAAGCCCAGAAAATGAATTTCCTCTCATCTTCGAGAGACCAGCCTACGTGTTTGATGTGCCAGAGACAAGACCAGGTAGGTAGGGACCAAGTCCCAGACCACAGACTCTTGCGAGGCTTCACCTGACTTCAGGCTCTGCAGAGGCATGGCTTCTGCCTCTCCTCCTACTTTTCCCTCTCCTTCTCCCTACTCCCATTCCATCTTTCTTCCTCTCTACCCCACTCCTGAATTGCTCTTGCCACTGCAGAGACATCCAGGTGAAACATGGATTTTGAGAACTCAATTAAACTGCATTTCTCTGAATGCTCTGATTGCTCCCTTTTCTGTCTGCTTCATTCTGTTAATCCTACAGTCTTGGGTGTTGTGGCCTGAGGTTTTTCTTGGTCTTATCTGTGGTTTTTAACCTGATCACTGGTTCACCAGTTGGAATTTCCAACTAGGGAAAAGATTTCTCACTTCTCTAGTTTCTTTATTTAAAGGCAAAGTAAGAGCATTTCCTCCTTCTTCTTTAGTTCACTGGCAGTCTTATTTTCTGCCTTTATAATGATACTTTGATTTTTATGGGCTATTGTCCCATCAAGAGAAGATTCTCGTGACTGACATAGTGGCACATGCCTGTAATCCTAGCACAAGTTCAAAGTCAGCATGGACTACGTAAGACCCTGTGAGAAAACACACACTCACAGGGTGGGGAGACAAATGATAGATAGATAGAAGATAGATAATAGATAGATAGATAGATAGATAGATAGATAGATAGATAGATAGATAGATGGATGGATGGATGGATGGATGGATGGATGATAGATAGATAGGTAAACAAGAACACACACATGAGAGAGAGAGAAACAGAAACAGAGAAAATCCTCGCTCCCAGCTTGTTTCTCCTCATCTTCCCCGACTTGAAGATAATAAGTGTTAGCTTTCTATATCATCTAGCATATACTGTCAAATATAACAGCTCCTCTCCAGCCATGTACCTTGAGATCACGGGTATTTCTTCTATAATGAAACACAGAGCCAAATCAAAAGCAGAGCCTCCTCCATACTCTGGTTCCTTTTATTCTCCTTGTGACAGTTTCTGTTTTCTGACATGATGTTTCAAAACAAAACATAAGAAGACGGTCCAGGGAGCCCAGTGTGTTCTACATAATGAACAGGGCCGAACATTTAATAAAGCCACTGATCTCACTACTGTGACTTTGGCCTTCCTCTACAGGTCACACACTTGATGCTAGCCTGTAGGAATTAATAACAGGGTCTCCCTCCCACAAGAATGTAATTTATGATAAATAGCTTCTACAAAACAAGAACTTCAGCAGCCATAAAATAAACAGAAATAACTAAATTTAAACATCTATACTCAAGTGTATTCATCAAGGGCTGTTATTTTTCTAAAAATTTATTTATTTTTATTTTATGTGTATGAATGTTTTGCCTGCAGGTATGTTAGTACATTGTGTGAATGCCTGGCGCCTGCAGAGGCCAGAAGAGGGAGTCAGATCTCCCCAAACTGGAGTTACAGATTGTTGCAAGCCTGCCATGCAAGTGCTGACAATCGATCTGGGTCTTTTGAAAGAGCAATGGGTGTTCTTAACCACTGAGCTAGCCCTCCAGCCCCAAGAGCTTATTACAGAAAATTTGAAAACTGCAAGAGACTTTTGGACAGCTCTACTGTTAAAAGTTGGGAGTGGAATGGCATGCTCATTTGTACCATTTGAACTTAATATATAAAACATACAGACTTGAGACAACTTGGAAGCTTCTAGATGTCTGTCAATGGCAGTGAGGACGCCTCCCCCCAGGTCAGTACTAATTGTCATACTCTATTCCTGCAGCTAGAACCCAGGTTGGGCAGGTGCGAGCGACTGATGCAGACTTTCCCCAGAGTCCAGTGGTGTATTCCATATCCAGAGGAGGAGCCAGCCACCAGTACCCAAACATATTTTGGATTAACCCCAAGACAGGAGAACTCCAACTAATAACTAAAGCAGATCATGAAACCACTCCTGTCTACATTCTCACGGTTGAGGCCACCAACGGCGAGGACAGAAGCTCAGTCACTGTGAGTGGAGCTGTTGGGTCTCTTAACATTCACCCAACTGGTTGACTTGGGGTCTCTCCTTCACACTCTCAGCATGTGGCTATGGAAGAATGAGTAGATGAAGAGAAGAGTAAGAAGCAGTTCCCAGGACAAAGATCTGCAACTATTTGAGGCTCAAATTTGTGAGCAATTGAGAGATGTGTTAAAACCAATGGCAAGACATTGGCGTATCTACTGAAGCCACAATGCCACTTTGTGGAACAAAGTTCCTCCTAGGGCACTTTAAATCTTGCTTTTCCTCTCTGGGCTGGTGGTTAGTGGCAAGCTGCCAGACTGGTTGGACTTGTAGTTCTTAATCTCTTCCTGAAGCAGCCTTGCCTGTTTCTACCCCACCCCATGCACACCTGATGGAGTAGGTATTACAATGACTCGACCTTGTACCGTGGCTACAGCTGAAGTAAAGAGAGGCACCCTTCGGCTCCTGGTTCTGATAATTCAAGCCCATCTGTTTGGGCCTTTGGTGAAGGTGGCATGTGGTGGGAATATGTGTTTTAGATAATGCTCACACTTCAAGAGTCAGGAAGCAAGGAGAGAACAGGACAGGGTCTCACAGTCCCATTGAGAGTGTCCCTTCAATGACCCATAGACCTCCCACAAGCCCCTACCTCCCATAGTTACCATACTCCACAGCAGTAGCAGATTGGGTACAAGCCTTACCCACCTCCAAACCACTGCAGATGCCTGCTGAGACATTGTTTCTCAGAGGTCCATGGTGAGGCCCTTGTTGAGTGCAGATTCTCAGTGCACAAGTGTGCGGGTCCCGGGTTCATATACCACACCAGACATGCTTCCCAGGGGTTCAGCTGCCTCACACAAGCATCCTATGGGTCCCCGGTGGGTCTGTGGGGTGATTGTTAGGATGATCTGAGGGCCGTGTGATGGCCATAAAGATCCATTAGTGAAGGGAAACAGTATGAGGGAAGCATGCTAGCTGCAGCCCTGTGTGGGAGGGACAGCAACTGGCTTGCAATGAGGAGAATGAAGTCATCGCTCAGTCATGTTCCCAGTTTTCTGAGAGGGCATGGACAAGGTTTATCTCTGTGACCCTATTTCTGTGGAAAGTCATGTGATTAACCAGTGCTGGATAGTTCAGTTTCTCTGGCGACTGCTATGAGGTAATGGGATGGTGTGTTCAGTGATCCATGAGGCTCAACATTCCTACCCAGGGAAAGTTGGAGATAATTGCTGTGTTTGTTAGGGTGTCCTTTTTTTTAAAGACAGAAATGAATGGACTCCACTCTGGAAGCTAACTAGAGTGAATATTTCAATTTACTCCCAGTATTAGAAATGGCTGAAATCCCTACATTTCAAAAGTAGAATGAATATGACTCAAAATTCATAAGCCTTTAAATAGCGTGATGAGCCAAAATGATCACATAAGTCCCTTTCAGGACTGAGAATGTGGGGTCCTCTACTGGCAGGTGTCCCAGTCGGTTCACCAGGCCTGAGTGAGACTCAGCAATGAAAGATCTACCCTCCTGCTTGTGGCAGGCCAGCTGGGAACTCAGTGCAGATCTGACAGCCCAGGCCACAGGTGAGACTGTGGCAAAAGCAGGACTTTGCTCTAGTCCCTTGCTTCTTAGGCCAGGCTGCACAGTATAGTCAGCTGAAGAACATAACAGAAACTACCTGGGCCCCATCATGCAGGGACTCCAAGTGGGCCCAAGAAAATGGATTCAGGGTTGAGAACCATTGTGATGTACACCAAAGTTAGAGACTGATTGCAGGTTCACAAGGGACAGTGTGCGCGCGCATGCACACACACACACACACACACACACACACACACACACACAGAGAGAGAGAGAGAGAGAGAGAGCTGCACATGCATACGTACAGCTGAGAAGCTAACAGCAAAGGATTTGGAGCAAGACAAAACCACACAAAAATCTTAGCTCAGTCTCTCACTACTTGTATGGTTCTATGTCAATTACTTCCTGTCTCCGAGTTCTCTTTTGTCTCATCTGTGGATGGAAGCTATCACGTTCTCTCTCACACATGAGGTTAAATCAGTGAATTCATGCAAATTGCATATCCCATGCAGTGAGCGCCTGGTGTAGTTTAGCTCTTAAGGCTTGGGCTGATGAAAGAGCTCAGCCAATAAAGGTGATTGCCACCAAACCTGAAAACTGGAGTTTGACCACTGGGATCCACATGGATAGGACAGAACTTCCAACCACGTGCTGTCCTCAGTCTTCTGCACCCTCCACCCACACACATACACACACTGACTAACATGTAATAATGCTCTAAACCACCTTCCTGCTGTTCTAGGTTACTGTGAACATCATTGGAGAAAATGATGAAAAGCCAATATGTACTCCAAATTTTTACTTCATGGCCATCCCCGTGGATCTAAAAGTTGGTACAAACATTCAGAATTTCAAGTTGACATGCACTGACCTTGATTCTAGCCCCACATCTTTTCGATACTCCATTGGCTCAGGTACTGTACTTAGTATCAGCAATTCTGGGCCATTCGGGAAGGAACAAGGCAGTGGGTCTTTGCTCATACACTGTGGTGGGCACAGTGTTGGGTGGGAGGATGTATTTTACATGGAGAATCCAAGGGTCCCTGTGCTTCCCAGTGCTGTCAGCTAGTCTGTTTTCCCAGAACTTCCCACAGGCAGACTCACCCCCACATGGCTGTTGCAAAGCCCCAGGAAGGGTGACTCCTTTTAATGGAATACTCTTCCCAAAATCCCAGAATATAATGAATATAATATTTTTTTATTTCCTCTCTTCAACTACCTCTTTTCCTGAAAAAAGTGCCATGGGGGAAGGGACTCCCAGGCCTCTCTCGGGATAAGAATAGATTAAATAGATTAAATGCGTTCTGAAACATGTCCTCGGCAATACTCCTCTGCTCCATTCATTTTCTCTCTTTAAAAATATGCCATTGTGGGAAGGAGGGGGGGGAAGAGCATCCCTCAATGGAAATGAGACCAAAATAGCTCATCTAATGAAGTGCCGGGCCAGAGATTTAAACCCAAATAAGCAGAACAATTCCACATGAAAGACTAAAAATTCATCTCTGCCGCCCACTGAGCCTGGCAGAGCAGTGGGAAACCTCTGAGCCACTGTGCCACAAAACCCAGGGGCAGACAGCACCTGGAGACTGCAGCTGTGGAGAATGGAGCTAATCTACACTGAGCGTCTTGAGGACTTTACGGAGCATTTTGTGGCCGAGGAAGTCAAAAATTGCATCATCTGCTCCATTTCCTGGTTTTTCAGTCAGTAATGAGTCTGGAGACACTGGAGGATGAGCAAGAGCCATGCTCAGGCTGGCATTCTTTCTGCCCTAGGCACCTTCAAGTTGTGGGCCCCAACAGAGCTGTGTGTGTGCACGCGCGCTTGCACGTGTGCATGCATATGTAGGAGGCAGGTGGGGTCAATTCACCAGGACCTGGGCCTGAAGTCCTTGCGATATCAGGAGGTACCTTCCTTTAGAGGACTTGAGGACCCTTGACGCCAGACTGGCCAGACAGGCTCCACAAAAGGCATAAAACGAACATGGTCTATGGTTAGGGGTACGCCTCACTTTGAGTTCTTGCTGCCCACACACCAGGACAATTAACTCTCCCCCTGGTGGCCTTAAGAGAGGGGCACTGTGGTTCCTTATCCAGTACATCCTCACTTGCAGGATATCACAGACCCAACCCTGCTACAGGGTTAATTTAAAAAATTAAAGTGTAGACATTTGAGGGAATAAAAACAAATGCAGCTTTCTTCTGAATCTTTATCCTCTTTTTAATTCTTTTACCAACATTCTTGGGTCAAATCTCCTTTAGGCAACATCAACAATCATTTCGCCTTCTCTCCCAATGCTGGCTCCAACATCACACGCCTGCTGCTGGCATCCCGCTTTGACTATAGTAGCCTAGATACAGTCAGGGTCTACAAGCTGCTTGTCTACGTTACCGATGACAACTTGCTGTCTGGCAGAACAAAAGCCAAGGCTCGTATTGAAACAGGGACAGTGACTCTGAGTGTTAAAGTCATTCCTCGCCCAGCCACGACCATCACAACTCCCAGGGTAAGGATCTGGGACCTGTAATCTCCTTAGAATGTATAGCAATGGAACCCTTTGACCCAGAAGTGTGAGGCAGACAGGAAAAAAAAGTAGAGGCATTTGTTTGGAAGGGCCATTGATTAGCAGATGGAAGTCTGTGTAAGAGCCTGGACACATAGCCACTGACCTCTCACAGAAAACCATGAGCTGGGCAGTGGTGGCGAATGCCTTTACTCCTAGCCCTCAGGAGGCAGAGGTGGGTAGATCTCTGTGAGTTCAAGGACAGCCTGCCTGGGCTTCAGAGCAAGTTTCAGGATAGCTAAGGATATCTAAAAAGAAAATGAAGGGGGAAGAGAAGAAAAGGAAAAAGGAGGAAGAAGAATGTTTCTATGTGAGGACATGTGGTAGACCAAAGATTGGCCACTGTGGTAGACTGCACCAGGGGGGGAAACTCCTGGGGTGAGGAACTTAAGTTAGAAAATGGTATTTTCACTCAGGCTATGGTCCTGTAGTGAGGGAGGACATCAGGGCAGAGAGGGTGGTGCAGGGCATCAGGACAGAGAGGGTGAGGGAGGGCATCAGGACAGAGAGGGTGAGGGAGGGCATCAGGACAGAGAGGGTGAGGGAGGACATCAGGGCAGAGAGGGTGAGGGAGGACATCAGGACAGAGAGGGTGAGGGAGGACATCAGGGCAGAGAGGGTGAGGGAGGGCATCAGGGCAGAGAGGGTGAGGGAGGGCATCAGGGCAGAGAGGGTGGTGCAGGGCATCAGGACAGAGGGTGCACTTTCTTCCTCCTCTCTTATCCCCTCCTCCTTCTCTTCCTCACCTCCCCCCCCCCTCCACATCCCCTTCCTGTTAAAAAATGGCCTACGATGAGGCTATCATCTGCTTCTCGGAGTCTTGCCAATAGCTGGTAATGTTCATCTCTCCTTTTTTTGCAGTCAATAGACCCCAATAGCAGGGGTGTGATGACACGCACCTTTAATCCCAGCAGGCAGAAGCAAGTGGATCTCTGAGTTTGAGGCTAGTCTGGTCTACAGAATGAGTTTCAGAACAGCCAGGGCTACACAGAGAAAACCTGTCTCAAAAGTCACATGCGCCCACACACAAAACCAAACAAATAGGAAGCAAAAGAAAAAAGAAAAGAAAAATAGACCCCAGTGAGTACAGACCAGGGTACTCGCATTGGCTTTCTTTTGCACAGCAGTGACCTGCCTGACAGAGGAACTGGAGAGGAGGAAACATTTACTTTGGTTCATAATTTTAGCAGGCACGCAACCATGGTTGCTTTGCCATGTACACTTGGGCAAAACGTCATAGCAGCAGGAGTGTGTGGTGGAAGAGGCCCCTCACCTCATGATTACAAGAACCAGAGAGCTGGAAGGGCCCAGAGAGCAGGTACAGCCTTTGCAGGTACACTCTCAGCAAGGGTCCCTGTAGCTAGGCCCCCCTCCTAAAATTCCCAGGACCTCATACACAGAGCCACCAGCTTGGGGAGCAAGCAGTCCACACTCAAGCCTGGGGGAGCATCTTTGTTAATGTATGCAATCGCAGGTTTCTTTATGTTTTATGAATGCTCATGTGTATATGCTTGCATGTGTGTATGCATCGCATACATGTAGATGCCCACGGAGACCAGAAGAGGGCACTGGGCTTCATGGAACTGGAGTGATTGTGAGTCACCTGATGTGGACAATAGGTGCTTTTACCTGCTTAATCATCTCCGCAGCTTCTCCTTTTGAGATTTTATTTATTTATTTATTTATTTATTTATTTATTTATTTATTTATTGTGTATATGTGTGTGTATATATGTGCGTATGTGTGAGCATGTGTGTGCATGTGTGTATATGTGTGTATGCGTGTGTGTGTGTGTGTGTACACCCCACATGTGTGGAAGTAAGAGGACAACTTGTAGTAGTCAGTGCTCTCCGCGTACCAGGTGGGCCATTGGGCTTGACAGCAAGCTCCTTTACCTACTGAGCCTGTGGGGGTTCCATACTCTACAACAAACACTGGGGACCTTTAACATGGGGATAGCTGGCAGGCTCTGCTTAGGAAGAAGTTGCCAAGTCTCTTAGGCTTACAGCATAACCGACCTCGACATTTCCAATTCTGAGATCTCCATGGCTCGTTGGTTATCTGTCTCCCACTCTAGGAAGCAGATTCCAAACTTGAAGTCTCACTGTGATCACAGCCCACTCATCTGGCAGTGGCAGCTGGATCGAGTGAACACTGAAACGCTTACAAGGTATAAAAAATAAAACAGCTTTCATGGCTCCTGCCTTCCCAGTGAGAGACAAAGGCTAAATTAGGCCCTGGATTATACTGTGTTGCAACAGAGAAATAGCTTGTGGACCTTGTAGATGTGAGGGAGGGGAAGAGAGACAGACTATCACTTAAATCAGGAGCGGATACCCAGTTCCCCAGTTTTTCTGGGTTTGATCTAATGGATAGAAAATAGAGAGGCCAGGGCTGGAAGCAGGAACTATAAGCTCACAGAGGTTGGCTCTGCAGAGCAGAAGGGATGAGTAGCCTAGACACTTCACACACTGCAGTGCTGAATGTCAAAGTTGCTTCCAACCCTCTCACTTTCCCCTTCTCTGCCCTTCAAGTCCAGGATTACCTACCAGATCCTCCGGGAAAACATATACTCCCGGTCTGCATGGTATGTGCCCTTCATCATCACTCTGGGCTCCATAGTTCTTGTCGGTCTCCTGGGGTCTCTGATGGTCCTGCTGGCCAAAGCAGTCTACAGACATTGCTCCTCCACGACTAAGAAGGACAAGAAACCTCTGTAAGTTCTGGTGGACTGAGACTTTCCTTGTTTTTGCTTTTGTTTGTTTGCTTGCTTTTGCATTTGTTTTGTTTTGTACAGGGCAGGGTATCTAGCTTGAAGTGGAGAATAAGAGATGAAGGGAAAGAATTGTAGCTGCCCTTGGGCCTGGGGTACCCACTTTGTCACCTGTGGGGCCAGGACCCTGGCCTTTGGCTTTCTCGGCAGCTTACCCTAGCCCTGATGAGATTTAGTAAGTGGGCTTCCAGTGACCTTGCCCTGGACGAGCGCTCCTGAAAAGCCCCCCCGTGAGAGCAGAAGAATATAATGTGCTCTTCTCTGCAGGGTATGTGTAGGAAGAGATGGGGGTAAAGGAAGCAAAGCCAGCCAACCAACAATACATCAGACTGAAAATTAACCTTTGAGTGCCAGTGACCCACTTAGGCCTGAATGTCATTAGACCATGTCCATTCTCTTGCATGTGACGCTCATCTCCCGCCATCTTGGAAACACAGTGACGCATGCCAGGTTTCCCTCCTCCCTCCTCTCACTTGCTCAGACATGTGATTCTTAGGAGAACCTGTGTGTGGCACAGACTTCTCCTGGGGCCAGATTTATTCTCAGTAACTTACAGCCAAAGCACAATGGCTGCGAGCCAGGACTTTTGGAGTTGGTCAAGTTCCAGGTTCAAATCTAAGCTCCCTCACTTTCTGGGCACCTGACTTTGGGCACATGAACCTCTCTAAGCATCGGTTTCCTCCTAACGGAGCAAACGCGGAGAGCACACTGGGTGGCGTTCCTGACACCAAGCTAATGCTTCCCCTGCACAGCAATGGTTTTGAAGTTGTTGCAGTTTTAACTTCCTAGCCAAGACCCAGTGAGCTTATGATTCTAGACCCCAAATTAACCAGATGCCCAAATGTCTTGGGGGCTGGATGCCCTGACATATAGGACCTCTCAGTGGCAAAAAAGAAATGAATGATAAGACTCAAATGCCTCTTAAGAGTATTTGAAGATTAACTATAAGATTTACGTGTCTGGATGTAAGATGGCTTAGAAGACATTAGCTCAAAGCTGTGCACTGTATTTATTGGGGGACGTTTGCACTATTGGAAACCTTGACTTCAGGTAAGAAGTAAGAAATCCTTGAGCATCTACTGAAATTTAAAAAGATATTTTTGTGTGCATTCTGTTTACAGATGACTTTGAGAAAGACAGAAAAAAATGACCTTGTTTCTAAAAGGGTCATATTTAAGCATGTGAGGAGGAGGATGCCACATTGGGATTTGAGTAGGCATTCTTAAAAGATGTATAGTGACCCGATAGACATTGCAACTTTCACGCATATTATAGCTATGTGGTCAATATGCACCTTGAACCTGGTTGTTCCTGTTCTAAATACAGTCTTCATTATGGCCCAATCCAAAAGAGAAAATAGCTAAAAATTCAGACTCAGACTTGTTCTCTCAGAAAGTTAGTTGTACCATATGGCAGTCAACACTTGTCAAATAGTGAGGAACAACAGAGTTTTTGAACCCAAAGCTCTTGTGAGAAGGGTTCATGTTATAGGAAACTGAAGCCCGCAGTCCTCCAGCTTCCCTGCTGTGAGGCAACTTCTCTGCTCTGATGGCTACTGGGGGGAAATGGGCAAAAAAGAATGGGCTGGTGGTCTCACTGGACTTGTTTTGCCTTCACCAAAGTCACTGTATTCCCTGGAGTTCTAAGAAGCAATAGTTTCAAACGTCTAGACCCTCTGTAGTTCCAGGCTATCAACTGCCAAACTGCTTGGTTTAGAACAGCTAGTAGCCAGAACTTTTTGATCCCCGTCCCTGGCCCATTTTCAAACTAGTCCCCAAATTCCAAGAAAGCAGTTGCCTGGAGGCCCTACGTTATCACCTGTGTATGGCTATGTGGAGTATTGTCCAGTCAACTAATGCCTGTCCTTTTCCCGTAGGACAAAGAAAGGAGGTATGTACAATGCATGCTCGCATACTTTGCAGTCTTTTGCTTGCTCTGTTATACTATGCTAAAAGGCTCAAATGGGTTCAATCAGGGAATATCCATGTCTTTAATGGGGAAGCAAAAGGCATCTATTGCTGGAACAAGGAAGGGCAGGGTGCAGGGTGCAGGCTGAAGGGTGAAGGGTGAAGGATCAGGGTGATGAGGGGAGGATACAGGGTGCAGAGTGCAGGGTGAAGGGTCGAGGGTGCAGGGTGAAGGGTGAAGTGTGGAGGATGCAGGGTGCAGGGTGAAGGGTGAAGGGTGAAGGGTGGAGGATGCAAGGTGAAGGGTGCAGGGTGAAGGATCAGGGTGAAGGGTGGAGGATGCAGGGTGCAGGGTGAAGGGTGAAGGGTGCAGGGTGAAGGGTGCAGGGTGAAGGATCAGGGTGAAGGGTGGAGGATACAGGGTGCAGGGTGAAGGGTGGAGGATGCAGGGGTGCAGGGTGAAGGGTGGAGGATGCAGGGTGCAGGGTGAAGGGTGGAGGATGCAGGGGTGCAGGGTGAAGGGTGAAGGGTGCAGGGTGCAGGGTGCAGGGT
>CM052705.1:43292375-43332877 GCA_028551405.1 Uromys caudimaculatus | reverse complement strand
GTGCAGGGTGAAGGGTGCAGGGTGAAGGGTGGAGGATGCAGGGTGCAGGGTGAAGGGTGCAGGGTGCAGGGTGCAGGGTACAGGGTGAAGAGTGAAGGGTGAAGGGTGAAGGGTGAAGGGTGAAGGGTGAAAAGTGCAGGGTGCAGGATGCCATTGGCTTACTTGGCCCACTCACTTGGGCCTTGCCTACTTTCTACCCATGTTCCTCTCTAGCTGGCTCAGTTTAATCATCTAGGTCGATCTCCAATGGAACCTAGTTCATCCTTAGTAGGGACATGTGTTACACACAGCCAGCATTTCCTGACTGCTGCCCATGGAGGGGGTGGCTGCTCCCAAGGACAGTGAGTGCTCTGTCTTGAACAGTTGCCTCTTCTGAAAGAACACTGACACTCTCTTCTCATATTGTAATGGACTTGATCATTGTTCACATAGTTCATTAGATCAGACTAGTTAATTGGTAAATTGAGCAAGATCTTCCGAGAGCCCCAGGCCCAAGGAGATATATCATCCTAACCCGGATGAAGAGCTGTCACCTCAAGGTTACTCCAAGCTATGGGGAGAGACAGGACATAGAATTTACAATTCTATAATAAAAACTGTTTGCTTAAGTCATTGTATTCATGGAGATATGTTGGTATACACAAAGTATATAAATGCAGGGTTCAATTTTTTATTATAACGATTATTGAGCACATGGAGAGAGAGTATCTTAATAACAGAAATGCTATAGACTGCCTAGATTCCTAGTTTTTTAAAAATAGATTTATTCATTTAATTTTGTGTAAGTGTTGGCCAGCATGTGTCTATGTGCATATATGCATGCTGATGCCCTCAGAGGTCAGAAGAGGGCATTGGAGCCCTTGGTGTGGAGTAATAGATGGTTGTGAGCCACTCTGTGGGTGCCGGGAATTGGACCTGGGTCCTTTGTGAGCAACACATGCTCTTTACCACTGAGCCATCTCTCCAGCCCCAAACTTAGTTACTTTGAATAGGGATATAGGGAATGAAGGTCAAAAATCCCTTGTTATGAACATATAGTCTTTTTTTCTATCTCTAAATCCATTTGAAAGCTAACTTCCTAAGAGCAGTATTAATAATCTAGAAAAAGTTTTGAAATTTTAATCATGTGCTGTCCATAAATGTGTATGTTTCTAAGAAAACTGAAAGCTGTCAAGTAACAGGTCTTCAAACAAGCAAGCAAACAAAACAACAACGATAAAAAACAAAACAAAACAAAAAAAAACTTTGCTATGTCTGTAAGACTTAAGTCTAAGCCTGTTCAGGGAACTCCCATTGTGGGTGGAATGTTAAGATCAGTTTAACATCTAAGAAGCTTTAGTGCTGCCTTGTTCTTTTCCCTGCAGACACAAAAAAGATGAAGAGAGAGGCCATGGTGGTAAGTATGGTCAGCCACAGGGACCTAGCCTGGGTGCTGGGTAGTGTCACCCTGTCTCTGTCTACACATAGAGAAACCAGGCCCTGGAGGAGTGTTTGTGCATTCTGGGAGGTCTATGCATTTGACCACTGACATAGCTTGCTGCATGGAAGATCCTGATAGGATTCCTTCCCTCACTGAACATGTCTGCTCATATATCTGCTCTGGGTTTCATAAATATTGAGTTGTGGTGTTTATTATCCACACCAGTTCTCCAACAGGGTACATGGGGGAAGCAGAGCTTATGGACCAGAACAGGTGTTGCAATATTCCACTGGATTTAATTTTTCTCAACTCTTCCACAACCTTGCAAGAAAGTGACAGAGAAAGTCCACAGATTGGGTCTGGTCTTGGCTCTACCTACTCCTTAGCTACACGATCCTGTGGGCCCCAAAAACTTTGGAAGCTTTAGATTCCTCACCATGAAATGGGAGGAAGAACAGCCATTCTGGGACAAGAGCTGGGAAAGTCACATGGAAACTGACAGATGTCTCACTATGTGCAGCACACAGGTTGGCTAGAGTCATGCCTTCACTGTCTTACTTTTCTATTGCTGTGATAAAAAATTAAAGCAATGTAAGTGATTTATTTGGGGCTCACAGTTCCAAATGATTTGAGTTCATGACCATCATTGCAGGAAGCATGGCAGCAGGGGGTAGTAGTGTCATCTCATTAGTAGCTGAGGGTTACATCTTGAGACACAACTATAGAGGAGAGAGGGAGAGGGATGGGGAAGTTAGGGGGATGGGAATTGCATGGGATTTTGAAACCTGAAAGCCCACCCCCAGTGACACATCTCATTTAACAAGGCCACACCTCCTAATCCTTCCCAAACAGTTCTACCAATTGAGGACCAAGTAATCAAACACATGAGCTATGGAGGCTATTCTCATTCAAACTAGCACTCTCATCTTACTCTCTTCTGCTTTCTTTTACTGAGCCTGATAGACTCATTGGGAAGAGATAAAACTTGATAACCTCCTTTGTCTCTTCTCTGCTTTCCCCATGACAAACCTTGTTATGATCTAAGACACATACTTTTGGTAAATATATATCATGAGAAGGGGTGGTGGTCAGTGCAGCTAAAGGGAGATCTTTGCTTTACACTCAGTATCTTAGTGCTTCTACTTTCAGGTTAGTCTACTAATAGGAGCAAGGAACAGCCCTGGGCCTCCAAGGTCTTACCATCTAAAAGGAGCACCCTAGGGTACCTAGGTAATGCCATTCATAGATGGCCTTAATCTATGCCACATTGATCTATTAAATAAATAAACCCTCATGACATAAAATGTGGGGCTTCTTAGATGATCTAGCAGTTGAAACACATGAGAATCTCACTTTTTCTCTTCAGCATCCAAGAGCTATGGGGAAGTGAATAGGCGGTACCTGTAAGGAGAAGCCACATTGAAAATGCTGCCACTCCCTAAATAGCTTCTTGCTAGCATACGTAATACCTTATCTTTGCCACTTGTGTGTGTGCGGGGGGGGGGGGGGTATCAAGTAGTGAAAGGCTGTCCACGGACTGGGGACAGGCACCTTGGATGGAGCTCAGGTCTGAGGGATGCACACAATACCCATCACAGAGGGTGGGGCTTAGGGAAGATCTAGCTGCGGTTCAGTTGGCTTTTGTGAGGGCAAGCAGTAGGGCAAGGTAGGTAGCTGCAGGGAAGAGTGTCTGGCTGGGATGCCAAGGCCCAAGGCAAGTGCTCCTGTGGGCCTACTCTGCCTGGCAGTATGAATCTTAAGTCCAAGGCACTTGGCATTTTAACTCTTACTTTTACATAGCTTAAGTAGTGTTTTTCTCAGGACTCTTTCTTAACCCACAGGTCTGAATTAATTGCTCGCCACCTGTGTCCCATGGCATGCATCTGACACGTCTCCTATCATGGCTATGTGTCTTCATTGTAGTCCCTGTTGGTCAGTGGCAAGTTATGCACACAAACATAACTGCTTGGTAACATATGGCCCAGTGGCTGTTGAAAAAAATCATTATCTCAACGCTTGCTTTGAGCAAGGAAAGCCAGGCATGGTGGTAAAAGCCAGCACTTGGGAGGCAGAATCAGGAAAGGCAGACTTGGCTACATGTCAAGTTTAAGACTAGTCTGGACTTAGCCTTGATTTTTTAAAAAAAAATAGAAATAAATGAATAAAATAAAACAAGCCTGAGTGAGTTCAGCCTGTGAGGATGGGCAGCCTTGGCTGGGGAGAACCTTGGATTTGTGTTTGATGCAGTCTCTTTGCCTTAGGAATCTATCCAGATGAACTCTGTCTTTGATGGAGAAGCCATAGACCCAGGTAACCAAAAGACAATACCACCTATGGGAATGCTTTGTGTGTTCTGGGCTAGAAGAGTCGGGAAGAGTGTCTAGTTTCCTTTTAAGTACTGGTCAACACCTTGGCCACTCATCCACAATGTGAGGCTGACCGTTTTAGGCTATAACATGGCTGAGCTGGATGCAGAATGGACCTGCAGGCCTGACTCTCCTGCCCTCCTCCCCCACCCCACCCCCATGCCTCAGAGCTTCCCACCTGCAGACTTGCTCTCTAAGGTGTGATTTCCTCCCTCACTTCCTATTTACAAACTAGTATAGGAAACTAGTAAATTCAAGAAGTCATATTCTTTTTCCTGCTCACTGATGCTCTCTCACCTACCCGGCCCTTCCTGCTTGCGGCTGGCGCCATCTTATTAGTAGCAGAAGTGGCAAGTTTGGCTCCCCCACCCCCAGACCAGGGCCAAGAATTTGGTTGACATGATGAACATAAGGTAAAGCTAGCCTCCAGAGCTCTCATTGCCCCCTGAAATCAGCTCCAAATTTAGCTCCTTTACACACATCCCTCCGCTTACAAAGGCTCAATTATGGACGTGAATAAAGAGAAGGAAACCAAATTCAGGAGGCAAGTGTGCTGGCTCCCTGCCACCCTCATATGCAAACGGCTCCAGTCCTCAGAAGGAGGATGGCTCCTCTCCAGTGAGAAGCTGCTGCTGCTGGAATTAAATTTCCCTCTATTATTAGGTACTTGTTACCATAATGTGCCCACATTAGCATAAGTGCTGGTGGGAGCCTGAGCGGAGAGAGGCCACTTGTGCTGCTCTGCCGAGGCTGGAGCCCGGCTTGCCTCAAACCCAAGCTTACAAAGAGAAAGCCAGGGACGACTTTTGCAGTTCTTATGTGCCTGGGAGAAGAAAGGGGGAAGAAATGAGCCAACTGGCCTAATGTGAACAAACACATCAATTAGTGTCTGCTGGCTCCGACACAATAAAAATGGCTGCCCCTCCTCATTCCCAGATCAGTTTGTGTCTATACTCTCTGCCAGCCCGATGGATTCAAAGGCTCCTGCACTTACTTAATGAATTCTTTTTTATGGAGGATACAAGGATCTTTTAAAACAAAAATAAATCAGATCCTAATGGATAACCCCACTAGAAACTGAACCTAATTTATTGGATGGTCACAAGGAACTCGAAATTTACATGGTCCCCTCATCTTGCTGAGCCTGCAAACTTTCCTATCCAGAAAAGCACCGTGTGTCTGGGCTGCACAGTTTGGGGGAGAGGCAGGCGTGGAAAGACTGTCTGGGCTCCTCACAAACTGCTTTCCATCTCAGGGGGTCACATCTTCTAGCCTTCCTCATCTCTGCCCAGTCATTAGAACAGGGGAGAAGTGGGTGCAAGTAGAATTGTTTATTTTTTTTCTATGATTGCTTTATTATCTGCCCTCTAGTGACCAGGGAAATATATGAATTCAACTCAAAAACTGGTGCCAGAAAGTGGAAAGTCCCATTAACCCAGCTGCCGAATTGGCCCGAGCCCAGTACCCAGCCCAGAGGCACAGCTGGAGAAGCATTGATCCCTAAACACACAGGCAAATAACAGGTGTGTATTTGCCAGCCCCCTCATGAAGGGCAGGGGCAAGCCTGTGTGTGTGGTGGAGGTGGGGGAGTAACGTTCTTAAATTCCACAGTCCCAGTAGGGATCTGCCGAAAGACTTAAAAATAGTTCTGAAATGGGGTTTGATAGCATAATGGTCCTTTTCTGTAATGACACAGGAATGTTTTCTCTCTAGGCTCACAGCTACCTGGGTTCATCATCACAGAGAGCCCACGTCTGAATGCCATGTTACCCCCTTACGTTCTTGTTCTTCACAATGGCAGCTAGGAAGCCCTTCCAGCTCAGCTCCCCACCTTGTTTCCTCTGATATGTCTGTCCTTGTGTTCACTTATAAATACAGCTCAAGGGCTGGAGAGATGGCGCAGCAGTTAAAAGCCCTGACTGCTCTTCCAGAGGTCATGAGTTCGATTCCCAGCAACCACATGGTGGCTCATGACCATCTGTAATAGCATCCAATGCCCTCTTCTGGTGTGTCTGAAGAAAGCAACAGTGTAATCACATATATAATACAAATAAATAAATCTTTAAAATAAATAAATACAGCTCAACACTGTATACCTCTGCAAAAGACCATGAGTCATTTTTGAAAGACATAGACAGTACACCGTGCGACATTCATTTGGGAAGAAGAAATGTGATGTTACTATTTTTATTTTGCTTTGGAGGTGTCTTGCATTTGGCACAGCATGCTGATCTGAGGTGTTTGCCTTGTTAGTATACAGGAGTCTCCCAGAGACAACCACTATTCTCTTTCATTATAGATTAATTTTGCCTTTTAAAACTCATAAAAGTGGGAGACAATCATACCGAGCTCACAGCAGTAATCCAGTTCTCCTCTATCTGACGCCCTTCCACGACTTTTCCCCAGCTAGAAGAGGCAGAGCCACGGCTGGACACTGCCACGGCGCTCTAAGGTGGTGGCTCCAGTGTATATTCCAGCATCAAAGACTGAGAGGTCCAGTTGCTCTGCTTCCTTGCTGACTCTTGGGATTGTTGGTCCTTTTCGTTTTAGCTATTCGAATGAAGATAACTCAGGGAATGAAATACATATTTTCAAAGCTGAAATAATACTAGTCTGCAATAATACAACCCCTAGCTGCTTCTTCCCACTTCCTGCCATCAGGTCTAAGTGTATATACATGGGGAGGCTCTGCCCAGCAGTAGACCTCAAATTCCCTGTTCACCTGAGCACTGAGCTGAAAGTGTCATAATGGGCCTGAACAGGAGCTTTGCAGCAGAAACCTAGAAGAGCTGCACAGGTCTCAGTTGCTCTCGGTGTCTTGTTCCCCAGCTGCAGAGGCCTTAGTGCAATAATTATCAGCAAGTGTCAGTGACAATCCACCCATGCAGCAACCCATTTCCCCACTGTGGAGGCCCCACAGCAGAATCCCCGCAGAAGTCGAAGACCTCAGAGAGCACAGTAGCAGGTTTTCTTTGTGTGCCTGAGCCGGCGCAGCCTCTCAGGAAAAGCAGACGTTTGTAAAACTGACCTAGCTGAAGACATGATTTATTAATAACACTGGGCTGCCAAGGAACTCCCTTGAATGGGTATAAATCTTGCAAAAGAAGGCTGAGCCATTCCCTTGTGGGGTTAAAGTGGGTGAAGTGGCTGATTACCCATTTCAGAGGGTTTTTTTTTTAGTCTGTGGAGCCCTGACTCAAACACCTTCTTCAGAAATTCTCAGTGTCAATGCAAGTAAAATGAGGTTCTATGACAGCATACAGGCTGCTAGGACTTCATAGCAGCTTACCAGACCATTAAGGTTGTAGAAAGATGGGTGTAGGGAGCTCTCCGTTCTCTGTGATGGAGGGGGACCAGGCTTTGAGAGAGCCCAGGTTTGTGTGAAGAGAGCTGATTGTCTTCAGCTGAGACCAGAGGAGGCCAAGGAATGGGGCGAGGACAACTAGAGGCTTCAGAGGAGAGAGCATAGCTCTCCCCACTTCACTTCCTTCTGCATATTTGACCTTGTGAGTTTGAGGTCTGTGGCTGAGAACCCATAGAGCTAGCTCCCTGCCCTTCATCTCCCACGACAGACCACAGATTGTGGATGAACTCTCCCATTTCATTTTTTAAAAATGTATTTCCTTGAGTGTCTATCTTAAAGGTAAATTGACCCAGGCATAGAATTTCCTTTGTAGAGGAATAGGTAACTCAGAAGTGTGTGTGTGTGTGTGTGTGTGTGTGTGTGTGTGTTTACTTACTGAGGAGCCCTTGTGGAAAAGTACTTGAGATGCCCAAGTGGAGGACCAGCCTCAGGTAATGTAACCACATTCCCATGTGGCTCTTCTATAACTATTGATAAATCCTGTGGCCAATGGGATTTTAAATCCGAAGCCCATGAAAAAGTCAAGTGGAGAGGGAAGGGAGACCCAGATCACCCAGACTTTCCTATGTGTCACCTATATCAGGACAAGCTGTGGCACTTGCTTTATGGTAATAACACAGCTCAGAAGATGACCAGCTCACGGAGGAGACCAGGCATCTTGGTATAGTGCTGAGCTCCTGTGTCCCAATCTTCCCTCTCCCTCTCCAATCCCAGTGCTCTCTCCCCGCAAACGGCCCCCTCTGCTCTCCTTTCTTACCATATGGGTACGTCTAGAGAACTGAATGAGGGCTGGTGGAAAGTAGACACAGGCCAGAGCAGTATCTGAAAGTAAGACCTGGAACCTGAAGGGGCATTAAAGGTGGAAAGAAATCAAAGTTGAGGATTCATCTTGAGCATATATTGAAGCACCGAAACTATCTTCGAAACATTTTCAGGCTGTACTTGTGTTATACAACCTAGAGTAGCCACCACAGTATGTAGCAAGCACTCAGCAAATGTTTGAAGGACTGGACTGAACCAGGTAGAGTTGAGGTGAGTCTTCTAACCATATATGGTAGCTACAGCTTTTCTATGTAGATCCAGATACAGAGACCCATAATTAGCTAACGCTACCAAGGATCTACAAAGTAGGAGGACACAATTCTGAGCTCTGAGGCCACAGCTGAGACATAGCAGTGAACAAACAGGGTCCTTTGGGTTTATATTCTAGTGATGGGTGAGAGCCATGTAAGTAAATAGTGGCTGGGCCATATATAAAAATAGATCTGGCCCACAACCTTCCCAGTGAAGTACCTTGCTTACCCACAGTTCTCAGCCCAGGAAGCGGCCTGCTGAGTATCAGTGGGGACAAGATTGTTGTTGCTGCAACAGTCTAGGCTGCTAAATGTAACAATGGGCCACAAATGGGCAGGCCTTGGTTCTAACTTAGGACCAATCAGAGCAAAGCAGAGACACACCACTCCCACCCACAGCTTCTCCAGACCAAGCAGCCTGGAATCAGAGCACACCTGAAGAATACCCCCTCCATTACAGCGCTGTTGACGTCTTTAACAGTGCTTGCTTTTCCCTTTAGACTTGATCTTTAATTCTATTTAGAGAAAGAAACATTTGATATAAATATGATGTAAAATTTACACAGTCTATAGATGAGATATTAATAGTAGTAATAAGTATTATTACTTAAGTAGGTAGTATTAATAATAGTAGTAAGTAAATACCCTTGAGAAAAAAGCAGGTGTTCTAGTGGACCAGGAACACAACTCTAAAGAGAAGCTCAGCGAAGGCCCACACAGTGAAGGGAGAATCTGTCAGTGGAAGTATGAGGAGAACCTTCCAGACAGAGAGCTACAGACACAGGCAAGGTGCGGGGTACACACAGAGATGCATGTCTATCTGTATGGGGTGTGGGGGACATGATGTCATAGATATGTGAAGAGGAGTCTGCACAACCCGAGGGCCTTGTGGACTGTTATCATGGCTTTAGCTTTGTCTTTAAATGTAATGGGAAGCCATTGCAGTCTCCGAGGGGCTGAAAGCACCACCGATTGCTGATGTGAGACCAGCTGTAAGGAGAACGAGAACCCATGTAGAAGCAGAAGATCAACAAGCAGTTATTGGATTAATCCAGGCAGGACACAGTGGTGGCTTGGGCCAGGCAGCAGAGATGGGGACAATGGAAATCTTGCAGCTCTGAGTTTGAAGTAGGGTCCTGTATCGGGTAAAAGGTCCTTTGTGGAATCTCCCCAAGTTACTTTAGATTACACAACTATTTCCCCTGAGGACAACACCTGGTACCCAGCCTACTACAGCTGTTGCTCCCGGAGATGTACTGGCAGAGGAGAGAACCCCTCTGTGTTTCCGCAACACTGAATTTCCTGCCAAGATTCTAAGCAATGCTACCAAGAAGCAGAGAGACAAGCTTGGACAGGAAGTCTTAGTCAGAATTCTTCCCCTGACTCCAAGAAAGGCTAAAGGCTCTTGCTCAACCCAAATCAGCAATATGTTGGATCCGCTCAGTGCAGACAAGTACAGTTCTGCCTGCCTGCTTCCCACTGGGGACCTGAGCTGCAAGGAGACACGCTCACTTCATGCATAGCTCCACGTAAGTTCTTTGGAAACTAGCACTCAGAGCTTGAAATGGTGCGCCCTTCTGTTTCCAAGGGTACAGATCAGAATGGTCATTCCTGGTGTTGGGTCTGGAAACCCCAGAATTCTCTTCTAGAAATCTCCAGGCCACAGGAGGCAAGGCATGCTTAGAAGCTTTGTCATCTTTCTGCGTAGTGTCTAGAGGGGAAACAGACCCAAACATGGAGCAAGTCCAAGTCCTAGACCTCAGCACGCTCAGAAATGTTTAAGTTTCCAAGGAGCAGCCTGTGGTGGTTGTGGCTTCCCTGGAACTGGCGCAGCTGACAGAGGTTATGCCGGTTAATCTGATTTATAGGCAAAGCTCACAAGAGCTCCACGCCTGCACTGCCCGTCTCATCTGTTCCTCCAGTCAGAGCACACGCACGCACTCCAGCTGGCATGCCAAAGGGCTTTTTAAAAGTATCCGTTTTATTGTGATTTAATTCACATACCATAGGTTGACTGTATCCACAAAGTGATGCCGTTAGCACCACCATTTAATCCCCAAATGTTTTCTTATGCTCAGCAACAGTCATCTCCCATCCCCAGGCACTGGCACCTGCTAATCATCTTTCTGTCTTATGGATTTACCTATTGAGATATTTCATATCAATGGAACCTTTTGCTATTTATCTGTCTCTGTCCTACATATTTCAGTTAGCATAACGTTTGCAAGATCCAGGCACATTATAGGTGTATCAGTACCTCATTCGCTTCCTAGCTACATAATTCACAGTTCATTGCATGCATGTGCCACAGATTTATTCACTCATTAGTGGGTATTTACTTTGGTTGTTTCATCTTTTTGATACAGTGACTATTGCTGCAATGAACACTGTCCTACAGGCTTTTGCCTGGACATGGTTCTTATTTATTTGGGGCATGTGTCTCAGAATGGAATTAACAGGTCATATGGGAACGACTTTTATGAGGTGCTGCCAGATTGCATCCCACCGTAGCTGCTCTGTCGTACATTCGGTCCACCAGTGCATGAGGGTCTTGCAAGAATCTTGATCAGGGGGCTGGGGAGATGGCTCAGTGGTTAAGAGCACTGACTCCTCTTCCAGAGATCCTGAGTTCAAATCCCAGCAAAACACATGGTGGCTCATTAACCATCTGTAATGAGATCTGATGCCCTCTTCTGGGGTGTCTGAAGACAGCTACAGTGTACTTACATATAATAAACAAATAAATCTTGGGGCCAGAGTGAGCGGCGCCGGAGTGAAAGGGAACAAAAAAGAATCTTGAACAGATAGGCGAGGATTTGCCAGCCCAGCTGTAGAGTATGGCATTTGACCCTTCCAAGATCCCATCCAGTTGGCTTGAGGGGCCAGGCCTGGTCTGGAGTACGGCTTAGACCAGCAGACATCCTCATAGCAGTCTGCAGGCTGGCCTGGACAAGCCTCTGGGTTGCCATGGGCTAATAAGTGAGGCTCTTACCTCTCCCCACCTGATTGCTGACCCTCACAGCTTTCTCTGAGTGGGTCTTGAATTTCATCTCAGTACAGATGAGAAAGTGAAGATTGGAGAATACACTCAGGAGCCATAGAGCCAGGAAGCCAGCTGAGCTGTGTGTCCTGTGCCTGTATGGGGAAGACTCAGCTGGGAAGGCCTTTGATTTGTGTTCTGAAGGTGTCTGATGACCAGACCCTAAATGAATCTTTTGACTGAAGAGACTCCCACAGCCCCACTCAACCCAGGACTTTGCTTTGGATGGTGTAAAAAGGAAAAGTGTCTGCAAGGGGTGGGGCCAGCTCTCCTGCTCTGGCTGCCTTAGAGCTGGCTCTTCTGAGTCTGTGCCAGAGCCAGTTCTATTGTGCTGCCCAGGAACGGTGCAGCCCGCTCTCCTAGAATGCCAGAGCAGGTGAGGGGTGGGGTCAGCTCTGAGCAGTCCTTGGACATCAACATGGCCGCAAGCAGTAGACCAGACCAGGGACATCTGCATGGTCTTTGGTGGTAATGTGTGCCACAAACATCGACTCAGACCTCCGCTGTTGCATGGCCACAGACTCAGACATGGTGCTCAGCGGCAGCACTGGCCTGGACATCGCCATGGCCTCAGATGGGAGCGAAGGCCTCTCCTATCAGCCCGTTCAGTACATCCTCGAGTGTCTCCAGTTCCGCTCGTCTTCATAGTGCACAAAGCATTCTGCTTCTCTTTAGCTCCACCACATACCTGTACATCATAGTGGCGCCCAAGATGAGAGGACCACATGGCAGAGGGCCTCTGGGTTTCTTCTGCCCACCTGTGCCACATGGCAGAGGACTGGCCAAGAAAGTGTATTCTTGTCCTATACTTACTCCCAATCCAAATGCAGCTCAACAAAGGCAGTCTCTTCTTGATTCTGGTGCCTCCCGGAGGTGGAGAACCTAGGCTGAGGGGAAGCAGTTACTTACGTCTGCCAGCAGAGGCGCTGCTTCTCTTTTACCCCATTGCTTCACCTGTCTGATCCAGATATGCTTCTGGGAAAGTCCGTCCAGGTTGATCACTCTCCTTTTGCACAGGAGGTTCCAAGTGTGGTCTCTACACTTGCAGAGAACAACCTCAGGCACCCAAGGTCAGGATCTGGCTTGTTGCCACCTCCCCCAAACCGCAGCAGCAATGTGGTTATTGGAAACCAGGAAATGCCGCCCAAGCCTGGAAGGGAGACAGCAGCCAGCTACCCACAAGTGACCTTTTCCAGGAAGGCTCTAGGATAGTTACCATGGCTCTTTGCCAAGCAAACTATGGCTATTGACCAAGGCAGCCCCCAGCTGGTCTTTTCACAAATTAATCAGTACTGACACAATAAATGGGGTTATAGTAAGCCACAGTGTGGGCATCTCTATGGATACTCCTAGATTCTGTTCTTTTAACAATATCTTTCCACAGATTCGGGAGAATGAAAGTCTCAAATTCTGTCTGGCTGTGCATGTCACCATGTTTATACGAGTGTCCCTGTGGTAATTTAAAGCACTTTCTACCTATGTCTGCTACATGCTGTGATACCTGGGAGCTTTTGGACCGATCTGCTTGGTGTGTGCACCTGAAGGCACTATCTAGTAGAGAGCTGAAGCTCAGAAAGGGCTAGCAATGGTTCTTACCCTGGTGTGTGGGAGTCACCACAACACTACAGGGTCACGGTGTTAACAAGGTTGGGAACCACTAAGCTAGAGAGCCACCAACGGCTTCACAGCTGGCACTGTGGCAGAGGAGCTCAAGGGACAGGGTTGAGGTTGAGTCAGAAGCAAAGAGAACACTCTGCTCTGGATGTCCTGAGCAGCCTAAGGGTTAAAGGAGGCCTCCAGGATGGGGACTTTGATAGGGAATAGGTCATGGTGTCACTGACAGGAGATAGAAATAAAAGGGGAAGAAAGAGGAGGAAAGGTGGGACCAAGAACAGAGATCCGAGGCAGGGCCTATGGCTGGGATGGCCCCTGCCTGGAGTGAGGCTGCCAGGAGCAAGGACAACCTTGTTCTCTCAAGCAGGACCAACAAAGGGCAGCTGAATCACAGGGTTTCTCAAGAAATAAAAATTCCTAGCACACCCCTGGGGCCTCAGGGAGAAAAACTGACAACGTGTTGATTGAAAACAGACCTAGCTATGCCCTTCTCAGTGGAAGGCCTGGCTCTCACAGGTTCACAGCGACACCTAGTGGTCTTCTGGGGCACCTGCCACCTCCTCAGCAATAATGAAACTGAAGGGCCACAGGGAGAGAGATGTCCCGCCAAGGACGTGCTGCACACATCCACATTGTAGTGGAACATGTCACACTCATGAGGTGGGGGTGCTCTTCCCGGAACTTCCCGAGAGTCGTGTATACCTGGCACGCTTGAGATTTTCTGCAGTGGTCATCGTTTACTCTGGCCTTATTCTTTTCATTTATTAAATATAACTACATGTTGGTGATGACACCAATGTTTTCCACCAGGAGATGCTTTATGGTTGGGTTATGTGTTCAGAAGATAGAACGACTATGCTGCTGTGTTAGGTCGGAGACCTCTGCTTAGAAGGGAAAGCTGCACATCTTTCAAAGTAATAGCACATAAATGAGTCTGTCCCCTGCCTCTCCTTCCTCACTTCACTTGTGCTCTGGCTAATCTGAGGGTTTCACGGGGGCAGAGTATGTTCAGTGTCAGGAACATTGCCGTTGCTCCAAAAAAAAAAAATCCTTGATGAGGGACTTTGGATCCTTAATAAAGCAGTTCACAGACACAAGCAGAAAGTCAAGTTCATCAACTGAAGCATCCTAGACTCCTGCAAAATTTGTCAAACCAGAAGACCCTTGCCAGCTTCTCATTCGTGGCTAGGGAGATGTTTTGTTGGTTGGAGCAGCTCAGAGCAGCATTTGTACATGGCAGTGACAGGCTGGTTAGCTACTTGTAGGGGTTCTAAGGTGATCAGGGGCATGGTCATGCTCTAATGACCCCTTCCTCACTTGAAACCCACTGGGTGTAAGGAAACCGTGAGCTTCAGTCAGCCAGTCTCATTGAGAAGAAATATCTTCAAGCCACATTCTATTTCAAGTTTTATTGGCCAATAGTGTTAACTAGGCTCCCTTTGTTACAATAGACCGGAGGACCCATGTGGAAGCACAGAGCCTTGACTTAATTTCTCAGTTTCTCGAGAGTCAGGAAGAGATAAACAGCCTGATCTTTTAGGGATAGTATAGTGGGCATGGTCTTGTGTATGCCACAACACTGCTTTGGAAATGGCTCCCCCAAAGGTCTGTGGTAAAGGCATGCCCCTGCCCCAGGATGATACAGTTGAGAAGCAGTGGAACCATTAGGAAGTGGGACCTGGTAGGAGAGGTTTAGGTCTTGAGGGGAATTTTGGACAGCCTCTTTCTATCCCCCTGCCCCTACAGGTAAATAATTTTCTCTGCCATGTGCTTTCTGCCTTTGCCATCTTGCACCCCCACCAGAAGCCCAGAGAAATAGATCTTCTCAGTCTTGGACTGGACTTCCTAGGACTATAAGCCAAAGGAAGCATTTTATCTTTATAAGTTAACTGCTTCAGGCATTGTATTATAGTAACAGGAAGCTGGCAACCAGCCGTGTTCTAGATGGTACTTCACCAAGGCAGATACCAGAGCTCTGTTATAGACTCTTCTGAGATGGGCCTCAGGCATATGATCTAGGCTGTGCCCGTCAGTGAGGCATCATGAATCTGGAAGAGTAGGAAGCCAGAGACTGCTTCAAGATGGGAATGTCTTGGTGATGTGGGTAGGCAGAGGGACAGAGATGCTCACAGCAGCATGTAACAAAGGCCTAGAGCCAAACAGGTGGGAAGCTGAGTACTGTTCATTGACTGAGAGCCCAAGTTGCCTTTTTACCCTGAGCCACGTGGAGACTCTGTGAGCCGTTAAAGTGCTTTCATAAGTACGACTTCTATCTAAATCAATCATAGTGAAACTCCCATGTCTGTAAGAACCTCAACTGATAAATTCACCAGTAAATTATAAAGACTGCGATTGTTGTGCCAGGGGAATGTTAGTGATCCCCAAACACACACAGGAGCCAACCTAATGTAACTCACAGCAGGGTCTTTATTCTATTTGAGCTTGCTCAAGTCCCCCCAGTGCACCGCCATCCCGCAGGATGGTTTTGGTGGTGGGGGAATCCCGAATGTCTATGGGGCAAGGCTTTATAGTAAACAGCAAGCAGGAAATATGTGTGCAAGCATCTAATTGGAAAGCTACTGTGGCCTTTAACATAATTGGCTGGTGCTGGGAGTCACATCATAAACTTAATTTCTGTCCTCTTCTGCATTGGTGGTCATTAGGCAGGGGGTGGGCTTGTAAACTGGGGGTGCAGGTTTGTTGACGGAATAACCTGAAGACACTGGTCTTGTTGAGGGTGTAACCTGGAAATGCTGGTCTTGTTGGGGACTATCTTAGAGACTGGAGCTAGGCTCAGGTTTTGTTGGGGGCAACCTGGAAACTAATGCTAGGTACCAGCCTTTTAGTTTACCTGAGTTCAAACTTAGGTCAGGTTCTCTAAAATGGAGTCTGAACTTAAAAGATTTGGCATCTCAAGACCAGGGAGCCATGCTTGTCATGCAGAAAGCTCTGGCTTTGAATCCAATTACCATGTGCACAAGTGTGCACATAAACACATGTGTGCAGACACACATGCATATATATAGCACACACACACACACACACACACACACACACACACACACACACACACAGCTCGAGGATCTTTGCTCAACTTTCTACCTGCTTGAGGTAGAAGTTATGATTGCCACCTGCTCAATATCTCTCAGGCAACAACCAGTTTCTACGTTAGGCTCTGTGTTCTGGTGGGCTCCTACAATTTGCTGGATCTACAACTAAGCATGTAACCTACAGCAGGCCATTCAGATGGCTGCTGCTCCCAAGCTCTCTGACTGGTCAGTCATAGATACATCTCTCAAGGTGGACTAGTCAAGGAGACTAGCGCTGTAGTTACTAGCTGCCAAGCTGAAAAGTCAGTATTAGCTACTTGATGGGCTGAGGAAAGGGCCTGCCCGCCAGAGGATGGCTGCAGCTGGAAGGGAGCTGTGATGGCTGCTGTCTCCTGAGTGATACTGAGCACATGTGTCCAGCATTACCAAGGTTGGTCCTGGTCTTAGATCACTTTCCTGCTGTGGAAAACACCAAATGCCTTTGTCAGTTCATCGAGTTGGTTTCCATTACTTTAAACCATAGGGTTCTGATGAACATGATGGCCCATGTCCAAATACTAGATTTTCTTGGCAGTCCTTTAAAGGGATTGAATTACCCTACTTACTCTGTTATTCACTTGGCTACTCTTCCGGCCTGTGCCTTCATTGGAAAATAACTGATATGGACCTACACCAGGTTGAATAGGGTTTGTCCCCTTTGAAACTTATGTTGGAACTTGATTGTCACTGTGGCACATTGGGAGGTGGGGTATCCAGGGAGGGATTTGGCAGTAGACAGCAGAAACTTCATGAATAGATTGATGCTTTAACTACTGAGGGAGTTTGATCCATGCTTTCTGTCATCTGCATGTACCCACCTGCCCCTCTGCTTTCTGCTATGAAGTGAAGAAACTTGAGGCCCTCCCCAGAAGCCAAGTAGATGCCAGCTTGTACCTTATCTTACATTTTCTTGCCTCTAGAACTCTGGGCTACATAAATTTCTTCCTATCAGCAATGGCCTAACCTCAATATACTGTTATATCAGCAGCAAACAGAGACAGGTCCCGACTGTGCTCTCTTCTGTATTAGCATCCTGGGAAACATAGTTGTGTTGGCATACACTTGTCCCTGTGAATCTGCCTCCTTCCTGCAATGTAAACGTTTGCCAATGTAAAAGTCTGCCACTCTCCATGAAGCAACTCCTCTCGACATTCTTTCTGACAAACACAGTTGTAACGATATACACCTCCATGGCAGCAACAGGTCCATGTTTCCCCTTAAGCACAGAGTGGTACCCACCTGTGATAGGTAGGCTGCCAGCCACTGCAGGCAGGCACTTGGGTTCAGAACTGCTGCTTGGTGCTGTGGCATCAGCATGCCTGGATGTCTGTATTTTTTTCATTGAATTCTTCTGCATGTATCCATGACTCCTCTCTACTACAGGTTGACTTGTTTTCTTTTTGTTCTTAAAATCAGTTTCCTGAATTATCTATCCGTGAAGTCTCTCATTCAGGCAGAATTGACTGAGTGGGGGCACATCAGACAGTGCCAGGAGGTTTCTGCACAGGCTCACATGGTGAGAACACAGAAAACTGGATGAAGAAAGTTTGCGAACAGTTCCCTCCTTGGGGACAATGACAATTTCCCTAGAGTGGGAGGTGAGAGTGGTGATGTGTCAGCTTCCATGATCAGTAGCTCGGGAGCACTCCCTGGTGTATTAATAATGGAAGATGGTGATGGTGATAGGAAGATGGGTGCGGAGGGCTGGCTCCCCCATGCAGGGTGTCTCTTCTTCCTGCGTCACACTTACTGGCTTTCTGAATGGTGTCAGATTTTATTGTCTCAGAAGTTGGTTTGTGATGCCCTGGTGACTTTTGTGCTGTGGGTTTCCGAAGTGACGTTGAGGGGTGAGGAATGTTAGACATACGTGGACCCCAATATTCGTTTGAAACACAGAGCAGGCATTATGGTCCTCACTGCGGGACGAGTGGTCTCTGGATAGGGCATGAGTGCGGGCTGAGCAGTCGCCACTCCTTTTGGAGATCCGGGTAAGGGAACATTTGCCCTGTAATCATCCTCTGTGGTTGTGGATAATCACCTGCTACCCTCAGTCTTGACCTGAGTAAATTCTGTAGTGTTGCACTGTCAAGACCTCCAGCTTCAAGCCAAAATCCTAGTTCCCAGGATGCTCCATTTAGAAAACCTGCCTGGGCTCATCACTACGGAGGGGTAGAAAGTGCCCCTATTAACTTAGTGTGTAAACTTTTAATGAACTCAAAGACATGCTAATCCCCCTTTTGTGATAAAATAAAACCCTTAACCACGAGGGTTGGCAGTAGGAGGAAATCTGATTGGAGGGTAGGCTGTACCAAAAGCCCCCCTTGCATGTCTTGTCCCTAGATGGACAGAGTATTAAGGCTGCCAGTAACTTCATCTCCTGGGGGAATGTTAATCATGGAAGTTAACTCCGTCTGAGCTTAAAGGATCCTACACAGCCAGAGTTAGAGCCTGGCAAACCTGTGGCTCATCTCACCAGGGCTGTGTCTTAATTTGGAGTTGATTGTTTCCCCCATTAAAGGAGTATCACAGGGGCTAAAGAGATGCTCCAGAGGTTAAAAGCACTTGTTGCTCTTGTAAAGGAACAGGGTTTGGTTCCCAGCACCCACACAACCACTTGTAACCACCTGTAACTTCAGTTCCTGATGCCCTCTTCTGACTTCCACAGACATATGTGTAGTGCACATATACACCTACAGGCAACGTATTCACAAACATATACCTAAATAAATCTTTAAAAGAGTGTCACAAAAGTCTCTCTCTCTCTCTTTCTCTCTCTCTCTCTCTCTCTCTCTCTCTCTTTCTCTCTCTCTCTCTTTCTCTGTGTGTGTGTGTGTGTGTGTTTGTATGTGTGTGTGTGTCTATGTGTATGTGTAGATGTGGGTGTGTGTTCATATGTGACTATGTATGTGTGCTTGTGTGTGCACGTTTGTATGCAAGGGCATGTGAACACCAGAGGACATATTTGGGTGTTGTTCCTCAGGTACCAATCACCTTGTTTTTTTTTGAGTCAGGGTCTCTTTGAAGACTGAAAATTGCTGAGTAAGCTGGTCTGCCTGCCAGGCAAACCCAGGCATCCACCTGTTTCCACCCGTGCCCCCCAGTGCACACGCTACCACATCTAGTTTTTTACATGGGTTTGGGGAATTGCACTCAGTCCCTAGTGTTTGCAAGGCAAGCAGTTTACTGACTTATCTCCCTAGTCCAAATTACATTTTTAGTCTGGGTAACCCCAAGGTGACCTGTCTCTATACGGGAGAAGACATGGCTGATTAAAGGAGTAGACTCTGCTATTGCCTGATGCCCTTGATTAAAAAGCCAACTCTGCCTTGGTTAGGGTAGGGTTTGTTTCTTCCTGAGTAAAAGGGAAATATGGATAATAACACACATGCACATTCCATGAAATTCTGTGCATGCGATGTACATAGGAATTAGCTCCCATTTTCCTCTGGTTGGGGGCAATTCCCGGGGAAGCTTGTGACCTCCCTGGAGACCTCTGGGGCCGCCTGCACTCTGGAACCCTTCCAGCAGAGGGTGGCAGAAAGACCACGTCTGGGCACCTTGGAGTCTCCTCCAGCTCCATTTATCTGCCAATAAACACTTCAGGTCAAGCATCAACTGCTTCCAAAGAAAGCAGCCAAGGAAACAGCTGGCTCCGCATGTACAACCTGAACATGGGCCATTAATGGACTACAAACTGCATTAAGCGCGGATTGGCAGAAGTGGCGAGCTTTCCTGCTTGATGTCACTGGGCTACTATAAGCACGGTGACTTGAAGTCATCATATTTACAGTTCATGGGATGGCATGGAGAGCTCCCACCCCTACCTCAGCCTGGTTACATTGCTCTAAGAAAGTGACTCGTCAAAACAGGCTGTGCACCCAGGCTCTACGAGAACTAACCCATAAATCAGCCAGTCTTTGGTTAGCTCAGTGATCTAAGAAGCTGGCAAATGTACTAAGATCAGTATCTGGAAGGTACCTGAGCAGAGTTTAGAGAGAAAACTCTCCCTGGAATGCTCAACCTATGATGGAATTTGAGGTCATTGGCCTCACTCCTTGTGTCGTAGACAAGGAAAATTAGAGAAGACCCTATCACCCCACTAATTATAAACAGTTCCAGGACCAAGATCTGAGACTATCTATCTTAGTTAGGTTTCTATTGCTGCGATGAAACACCATGACCAAAAGCAACTTGGGGAGGAAAGGGTTTAATGACTTAAACTTCTGTCACTTCCATATCATCATCGAAGGAAGTCAGCACAGGAACTTATGCAGGGCAGGAACCTGGAGCCAGGAGCTGATGCAGAGGCCACAGAGGGTGCTGCTTGCTGGCTTGCTGCTCCTCATGGCCTGCTCAGTCTGCTGTCTTGTAGAACTCAGAACATCATCCACAGATGGCAGCACCCACAGTGGGCTGGGCCCTCCCCCTTCATCACTAATTAAGAAAACGCCCTACAGGCCTGCCTATAGCTTGATGTTATGAAGGAATTTTCTCAACTGAGACTCCTTCCTCTCTGATGACTCTAACTTGCGTCATGCTGACAGAAAACTAGACAGCACAGGAGCCTTTGTTCTCCTTGCCTGACTAACCACTTCTGAAGCAGTGGAAATTATGAACTTGCTTGGGATTTATTGCACCAAAAGCCCAGTAGACAGATTTTGCTTGCTCTGTGCCTTAACTGGTGTCTTCACTACCCATGCAGCTTCAGGAATAGTATTTGCCCTAGAAAGGGGACAAAGTCAGGCTGGATGACTTTTCTAGATTTCAGTTGCCTTTAAGGAACCTCTGGAAGTCTCTGAGTTTGGATGGGAACTCTTCAGTCCTCGGGGTGAGTCAGCATAGGCTCCGCTCAGCTGAGTGTTCCTTGGCTTGACCCATGTGCCAAAGTGCTGAGTCATGACTGGGATGGAACTTCAAAGCCTCTGGCTCTAATCTAGTAGAATGGCTGAGCAGTACATGTTCCAGCATTGGAGTGTTCCTTGTGCCACATGATGTGCCTGGCGGCTGTCTGTCCCTTGTCCTTAGCCCAATGCCTGGTCAGTATCCCTAAGAAAAGGAGGAGAACACTTTATGAAAGAGCAGGCCCTAAAGGAAAGCAGGGGGTCTTCCTGAAAGAATGGCTGGCCCTTGCCCACCCCCAGACACTATGCCAGCTGCCTGTGCCTAGGGCTTTCTCTTGGGGTTCCCTGAGGTAATGGTGGTAGGTACTGCCAAGAGTTCCATTTAAGGAGACATCGCTCACACACACTCATTTCTCAGAAACACATCTGTTCAGCCAACTACAAAAGCTTCTTGTTGACGTACTTATTGTCTGTGAAGTTCATATTCAACATAACAGGATGGGGGAGAGGAGGGGTTATAACACCTGAAGGAGTTAGGAAGGCATGAAAACTTCGTGGAGATTACCAGATGTTTGTCTCACCTACATAGAAGGTAAGACAAGTGATGATCCAAAATTCTATCACGGAGAGCACGGAGGGACTCTGGAATCTCTCATTTCTTTCTGGGCCTCCACTTGGGAGGTCACTGACGACTTGACAGGAGTAGCTCCATAACCATGGAGCTCCTGTAAGTCAGTATTGACCAAGACAATTAGTGTGTATACAACACGGGCCTTGACTGACTTGGGGACCTCACACCGAGGGCCTCTGGTGCTTAGCTTGCTCCTTCCAGAGCTAGGTCAGAGGCAGAGCTGGGAGATAGATGGCCCTCCTGGGACTACTCAGCAAAGACAGTCATTTCAGAGCCCCTGGGAGCTATCTGCAGTGCCTGAATGGCGGGCCACCAGGGTTCAGGTTGCTTTTGGCAGAAAAAGCTGTTTTCAACTTCTTACAGGATTGCAGGTTTTCTTCACCCAGATGTCCCAGTACCTAGAGCTTGTGTAGGCCCTCTGCTTGCAGTCAAGTATCTTCCCTGTTCCCCATGTACCAGGAGACGTGTCCTCCACACTGTGAGCCCAGCTCATCGCAATTCTGGGAACAGAGGTAGAGTGGGAGGCACACATCTACTTTGTTTCTTATTCTCCTTTAGTCTTGTGATCTCACACGACCAAAATCCAGTCCTTAACCCAGGTTCTATAATATTATAGAATGTTCGCAATCTAGGAGGAAACGCAAGATGACCCTACTTGAAACATGCCCTCACTCCTGCCCCCAGATCAGAAATAGTTCTGAAGCCTGTCTGAGCCAGGAAACCTGACACAGCATAGTCATTGAATCATTCGGTCGGAGACACAAGGCCAAGGGAAGCACAGGCATCAGGAAAGAGTTCCTTGGAAGAGGACTTTTACACGGAAGGGGCTAGAGATCTGCTTCTGTCCATGCCCCTGGCTCAGTCCTCATTTGTTCCTTCAAACCCCAGGCCCTAGCACAGGCCACCCCATGTGACCTCAGCACTCGTACCACCACCACCCACTTTCCTTAGAGGTCCATCTCTGTGCTGCCTTGCCCTGAAGCGTGTTCACGTCTCCCAGAAGCTGGTGACTACAGAGAACAGCTGACATTTCCATGGTCCACTGTAGACATGCCTCCGTTCACACCAAGTGAATGCTTCTGAGTGTTTGTGTGTAGCTTATATTCTTCATCACCTGACCAAGTGGACAGGAGAATACATCACCCAAAGTCTTCCCAGGCCCTCACTGCATATCGTACGTAAGATTAAGCCGGTTGATATGGTTAGGGAGTGTCCTAATTAGGGTTTTACTGCTGTGAACAGACATCATGATCAAGGCAACTCTTAGAAGGACAACATTTAATTTAATTGGGGCTGGCTTACAAGTTCACAGGTTCCGTCCATTATCACCAAGGTGGGAACATGGCAGCATCCAGGCAGGCATGGTGCAGGAGGAGCTGAGAGTTCTACATCTATACTAATACTGACTTCCAGGCAGCTAAGTTGAGGGTATTAAAGCCCACACCCACAGTGACACACCTACTCCAACAGGGCCACACCTACTCCAACAGGGCCACACCTTCTAATAGTGGCACTCCCTGGGCCAAGCATACCCAAGCCATCACAGGGAACAACACACATACCTCTCACTGAACTTCAACCAGTCCCACAGCTGGGATGTATTTCCTCACATTGCAGGGCCTTTGTCCTTGAAACCTGAATGTCTGGGATTTTTTACTCATTCATCACATATGGTTTTTGAGTATCAGCTATATATCAGAGACCTCATTACAAGATGCTGGGTGGACAATAAGACATGGATAGAGGAAAAAAAACTATTTCTCAATAAAAGATATGTATTTTTAAAAGAATAATATTTCAAGTCATTTGAAAGGAAAAAATTATTTTTTTAATAACAAGGCATTGCTTCTGAAATCTATAAATAGCACTCATTGCTTCAATATAAACTATGCCCAACTAGGGAGGTGGCTCAGTGGTTAAGATCACTGGCTGTTCTTTCAGAGGACCCAGGTTCAATTCCCAGCATCTACATAGCAGCTCACAACTGTCTGTAACTGCAGGGAATCTGAAGTCTCTTTTGGCGCCCATGGGCAATAGGCAAGCATGCAGGGAAAACACCCATACACACTAAATTAATTTGAAAAAACATGCTCACCTATGTTCTAGAGGTAAAGTTACAGACTTTCTAAAGTTCCACACTTAACAGAAATGGGCCTCCAGTGGGTTTTTCTCAAGGATCATGCCTCTACCCATGTCTGTTTTTATCCTAATAATTAACATTATTTACTTGATGACATAGGCTCATGAACACAAAAGAAAGCAAAACCCATCTAAAGTCTATTAGGTGATGGTTGAGAAATGCCACTCAGCCAGCGTGGTCTACTTGATTTCTTCCCTGTTCTGAAAAGAGCAGGACATCACTCAATGACTCTAGCCTCAAAGTTTGAGAGCTCTCCCCATGTCTGAATCTGCATGTCACAGTGCAAAACACACACACACACACACACACACACACACACACACACACACACACACCCCTGAGGTTCGTTTCTGTTGGTAACTGCTGCACTTTAGAAGGCCGATAGCTTTGCCTGCATTCAAAGAGACTCGGTTCATACCCAGTCAACTCTTTCCTAAGTTCATCTGCTCCAACCTACCTTTAAGAAGATCCACCCTCTGCTTTAGAATTGACTTAAAGCCAAGACCAGTTTGCTGTTATGCTTTGTTTTGTTTTGTTTTGTTTTGTGGCCTGGGAACTAAGAATGATTTTAAATGAAAACCATTTGAAGACGAATAATCTTACAGCGGATGAAAGTGAGACCACATGCACATTCTGTATCTCCTCATACTGACTCACAGCCGCACCTCCTCATTTGCATAGTGTAGCTGCTATCACCCCACAGCTGAGCTGACTTATTGCATTTGAGTAGTGTGGTCCACAAAGCTTAAGTCTATATATCTCCTGTGTCGGGATGAGATGACCTGAGAAGAAACGGGATGGCTGGGAACTGGCCTTGTTTAAGCGTGGGTGGAATGAGAAGAATCTGGTTTTGCAGAGCCTCTGTTTGGCCAGCAGGAGCAGCCACTGAAGCTGCTGTTCAGTGAAGTCCTGCCATCTCAGGCCTGGGTAAACTGATCTCCAACAGCTGCCCACAGGACTCTGCCCAGCAAGCACCATTGGCCTGGCCCAGGGGTGTTAGTGGGAGAGGGCTCAGGGGGTACAGCCTTGGAAAAACTCACCAACACCAGGGCTGGAGAGATGGCTCAGTAGCTAAGAGTACTCTCTGCTCTCCCAGAGGACCTGGGTTCAATTTCTAACACCTACATGGTGGCTTACAATTGTCTGTATCTCCAGTTCCAGGACACCTGACTCTCTCTCTTTTAGCCTCCTTGGGCACCAGGTACATGCTTGCTGCATAGACATATATACAGGCAAAACACCCATACACACACACACACACATACAAATATACACACACATACACACACCCATACATACCCATACACGCACACACACACACATATATATACACACACCCATATACATACACGCACACATATACACACAAACACAGACACACACACATATATACACATATATACATACACATACCCATACACACACCCATATACACACATCCATACACACCCACATACACACAGACACACACACGCACAGAGTTTGACCAGTGCTGACCATTCAGTCTTCTCCTCCTTTTCTGTCTTGCTACCATCTTTTTCCTCATTCCCTCCCTACCATCCCCATGGGTTTTGTTGGGTTATACAAGATAAGTCATTATTTTCTAGCAAAGTGTAAGAACAAGCACATGTTTGAAATATTAATGAACACACTCCTTCTAGTCTTTTCTTTTTCCTCTCTCAGGTCTTCTCAAATTCCCTTCCACCCCCAAAAAGTAGCTAGGCTGTTATGGCTTTTGTTTCATGGAGCAGGGACGTGGGAGTCAGGAGACTCCTTTTGGCTTTAGCTTCAGAGAGAGAGATGCCCTAAGGACTCTCAACAGAAACTGCATTCAGAGAGCAAGAATGCATAGCACAAGGCTTCCCAGACCTGCATCTCTGTTAAGGAAGTGGGTGGGGGTGGAGCGCTGGATGCTAAAGGTGAGAGAATCACATGGGAGGGATTTGATTCACAGACAGGAGATAGTTCTTGGGGAAGACATTCTGTGAGGGACATATGAGCAGTGCTGTGAAATGTAATGTGTCAGCAGCATGGGTGTAAGGAGGTACCTGGCAGGCCGTGCTGAGCTGTCCCCCTGAGAAATCACGCACTCGACAGACCTAATATAAGGGAAGCTTATTGTGGGGGAAGGGAGGGAAGCAGGGACCTGGAAAAAGGGTAAAGGCAGAGAACGGGAGGGACAGAGTAGGACAGAAAGAGAAAGAGAGGCTGGCCAGGAACACATGGGAACACAGAGAGAAGGAGAGTGGGAGAGAGTGAGAGGAAATGGAGGGAGGGAGGGAAGGTGGGGAGGGGAGAGAGAGAGAGAGAGAGAGAGAGAGAGAGAGAGAGAGAGAGAGAGAGAAGGGGGGACTGGGGTAGTGAGCGGTCAGTCCTCTTATATGCTACCAGGCCACCAGCATCTGGCACACAGGTGATGATGAAAGCTACTGCTAGGTCTTGCTAGGTTGCTGTTGGGATGAGCGAGCAGAATTGTCTGTAAGCCAATAAGCAGTATGCTCAAAGACACATCCTTCACTCAACCTAGCTCATCTCTGGTGGACAGGCCCATAGCCAGCACTTTCCTACAGGACAAGGTACACCCTAGCTTCCAGCCTTGGCTCTGTGCCCATCTGGCCTGCCCTTGCCATCTCTCCAGATCCAAATCAGACCAGAAACTAGAGAAAGCATTGATGTTCAGTAAACATGGTGAGTGGCATGTCCTAGAGTGACATCACTGGATTGCCACCAGGCAGCCAGACTGGTAACTCCCAGCAAGTATGTTTCCGGGAGCTAGCTCACTTATGTTTGAGGCTGCGCGATGAGATCTGGGATTTGACGGAGGATGAGAATTAGGGGATGGGAAGCTAAGTGGCAGGCAGAAGGCAGACGCAGAAGTTGGGGTGGGGCAGAAATGATCCCTATCACAAGAGTCCGGGCGGAGTATCCCAGGTGCGTGGGCCTCATTCTCCTTGTGCTCATCAAGAGGCCATACTTGATGCTGGCTTCCTGTTTGCTCTCAGATGGATGTGCCAGCTCTGGCATAGAGTTCCTGCCTGTTCTGCATTATCCCAGCTCAGCTTCTTCCTAAGAAGACTGCACAAGGGAAGGAGGACTGGGAGAGAGACTCGGTGGCCTTTCCTTAGGCTTCCCAGATCACTGGCCACAGACCTCAGGAGATAGTGGGAGTCTGCGGAAAGCTTCCTTCCCTCTTACTAGGGGATGAGGGCCAGCTTCTTCCCTTTCTGAGTTGGGGCTTAGAGACCAGATCTATCTGCCATTCATCCTTTCTGCTCAGTTCCAGTAGATTGCTTGATCTCATTTATTTTCTCCTATATGTTTGAAGTTAGGCAGCTTTCATTTGAAATGGAAATTCATGCAAACACTATGTAAATTAGGTCATTCCCAGATTAACTAAGGTGGAGGGGAATCTGGTCGTTTTAGCAAGCACCATCTGTCCCCTCTTTATTTTTTCCACATCGAACCCCACCCTTCCCTTTCTCAATCAACTTCGAAATTTGTTTCTTGAGGCTAAGAGATCTTTCAAGGAAGGGAAGGAATCGCCTGTGTTTCTCATCTGGGCTGTTCCTATCCTGTGAGAAAAGAGGCTCAGGTGAGAGGCTGGCAAACAATGTTAAGAGTCAACTCGGTGAGGATGGTCCCAAGTGAGTTGCCATACCCCACTTGCAGGGCGCTGACTCCTCCTGCTTTTCTGTCCTGATTCCCATTCTTCTTTTTGCCATCAGCTGAAGTCTTCCCATGAGCCCAGAAGCCCTCCTGTCTTATCTTGACGTATTAGGAAGGCCTGGGAATAGTTGGATTCCTCCAGAGTTTGAGGCAACTTTGGGTTCTGCATGTGTGTGTTGGCTGAGGACTCAACTCAATGGCCCTCCAAGATGGCTGAACCACTCCTGCTGGGGACATTGATTGTTGTAGTCTTGCCTTCTCTGGAAAGATACAGGCATCCTAGGACGTCTTCAATCTGAGGAAGAATCACCTGCAGCCTGTAGCTTCCTTTCACCCACCAAGGCTCTCTAAGTGGTGGATGAGGGGCCTCCTGGCCCTTTTCTTTTGTGGCCACTCTACTCTTTAAGGGGAATGAAAGGAAAAAGACTTCCTGGATATTCATTAGTTCTTCAATGAAGCAGAGCCACCACTGACTACTCCAAATAAGTACCTTGCGTGATAGGCCTTTTTGACTCTTTTTGTTATTGTGATTTTTGAAGCTACTTATTATTGCAACAAAACTTAATGAGAGCTGACTCATTGTCTTAGTCAGGGTTTCTATTCCTGCACAAACATCATGACCAAGAGGAAAGCTGGGGAGGAAAGGGTTTATTGAGCTTATACTCCCATGCTGCTGTTCATCACCAAAGGAAGTCAGGACTGGAACTCAAGCAGGTCAGGAAGCAGGAGCTGATGATGCAGAGGCCATGGAGGGATGTCACTTCCTGGCTTGCTTCCCCTGGCTTGCTCAGCCTGCTCTCTTATAGAACTCAAGACTACCAGCCCACAGATGGCACCACCCACAAGGGGCCCTCCCCCCTTGATCACTAATTGAGAAAATGCCTTACAGCTGGATCCCATAGAGGCATTTTCTCAACTGACGCTCCTTTCTCTGTGATAACTCAAGTTGACACACAAAACTAGCCAGTACACTCATACATGCTCTGTAACATCAAACTCTCCCCAAAGTTGCCTCAAATTAAAAAGAAATCCTTAGTGTGATACTTTCTAAATAGTACGCCAAGTGAAAACAAATCTCTCTTCATTAAAACTTGTTTTTATTGACCCCATCCTCTGGCTCCATTTTCCAGCCCACTACTCTGCCTGCTTTCCCGCAGTTGTGTTTTATAAAGTGGCGTGTAAGGCGGGTGGGTGTTAGCATTTCCTCTAGGCTCTGCCCAGCAGTTACCTAAGCAACGGTCAGGTATGAGCCAGGAGCCAGGCATAAGCCAGGCACTTAAGGACTGTCCTGTCCTGTCCTGTTCTGTCCCCTCCTCTCCCCCTCCCTCCTTCCTCCTCCCCCTTTCCTCCTCCCCTTCCCTCCCTATGTGTTCTCAGCTGACCTCTCCCCTTCCTTCTCTCCCCTCTCTCTCTGTCCTTCTCTCTACCATTTCTTTCTCTGCTTCTACTCCCTTCTCCAGATCCCCTACCCAGGTCCCAAATAAACTTCCTTTATACTAGGCCTGTCACATGGCTGATAGCTCAGGGGAACGCCCGAAAAGGCACCCCCTCCTGCTGCATCATATGCGTTTTATAAAACATATCAGAGGGAGCACCTCAGTGGGCCCATGCCTAGGTGCTCCCTCTAAGGAATCAGACATACAATATGCTTAGCACTAAAGGGAGTTTTTATTTGGGACCTGGAGAAGTGAGTAGAGGCAGAGAAAGGGGGACAGAGGAGGACAGAAAGAGAGAAGAGAGAGGAAGAGAGAAAGAGGGAAGAGGCTGGCCTGGAACACTTGGGAAAGACAGAGAGTGGGGGATGGGGTAGGAAGAGAGAGGAGGGGGGAGAAGGGGGAGAGGGAGAGGGAGGGGAGGAACAGTTCTTATGTGAGTCAGACTTGTACCTGGCTGTTGCTAGGTAACTGTTGGGTGGAGCCTGGAAGAAATGCTAACAAGGACACACTAGGGACCCCTGGTAAGACCCTGCTCTATGCCCTATACCTGCCAACTCTCTTAAAGCACATCCAACAGCCATAAACAGCACCCTATCACCTCCCGGGGCTCCATATCCCTGTCCACAAATTTGACAGAGCTGGTTCTAGGGACCCCAGAGACAATGTTGGCACCTCAAACCCTGAGGCCATGCAGGCCACCAAAAACCCAGTGAAGATACTCTACTGGGCACGAAGACTTACTGGTCATCAGAATCCCAGGCCACACAGACCAGAAGACCAGAAAGGAAACAGAAACCAAGAGAAAAAACATTAAAAACCCACCCATCAAACAAAGATAAACCAAAAAATAATCAGCACCTACACCTATAATAACTTCAAAATCCAGATGACTAGAGGCCAGCATAAGAACACAGTCAACAACAGCCAGGGCGATACAGCACCACCAGAGCCCAGCTATCCTGCTACAGCAAACCCTGGATATTCCAATACAGCTGAAGTACAAGAAAATAACCTTAAATCCAACCTTATCAAAATGATAGAGGCCTTTAAAGAGGAAATGAATAAACCCTTTAAAAATACAGGAAAATATAATCAAACAGGTGAAGGAAATGAATAAAACTGTTTAAGACTTGAAAATGAAAATAGAAGCAATAAAGAAAACACAAACTGAATAAAAGAAAATGTCCCCAACCTAAAGAAAGAGATGCCTATAAATGTACAAGACGCTTACAAAACACCAAATAGATGGGACCAGAAAAGAAAATCCTCTTGCCACATAATAATCAAACACTAAATATACAGAACAAAAAAAAATATTAAAAGCTGCAAGGGGAAAAGGTCAAGTAACCTATAAAGGCAGACCTATCAGAATTACACCTGACATTTCAACAGAGACACCAAAAGCCAGAAGATCCTAGGCAGATTGTCTTGCAGACCCTGGGAAGCCACAGATGTCAGCCCAGACTACTATAGCCAGCAAAACTTTCAATGATCATAGATGGAGAAAACATGATATCCCATGACAAATATTAATTGAAGGAAAAATCCAACAAGACAATATCACAATTCTGAACATCTATGCCCCAAATGCAAGGGCACTCACATTTGTAAAAGAAACATTACTAAAACTTAAGTCACACACTGAAACTCACACATTCATAGTGGGAGACTTCAATATCCCACTCTCATCAATGGACAGGTCATCCAGACAGAAACTAAACAGAGAAATAATGGAACTAGCAGATGTTGTGGTTCAAATGGACCTAACAGTTATCTACAGAACATTTCACCCAAACACAGAAGAATATACATTCTCAGCACCTCATGGAACCTTCTTCAAAATTAACCAAATACTCTTCTCCAAAACTGACTATACTCAGTCACAAAGCAGGTCTCAATAGATACAAGAAATTGAAATAACTCCCTGTATCTTATCAGACCACCATGGATTAAAGCTGAACTTCAACAACAGAAACACCAGAAAACCCACACACTCATGGAAACTGAACAGCTTTCTCTAGTCAGTGATAACTTGGTCAAGGAAGACATAAAGAAATTAAAGACTTTATAGGATACAATGAAAATGAAGGCACAATATACCCAAACTTATGGGATACCATGAAGGCAGTGCTAAGATAAGAAAGAGTTCATAGCACTAAGTATCGTCATAAAGAAATTGGTGAGATCTCATACTAGCAACTTAACAGTGCACCTGAAGGCTCTAGAACACAAATAAGCAAACAGAAGAGTAAACAGTAATAGTAACAAAAACTACATGGTACTGACATAAAAACAGACAGGTTCATCAATGAGTCAAAGACCCAGAAGTAAACCCGCATACATAAGCACTTGAATCTTGATGAAGAAGCCAAAATTGTACACTGGGGGAAAAGCATCTTGAACAAATGGTGCTGGTCTAACTGGATGTCTATGTAGAAGAATGCAAATAGATCCATATCTATCATCCTGCATAAAACTCAAGTCCAATGGGATCAAAGATCTCAGACAGGTACACTAAATTGGATAGAAGAGAAAAATGAAAATAGCCTTGAATGCATTGGCACAGGAGACAACTTCCTGAACCAACAGCTCAAGCACTAAGATCAGCAATTAATAAATGGGACCCCATGAAACTGAAAAGCTTCTGCAAGGCAAAGGACACTGTCAAAAGGACAAAACAGCAGCCTACAGAATGGGAAAAGATCTTCACCAACCCTACATCCAACAGAGGGCTGATATCCATAATACATAAGGAACTCAAGAAACTAGACATCAACAAAATAAATAACCCAATTTAAATTGGGATACAGATATAAACAGAGAATTCTCAACAGGGGAATCTCAAATGGATGTTCAACATCCCTAGCCAGCAGGGAAATGCAAATCAAACGACTCTGAAATTGCATTTTATACCCATCAGAATGTCTAAGATCAAAAAATCAAGCGACAGGACATGCTGGTGAGAATATGGAGCAAGGAGTACACTCCTTCATTGCTGGTGGGAGTGCAAACTTGTTCATTCACTTTGGAAATCAATTTGACAGTTTCCCAGAAAATTGGGAATAGATGTAGCCCAAGACATAGCTATACCACTCCTTGGCATATACCCAACAGATACTCCATTATACCACAAGGACACTTGCTCAACTATGTTCGAAGCAACTTTACTCATAATAGCCAGAAACTGGAAACAACTTAGATGTCCCTCACCTGAAGAATGGATATGAAGAAAATGTGGCACATTTACACAATGGAGTATTACTCAGCCATTAAAAACCATGACATCATAAAATTTGAAGGCAAATGGATGGAACTAGAAACAATCCTCCTGAGTGAGGTAACCCAGACCCAGAGAGACAAACAAGGTATGTACTTTGTATGGGTATTAGCCATAAAGAATAACCATGTTACAACCCCCAGACCCAAAGAAGCTAAGTAACAAGGAGGACCCAAGGGGGAATTTGTGAATCTCACTGAGAAGGAGAAATAGAATAAATACTGCAGGTGGATGGGGGTTGGAGGTGGGGTGGGGTCTGGACTGTGGGTGTCGATGGAAACAAGAGGTGGAGGTATCAGGTGGGGGGATGGGAGTCAGATAGGGAGAGGACGGAGAGGACAGAAACTGGAGGTGCCAGGAGGGAGAGAGTACTGGGAGAGACAACTGGAATCAGTCGGGGTGGGGTGGGGTGGGGTGGGTCATCTATAGGACAAGCTAGAAACCTAGGGCAATGGGAACTCCCAGAAATCTATGAAAGTGATCCTGGCTAAGGCTCCTAGCAATGCAAGATATGAAGCCTGAAATGGCTGTCTCCTGTAACCAGGCAAGGTTTCCAATGGGGGGACTGGGACACCAACGCAGGGACAAGATCTTTGACCTACAATCTGTTCTGCTTATAAGATGTGCTTGGGTAAAGATGGAACAGAAAATGAGGGAATGGCCAACCAACGACTAGTCCAGCTTGAGACCCATACCATGAGAGGGAGCCCACCCCTGATACTCTGCTATACTCGCAGACAGGGACCTAGCATAATCGTCAGCAGAGAGGCTTTGGCCAGCCACTGGCAGAAACAGACGCAGAGACCCACAAGCAAACCTTAGGCAGAGCTTGGGGAATCTTAAGGAAGAGGGGGCGGAATGGTTCAAGGGGGAGCCAGGGGGTCAAGGACACCACAAGAAAACCTACAGAATCAACTAACTGGGACCATAGAGGCTCACAAACACAAAGACTGAACCACCGCCCAGAGAGCACTCATGGGACTGACCTAGAATTTCTTCACATGTGTAACAGTTGTGTAGCTTGGTCTTCATGTGGGACTCCTAAGAGCAGAAGCAGAGCTATCTCTGACTGTGTTGCCTGCCTTTGGGACCTTTTCCTCCTACCGGGCTGCCTTGTCCATCATCAGTAGAAAAGGCACCTAGTCTTACTGCCACTAGATAGGCTTAAGTTGATTAATATCCATTTTCTGAAGAGAAAGGGAGGAGGAGTAGACAGGGGGTGGGAAAGACTGAAGGAAACTGATGTCAGGGTGTAAAGTTAATTAATTAATTAAAATAAAAAATGTTTTTATTGACTTAATATGAGTGTACAAAACACACTTCTACAAATAGCTTTGAAACTAGACCTCTAAGAAAGGAACAACCCAAGCAACCTCCCTGACGATGAGGACTGGGGTTGGGAAGTCGTGGCAGAAAATGGGCCCATGGGCATGAGCCCTGTGAAGGTGCAATTTCAGTACTGAAGCAGAAGGTGGCACCATGATACCCTTCATGGGCATTATGGCCCACACATGCTGGTGGTGAAGACACATTTTCTCACTTCTGTAGTGTCTCTGTTAGGAAATCAGTCCAGCAGACCTGAAGCAAACCCTAAGAGTCAGAACTGGGAGAACTTTGGAAATGTCTTAATTTATGACGTGGCCTTGTGGGGTCATAGTGCCTGCGTTTCACCTCCAGGACCTGAAACTCCCTACCTTTATAAAACGTACCTATCAGGGGAGCCCCCCAACTTTCTCTTTGTGGGGTTCATTTCCTCCACCTCCAAATGGTGAAGAACCTTCTGACTCCAACCAGCGTTCCCATTCTGATGGGTCTCGACTTTCCTCAGTAGCAGGCAGTCTGGGCCACATCCACACTAGTACAACAGGGCTCTAGAGCCAGAAGCCTTGAGTTGGCTCCGTGGGAAACCCCAGAGAAAGCAGCACACTGCTGGGCCTGAGGAGACTACAGTACTCTTCAAGAAGAGAGTGCTCTGGGGCAGCCAGCACACACCCACACACTCTCTCCGCTGTCTCCAGCCTAAAGATGCTAACCATGCTTTTGGCATCTGTGATCTAGTGGCTTCCAAAGGCATCTAGCTGCACCCATGTAAGAAACAGCTGCGTTTAATATGCTTCCAAAATTCATGGTTACTTTCCTCACTGGCAAGTTTCTACCCACTGGGTGCTCTATAAAACTCTGCTATGTAATTAGCTCACTGTAAATCCAATATAGCTTAGGGTATATAGTAAGTTGAATAGAATGAGTGGGCTGGGGTCTGTTATATATTTTGACCCAAATGGGAAAGTTTACATTGAACATGGTTAGAATCACTGCCTGGGGGGTGGGGCGCAGAGAACAGTGTGAGAAGTTTGTCAGTCTCTAGGGGAGGGAGAGAGCAGGAAGCTGAGGTGGGCCATGATGCACATAGGAAGGCAGAAGTGAGAGTGTGAGAGAGTATGAGACTGGCCAAGTGGAACCCAGAAAGAGACTAAGACTGGCTCCTTTGATGAGGGACAATACAAATTTATACTTCAGTATCTGCTAAGTAAAAAACAAAAGCAAACAAACAAACAAACAAAAGCCCATCCCCCAACGCCCTTCTTGTTACTGGTGTTTGAAAATACTTATCAAATGCAACATTTGCCAATAAACCCCTTCAATCCCCCACACCCTGGCAGTTTCCTCGGCCCCACCCTTGCCACATACACCTTCTTACTGGAGACCTGGATTTAGAACCTAAGCACCCGCCCAGCGCCCAGCTCAGATGTTCACACCTCAAGTGGTCCACCCTCCACCCCTTCCTCTCAGGCTCCTTAAATACCAGACTGCCAGAGGAAAGAGACAGAAGTACAGGTTTCCTTTAAAGGCCTCCTGACTTCTCTTCGGTTCAGTGCTTAAGAATGCCCCCCAGACCTGGCTCAAAGGCCAGAGTGCTGGCATATTTGTCAAGTGTCTTCCAGCAGTGGTGACAGGCAGAACAGGAAAATCAGGCCAGGGCAGGTGTCTGCAAGCTGCCCAGGAGCGCCTGGCATTGCTAGCTCAGAACTGCCGAGTTTACACTGCTGCCCTGTTGTGGCCCCTTCCTGGGAGGTGGGTGTGGTCCTGTTGGCTGGAGGGAGTGGGCTTCCATTCTCTACGCTGCCTCCCTTTCAAGCCCAGCTCCAACTGTGGCTCCTTTGTCCACAATGTTCTGGGATGATCTCGGTCTGGAGATCTACCCTGGGAAGGAAGACACAGGCTAACACAGCATTACAATGCCCTACTTTGTGGTCTTGACAGGAGGATTTGTCATGAGCTAGGAGATTGGTCCCTGGCAGATCCTGGCTTGTGGTGAACAGCTGTGTGTCAGCCACTATATTCAGAGGACATTCTATCTGATGCAGCAGCTGGGCTTTGAGATTTCTCCAAGGTGGGCTGCCCCTGCCTCCCCATGGGTGCTTCTGACCTTCCACTCATTGGCACCTTGTGTGCAGAGCCCATGTTGGGGTTGTTTGGGTGGTTGCTTGGAGTTGTGGCTTGAAGGTAGACTATGGTGGAAACTTATTCCAGTCTACAGGAACAGGGTGCCCACGGGACCCCTAGCACCAGGGGCAACAACATGGTATGTTTAGGGTCTGCCCAACCCTGTCTTGGAACACTAAGCAGCAGCAGCAGCCATGTGGGTGGCACATTCATCCAGAGAAAATGAAGTCAAGTGCTTCCTTGCTTGTGGGGTTGGAAGTTTCTTTCCTCTTCATGTAACTTTAATTAATGGACAATTTTCACAGATATAATAACACATTTCCATCATATTCAGCATCCCATTGCTTTCTTCCTGTTTCCTCTCCCACTGGACAATTTCTTCTTAGTGATGGATTCTCTACTTTCATGTCAGTGTGTGTGTGTGTGTGTGTGTGTGTGTGAGAGAGAGAGAGAGAGAGAGAGAGAGAGAGAGAGAGAGAGAGACAGAGACAGAGACAGAGACAGAGACAGAGACAGAGAGACAGAGAGAGACCCACTGAATTTAATGAGGGGGCCTTTAACAAAGGGTGGACGACTAACTAGCAGCTACTCCACTGAGGAAAATGTCTCTACTCCTCAGGAGACTACGTACAGTGCTCCCGAGTCCAGGCCAGAATACTGACAGGTGAGTTTTGCTCAGAGTTCATGCAGATGACATGAGTTCATGAGTGTAACAGCCATGTCGTGCCTGGTAAATAACATCCCACAATGCTCCTCCTCACATTCTGCCTCCTCCCAGTCCTAAGTTTCTTTCATTTTTTTAAAGATTATTTTATTTTTAAGTCTGTGTATGTGATGGTGGTTATATGTGTATATTTATTTTTATTATGTGTATGTGTTGGTGTTCATATGTGTATGTGTGAGTTGAGTAACCTTGGAGTCTAGAATCATCAGATTCCCTAAAACTGGAGTTTTGGGTGATTATGAACTAAAGCGAATGCTGCGAACTGAACTGGAGTCCTCTGCAAGACCAAGAGTGATGTCTCCAACCATTGGAATTTCTCTTTTCTTTTTTTTTACGTTTATTTATTTATTATGTATACAGCATTCTGCCTGTTTGTGTGCCTGCAGGCCAGAGAAGGCACCAGAACGCATTACAGATGGTTGTGAACCACCATGTGGGTGCTGGGAATTGAACGCAGGACCTCTGGGAAGAGCGTCCTCTTCACCTCTGAGCCATCTCTCCAGCCCCCCATTGGAATTTCTTAAGAAACACACACACACACACATGTACACGCTCACACACACACACCCCATAGATCACAACATAAGCCACGTGTGGTGACACACATGTTAATCCCAGCACTCAGGAGTCAGATGCAGGCAGAGATCTGTGAGTCTGAGGCCAGCCTGGTCTACAGAGTGAATTCCAGGCCAGTCAGGGCTACATAGTAAGACCCCATCTCAATAAAACAAAACAAAACAAAAGCAAAACAACAACAACAAATCTCAACTCATTGAATACTTATAATTTCACCTACATTACAATGGAGACTCTTTGTTTATTACAGATACAGAAAAGAAATATAAAAGATAAGCCATAAACTAGAAAAGTGGGCATGTATAGCATTATAAATACAAAAAGGCCTACAATCAAGAAATATGTGGAGTTTTGCGATCCTAAGGGAGCAGAGAGGATCCGGGGGGAAGTGTGAATGGGCATTTTACACCCAGGAGACCCGTGGGCCAGTGAGTGCAGCAGTACCCATATCCTGAGTGCAGCCCAATGTCGCTAGGCTGAAGCCCATCTCCCCCCACGTGGACCTTTGTTTGTGAAGCCTAGCCTGGACTCTGCAGAGCCCTCTGTCTCATCCTCCATCCAGAATTCTTCCCAAAGCCTTTCCCTCCTGTCTGTGGTCACACATACACACACACACACACACACACACACACACACACACACACACACACGGGGGGGGGGAGGGAGAGAGGGAGGGAGAGAGGGAGGGAGAGTATTCCTCTGCTGTTCTTCCAGCCCCAACCAGCCAGCAGAGCTATAAGGATCACATTTCAAATATGAAATTCTCCTTCCCCTCATCACTCAAGACTGAGCTCCATGGGGACCTTGGGTGGGGAAAACACGACTGGCAATCAACATCCTTTATGTCAAAGTCAAGAAAGGAATGGCTTCCCTAAGTGGACAAAGCTACCCTTCCCCTGTGGGCAGCCCACACACAACAAGGCACAGTGTAGACAGGGGTGACCTCAGTGGCAGTGGGCACTTTTCCTTTCGAGCTTCCGAGGTTGAGATGCCTATCTCGATTTGTCTTGGAGCACCTCACAGGCAGTAGAAAGCATACCCTGAAATGAGGAAAGCCACTCTGGAGTAGCCAGAAACTTCTGTGCCGTTCTATATCCAAGAAAGAATGCGTGCTGAACAAAAAACAGGGCTTGGGAGTCACTTCCTGACGGGACTCACTTAGGAACCTGTGAGCCCTTTGGTCAGTATGGTGGCTGACGGGCCACCTAGCCACAATCTGTGTCCTTATAGCAGTACCTTTCTGCTGTGTGTTTACTCTCTCTACCTCATGTCCCAACCCGTTCTACAACCGAGGCTGCTATCGTTTTCCGTGACCTTTACATAACCAGCCGGCTGGACAGGTCTCCACACAGCTCTAGCCAACTGCACAGGGAGATTTTACTTCTTGGGTTCTTAGTCCTTCTCTCTCCCTTTGGTTTCTCTCTGCAAACCATGCTCTTACTAGGCACCAGGCAGCCTTGCAGGAATGGAGATGCATCTGTGAGCAAGGCAGCCTTACAGCCCTGTCCATGGGGATTGAACTGCAGTTGAAGCAAGAAACAAAAGGACTGACATCCGCTGCATGTTAAGAGCAATATGTAGTCTTGAGACCAACTCCTAAGTGTCTGAGCGGCCACACCTGTGAAAACAGCACCGCTTATTGACCACTTACTAATCATGTACACTGCAACCATGTGGTAACTTGATCAGATGGTACTGGGCTGTTGTTATGAGGTTACAGGGAGACTTCCCACCATCACCCATAGTCATTTATTTATTTATTGTATATGAGTACACTGTAGCTGCCTTCAGACACACCTGAAGAGGGCATCGGATCCCATTACAGATGGTTGTGAGCCACCACATGGTTGCTGGAAATTGAACTCAGGACCTCTGGAAGAGCAGTCAGGGCTCTTAACCACTGAGCCATCTCTCCAGCCTGTCGCCCCCCATATCCTAAGAAATGGAATTGGATTGAATGTAAAACCAGGAGACTCTGGAATCTTCATACTTAGTCTCCATGTCCTATAGTTGGAATGTCCTCACCAAAACTTATATTAAAATTTAATGACTATTTTAGAGTATGGCCCCCATAGGCTCACATATCCAAATGCTTAGTCATCAAGGAGTAATACTATTTGAATGGATTAGAAGGACTGGGAGGTGTGTCTTGTTGGAGGGGAGGGAATTTGAGTCTTCAGAGGCCCATGCCACGCCCAGCCCCTCTCTCTCCCTGCTGCCTATGGATACCAGCTCCTTCTCCAGGCTATGCTACTTGCAGACTACCATGCTCCCTGCCATGCTGACAATGAACTAAACCCTGAAACTGTAAGCCAGCCCCAATCAAATACTTTCTTTTGTGAGAGTTGCCATGGCCATAGTGTCTCTTCAGAGCAATAGAACAGTGACCAAGACTAGAGGTAATATGACTCTTCCATAAAGGTGATGCAGTGGTGTTTTGGTGAGTCTGAAGTGGCCACTGTCCTTCTCTGCAGAGGCTTTGTCTGTTCTGGATACACCCATCTGACATGACCTATCAAGAGCTGCCTGGGAGTGGCCTTTTAGACCTGTTATGCCTCTGTTATGTGTGAGGTTCACAGGGACACAGGGCTGCTCTGGACAGACTACTGCCTAGCCTGACATAGAGCACAGGGTCAGAGAGGCATCTGGAGGCTTCTGGTGCAGGACTCTCTGAACAGGGCTCAAACTCATTGAGTTTGCTGATGCAGCGGGCCTGCACTAGGAGAGACTAAATATCTTAGAATACAGAAGGCCAGCCAGCCCAGCAACCCTTGTACACTGCTTCCCCAAAGTAGAGTCTACAGCATGGTCCAAGGATAGTACTCCCATGTCCCCTCTGCACCAATAGTGACAGGAGGCTAAACTAAACCCAGGGGAGAAGCGGATTGCTTGCATGCATGCACAATGCATTGTCAAAGCTCTACAAGACAAACCACTGTGCTCGCCTCTTCCTGATTGGCAGTGGAATAGCAAGACATCAGTGAACTGTATGACCTCAGGCAAGTTGCCGATCTCTCTCAGACTTGATGTCTGCCTAAAAATCAAGCCAAGAGCTCCTTTTCTGCCTCGTGGATTTTAGGCATCTCAAGACGTAATGTTCCTATGCATGCCCTGTAAACCCTATAGCGACTCCAAGATGTATAGTGACTTTGCAGTGGTCAAATACTCCCATCCCATCAGAGTAGGGCACGGTGGAGCTTGTCCAGGTGACAGCAAGCTGAGCCTGAAACTGCAGCTCATCAGAACAAGCCAAAGCCAGTAAAAGTCTTTCTGCTTTGATACAGAAACACTCTTAAGAAGGCCTGTAAAATGGCTTCATGGGTTCAGGTGTCGGCTGTACAAACTCGGAGATCTGAGTTCACTCTCTAGAATCCATAGACGTGACAGGAGAGAACTGACTCTACAATGTTGTTCTGTCATCTACACACACACAGACACACAGACACACACAGACACACACAGACACAGACACACACACACACATACACACACACACACACAGACACACACACAGACACAGACACACACATACACACACACATACACACACACACACATACACACACACAACACACACACACACAACACACACACACACACATACACACGCACACATACACACACACATACACACACACACAACACACACACAACACACACACACAACACACACACACACAACACACACATACACACACAACACACACATACATACACACACACACACATACACACACACATACATACACACACAACACACACACACAACACACACACACAACACACACACACATACACACA
>CM052705.1:43199350-43291875 GCA_028551405.1 Uromys caudimaculatus | reverse complement strand
GGCCATTTTTACTATATTAATCCTTCCAATCCATGAGCATGGCAGATCTTTCCACCTTCTGAGGTCTTCTTCGATTTCTTTCTTCAGAGACTTGAAGTTCTTGTCATACAGATCTTTCACTTGCTTGGTTAGAGTCACACCAAGATACTTTATATTGTTTGTGACAATTGTGAAGGGTGTCGTTTCCCTAATTTCTTTCTCAGCCTGTTTATCCTTCAAGTATAGGAAGGCCACTGATTTGCTTGAATTAATTTTGTATCCGGCCACTTTGCTGAAGTTGTTTATCAGCTGTAGCAGTTCTTTGGTGGAAGTTTTCGGGTCACTTAAGTATATAATCATATCGTCTGCAAAGAGTGATATTTTGATTTCTTCCTTCCCAATTTGTATCCCTTTGACCTCCTTTTGTTGTCTAATTGCTCTAGCTAGAACTTCAAGTACTATATTGAATAGGTAGGGAGAGAGAAGGCAGCCTTGTCTAGTCCCTGATTTTAGTGGGATGCATAGCAATTTCTTAAACAGTGACCATCCGATCGTCTGAAGCCTGCGATGCCTGAGGAGGCTAGTATTAGGAAACTGGGTATTTACTAGCAGGGTTGCCATGGAGATGAGACTCACTTGGGAAACATAGAATAGAAATTCTTGGCAGAAATTAGGGAGAGTCCTTCTTTCATCTCAGTTCTGGGAAATGATGTTTTACAATGTGAGCGATGATCTCATGGAGGTGAGGACGTCCTCCATGTGTGATGTAGGAAAGCCATTCCCTTCACTCGGGGCCACATGCTGTAGGTGGTTCAAAGCCATTTCCTAAGGGCATTGTTGGTTTCCTGGATTCATGTCCTATCTCATCATTCTCCTGGTCCTGGTTAAGAATACAAACTCCTGCCGGGCAGTGGTGGTGCACGCCTTTAGTCCCAGCACTTGGGAGGCACAGGCAGGTGGATTTCTGAGTTCAAGGTCAGCCTGGTCTACAGAGTGAGTTCCAGGACAGCCAGGGCTACACAGAGAAACCCTGTCTCAAAAAACCAAAAAAAAAAAAAAAAAGAATGCAAACTCCTGAGCCATAGGGTCAGAGGCCAACCTGGTCTACATAGTGAGTTCCAGGATAGCAAGGGCTATGTAGAGAAACTCTGTCCCCTCCTCCCCAAAGAATGCAAACTCCTTTATAAGCAGATAAAAATGATACCTCGAAGCTGTGCATGGTGGCACCCACCTGTCATCTCAGCACTTGATTGCTCTGAGTTTGAGGCCAGCCTAGGTTACAGTGTGAGACTGTTTCAAAGGGAAAAAAAAGTGTTGAATGAAAACAGAGAAGCTTAGCACTTCCCTTGACAAGGATGGAAGAGGCCCTTGGGCCTAACAACACTCACATGCTTAAGGTGGCACCACCTACTTCAGAGGCAGAGGCAGAGGCAGAGGCAGGGGCAGGGGCAGGGGCAGGGGCAGGGGCAGAGGCAGAGGCAGAGGCAGAAGCAGAGAGACAGAGGCAGAGGCAGAGAGGCAGAGGGGCAGTGAAGCGAAGGCAGAGGCAGGCAGATCTCTGTGAGTTTGAGGCCAGCCTGGTCTACAGAGTGAGTTCCAGGACAGCCAGGGTATTCAGAGAAGCTCTGTCTAGAAAAACAAACTAACAACAACAAAGAGGGTCAGGGAGAAAAAACAATTATCATTTAAAATCTTGTAATTTTACTCTCAAATCCTCTTTCCTCCAATAAAGTGTAAGTGGCAGAGTAATATGTCATCATCTGGGGCAGCAGCGACTGAGTTCCTGTACAGTGCTCCTCAAGGCTACCAAACCAGCTAGCACACTAGGGCTCTGTCAGGGCTTCCCCTTATTAACATTCCCGCGGGCCAGCAAGGTGATTCGCAGAGTAAAGCTGCATGATATGTAAGCCTGGTGACCCAAGTTCAATCCCTGGAATCCACATAAAGTTAGAAGTAAAGAACTGACTCTACAAAGTCACCCTCTGATCTCCACATATGCTCTGTGGCACATGTACCCCTCCACGATGATGATGATGATGATGATGATGATGATGATGATGATGATGGTGATGATGATGATGATGATGATGATAAATTTTAAAATAAAATTTAAAAACCATAAAAAATGCAGCCTCCATGCAGTGGTCAAAAGTGAGCAGCAGGAACTAGAGCAACAGCTCACTCGGTGAAGTCTGACCCTCAGCATCTGCGAAAAAAGCCAGGTGAGTGGTATGCTCTTATAACGGCAATGGGAGGTAGGTGGGGACAGGTGGATCAGGACAGTCTAGCCTAATGGGCAAGCCCTGGATTCTAGGAGAGATCAATATAGGAGGTGTGTGTGTGTGTGTGTGTGTGTGTGTGTGTGTGTGTGTGTGTGTGTACCTGCACATGCATGTGTGAGTGTGTGGATATACACACCTGCACAGTATATGCATATGCATGCAAACACCCCCCCAACACACACACCATGCACACCACAAACACATGCATGCAAAGCGAGTAGACACAAAAAGACTTGTACGAGAAAGTTGAGTGCAGTTTTAGACCAAACAACCCCCATGCCCACCGACAGGAAGTGGTAGACAAATCTTGGTATATTTATACAAAGGAAGATTACAGCTATTACAGAAAGCAAATCCCTGAGACTCACAGAAGTGTGAACCGCACAGTAATTATGCTGAGAGATGGAGAAAGCATACAAAACACAAGACAACAATCAAACAACCATGTGTGAGGTCCTGTTTACATGAATTTCAAAAGGAGTGAACTAGATGAAGACACACAGCAGTAGTTACCTTGGATAAGAACTGTCGAGAGGCACAGAACCTTCTGGTGTGGATGCGCACTGTCTTGAGTTGGACAGTGTTTATGTGGCTGTCTGTATAAGCATTCAGAGACATGCTCAAAGATATACCTCTTCTGCCCAGAAGTTTAAAACGTAAAAATATTTTAAAAGGAGACTGTGCATGGTAGAGCACACCTTTAATCCCGGCACTCAGGAGGCAGAGGCAGACAGATCTCTATGAGTTTGAGGCCAGCCAGGACTACATAAGCCAACCGGGGAAAAAAAAGAATAAAAACATTTTAAAAGGGAAACACGAAAAAGCTGAGTGAAATGGAGCCTCTTCGACCTGTAGCTGAGCACAGGAATGCCAGCCAGAGCCCCATCACTTTCTCTTTGGGGTTCTGTGAGCTACACACATCTGGCGATGGACACGCAGGCCCTGGCACCAGCAGCAGATTACTTTTCCTTGGATTTGTGTCAAGCAGTGCTTATAAGAGAAAGGCCTCCGTGCTTTTACAGGTGGTGTCGAGCCTACTTAGATACCTGCTTCCAATCATGTTCCCGTTTTCTACTGGTCAACCAAACAGCCATCTGGGCCCCCTTTCAGTGTGTCCTCTACCTCATCAATTGTCAGGAAGATACATACATATTTACATATATACTTAAAAATATACACTTATATGTACTTATAATACATAGGTATATAAATGTATAATACATATTACCTATACTTATATATTATAATATATAAGTATATACAATGTACTTACATGCTTTTACAGGTAGTATATATTTATGTATATAATTTATGTGAATGAGTGGATGTTAGATCCACTCATGGAAATCAGTTCTCCTCTTTAAACCATGGATTTCTAGGAAATGAACTCGAATTTTCAGGTTTGGCACTAAGCCCACTTATCTGATGAGCCATCTCGCCAGCCCTCACTAACATTCTTAATAGCTTTAATGTGAGTTCGCTTCTGCTATAATGACCTATGCAGATTACTTTTTCCTGATACCCCAATGACTTCCCCTAATGCCACACTGTCATGCTCCACTCACCCACAATTAATATGGCTGACATGTTAGGGCCCAAAAGGACCCCCATACTTTCCAGGAGTGGCCCCAAAACCAACCAGGGCTGACATGCTGGTGTATGGTGCAAACACACCTGTCTGTCCTGACGGCCTGTTCTGCTGTGTTGACTTCTGTTCTATGTAGAGAACTGCATCAGACTCTGACAGAATTAGCCATCATGTGAGGCAATATAGACAAAGGACACAAACACATGAAATCATGTGCTATCAGTGAAAAGCACAGAAGCGATACACGGATGCTGTGTCACATGGGATGGCTAAGGGAGACCACTCTAACAAGATTGCTTACTTCATCCCAGACCAAGCATGTGCTACAGCCATTCAGCCCGTCTGGCAATTCTAGAGTAGGAGCCAAGTCTCTGAGCCACTGCATTCTGCTTCCTCTGCCTGCGGTGTACCGTGTCATCCTGGGAAGGGTCTGAGTTTACCTGAGTTGTCTTATGGATGTTTCCAGGAGACAGAGAATCCTGAGTGAGAAGAAAGCATAGCAGCTGGAGTAATAGCAGTTTAATACTGTTTTCTGAGCCCAGCTTGCACAACGCTACAATTCAAGAAGACAGATGAAATCTAAATAAGATGTTTGAGGTCGCATACCTTTAATCCAAGCACTCCCAAGCAGAAGCAGGCAGATCTCTGTGATTTTGAGGGCAGTTGAGTCTGTATATCTAATTCTAGTCCACTCAGGATTACAATGTAAGACCAGTTTCCAAAAACAACAAATGATAGATAGATGATAGATAGATAGATAGATAGATAGATAGATAGATAGATAGATAGATAAGACAGACAGAGGATAGATAGGAAGCTTCAGACCACACAGGTTAAAGATGGTTAAGAAGAAGGTCCAAATGACATTTACAGTCAGTGTTGGCTGAGACCTTCATATCAGCAAAGGCAAGCTCCACCCTATAGAATCTGCTCAGGCCCTGATGGAGAGACAGAAAAGTCCACAGATAGATTGCACGGCTGAATTCTTAAGCTGTGGCAGAGGGCATAAGGCTGTGGGAGCCCAGGGAGGAGGGCCAGTGAACTTCAAGTTTTCATCAGAAAAATAAATACTGGTTTTGGAATGAATACAACATATGGTGAAGGACAAAGAAATAGGAGAGGTGCCTCTTAAGATTAGAACTTCACACAATAACGTCTCATCGAGCAGGAGAGAAAGAAGTGATGTCCTTACTGAGGGGCCCAGCGAGCTTTGGGAAGAGGGTTCATTCTGTGGGGCATTACATAGCAATGAATGAGGAGAGTGGCAGGGTGGGAAACTGGGGAACACTTCCCGAGATGAGGCTGGACAGGGTGCTCACTATCCCAGGAAAGCACCAAGAAGCAACAAAAATTCATTCTGGGTCTCTGCTGTAAGAACATGTCTGGAATTCCACCTGGCCTGCTCGCCACACCCAGTAGGCAGGATTCCAGATCGTAGGCTGCCAACAGCTTAGCTCTCTACTCCTGGCTCACAAAGCAATTTCTGCAGCCCGGTGGCCAGTGGTATCTGTCTGGAGTTCCTGGAGTCAAGATGAGCATGACATTACTCAATTCCAGGGCAAGGAATGCCCCAAGGCTGAGCTTTGACTTGTAAGCCATCAGGTTCCGGAAGTAGATAGTGACCGCAGACCGAGATGCAGCACACTAGCTTGGAGCTGTCTCTCTAAATCTTGTATCTAGCAGGTAGGAATGTGGCCAGGTCACACAAGGGCTCAGGGAATGAGTGCCATCCTTACCTAGTTCACTGCACTAAACCTCTCACCAGCTTTCCCTGCCAGCTCAGGGATCTTTTCTCAGTGGTCCTCCAGCAGCCCCTGATGAGCCTGTCACACCAAAGGTCAACTTGTTCCTCCGAGCTGGACTGTGAGCTCCCCAGGAGGGAGCCACATTGTTCTCATTTGCCATACAGCAGGAGCTCTACACACATGGGTAGAACCAGGGACCAAAGGATGACCATGCTCAGCCTTAGGGGAACAATTGGGCATAGCCAGACCCACTTTAGAAAAGGAAGGCTTGTTTTAGTGACAACAGGATTTCTTACTTACACTAAAAGTTAAAAACTAAGCATTTCATTTAACTCTGGAGAAACTAAAGGGGTTATGCTGCTTTTCTTCTGTAGCTCCTCTTCTCAGGCTCACGCCACCCTTGCTGTCCTCCCAAACCCCACTTTGAGAAGCTGGACTGGGTACAACTTATTCCTCTCTATCTCTATTTTAGCTGGGCCTTCATGTGTCCCAGGGACAAGCAGAGGGTGATCCCAGGGTCTCCTGAGCATTTGCGTCACGCTGTAGGGAAGGAGTTAGGATCACAGGTTTAGTCACCTGAGAACATCAAGAGAGACGAGAGTAGACAAGACGTGCAGCCACTTGCCCTGCCACCAGTACTGTCTGCTTTCATGCCTCAATGCTTTGAGCATGCTGCGCTAATTCTACAGAAAACAGGAAGCACAGTGCATCAGACATCCCTGTGAGGACATTCTGAGCAGCTCGGTGAGCTGGTATTTGAGGATGAAGCTTTGCATAACAAATAAATATGGTGTTCTATCACAGAGCTCTTGCCCAAAGGTGCTTTAGCAGCCATGAATGAGTACCTCGTAGGCAAGCACAAATTCTTCTGATCTCTTTGGAAACCGCCTGTGTAGATGTTAAAAACAAGAGTATCTACACTCACCTTACTGAGCCTCTTAGGCAACAAGGAAAGCTTTAAGTGCCAGAAATGGAAGCTGGTGTGGGGTTTCACCTCACTGGAGACTGACACTCACCCAAATGGGGTTCTGTTGAAAGGAGATTGGCTCTAAGCAGCCCTAGGCCTGGCGGGGAAGGCATTGTTTCCTGTTTAAGCATAAAAGTAAACAGTGTGGGGGGTTGGGAGCACAGAGATCATGTATCTTCTTAAGACCTAGGACCCAAACTTTTATCCTTGAAAAACACATTTTACATATTGCTGGCAGAGGCAGCCAGCCCCAATCAAGCTGCCAGGCCTATTTCAGATCTTCCTCCTACTTCTGAAAAAAACAAAACAAAACAAAACAAAAGCCCTGCAAGATAAAATTTCCAGAGACACTTCTTTTCTGCATCATGGGTGACAACCAGAAGACCACACGGAGAGTTGGAGCTGGATTTTAGAGGCTTACTGCCTTCCAGAAAGACAAGCCCAAGGTCCAGCCAGCTCATTCACAAGTGCTGTTTGCAGTACAGAATTCTAATAGGGCTCCTGAGGCATTTAAGCTTTTTTTTTTTTTTTTTTTTTTTTTTTTTTTTTTTTTACACATCATTAACTTACTCCTCAGAGCAGCTGTAGGGCAAAAAGATTTCAAGATGACATTTGGGGAGTGGCAGTCTGAGAGGGTGATCAACCAGAAATAAGTATGAAGAGCCTTTGGAACGATAATGTGAAATGACTGTGACAAGCACTAGGTCATCAGCCATTTCAGAAACATCTACAGTTCTTCACTGACTAGGTAACTAAAACTTCAGTGACCGGCCAGCCTCAGTCATTAGCATGAAAAATTTCTAGTACATTTTGTAATAAATAGTAGGTCAAGGGCTGCTTAGAGTAGATCTTTCCCTTTCCAAAGAGGACCCCACCATCTGGGTGAGTGTGCCAGGGCAGGCTCCAGGGAGGTGCAACTCCACACCAGCTTCCACGCTTTCAGTTAAGCTTCCTTTACTGTCTAAGAGGCTCAGCAAACTGAGTGTGAATACTCTTGTTCTTAACGCCCACACACAACCAAATCACCCTAAAACTGGTCTCCACAAAATAGATTTTGTTTGTTCTTTCAATCCTGAGAACAAGTTTTTCACATCTGGAGCTGCATGCCTGATCAGGGAGTTGACATTATTAAACACATCAGGTTTAATTGAATGCTTTCTGTCAGAATCCTGTGCACTTTACAGTGAGCCCATGTTCCAAGAGCTAGTGAGAGCATGGGGGTAGACTTACTGTGTGCACTGTATGGTTCATGCTAAGAGTGGAGGTAGACTTACTGTGTGCACCCGGTAGCCTCCTACTGCTACCCATGACCTTGGCATGCTGGCAGCCCACGGGCCCTTATACTAACCCTGAGGTTGGAAAGGGGGTCTCAGTTCCAACTTCAGATAGTTGGAAGCATAGGAGAAACTTAGAGTAATGAGTTTTCTTTGGAATTTTATGTGTGGTCATTTACTTTTCACAGTATCCCATGACTACCTATGAGACTCTGCCCATGAGGTAGTAAGCACTGTGTATGAGCTTGTTTAAGGATGTTGCTTTTAAAGCACCTCCATGAACCATGGTGTCACACTTGAGAGTCTGAGACAGGAGGATCTTGAATTCTGGAACAGTCAGGCTAAAAAAATAAAAAGCAGAAAACAAAAACAAGTAAAATGAAATCCTACGTTTATTTATTTACTTATTTGTTTATTTTACTCTTTCTGAATTAAAACTGTTTTCTATGTTGAAGTATGGAAAATAAAGAGTATATAATATTGTAAAAACTGTGATAATCACACAGAAGAAAATTATAAAGTATATGACAGTATAGCCTTATCTAAAACAAGTGTTATCACTTAGATGAATACTTACCCTGTAATACTTTCCAGCCCTAGAATTTAGATGACCATTTTGGATTTTAATATAAACAAATGGAAACCCATCCCTAAAGAGGCTTACAGGACACTTTGTGGTTGTTTCCATCCTAAAGTGCAGAGCCAAGGTTTTCTATTCCCTGGCTTTAACTGCAGAGTGTGTCACAGGGCTCTGCTTGGTGATTGGTTAAGGAGAACTGCAACACTTCACACTTCATTTGAAAGCTTGTTTCAGGTCATTAGCTGACCATTTAAGGAGCTGTTTGCTGCCTTTGGGTAGTGGGATTAAGGGAAAATTCTTTTACAGTTCTCATGGACATACGTTTTTAAAAAAATTCACTGAAGTGTGTTGAAGCCTTGATAAACATTCTCGATGGACAGTCCACTGTTACTAGTGTATAGTTGACCTTTTGCCTTAACATTGCTCTTATACAACGATGAACACAATGAGGCTGACACCCAAACCTGAGCTAGACTGCTGGCCCCATCCCGCCCACTCTCCCTGCCCCCTCTGACTCTCCCAGTCCCCTCCTACTATCACCACCCCCTTCCACTATCTCCGCCCCCTCCTGCTCTCCCCGCCCCCTCCTACTCTCCCTGCCCAAGAAGCAACAGCCTCTACTCTATCCTAACCTGTCAATCACATCCTCTCTCTTCCTACATTGGTGCTTGATACTCATTGCTTTTCAAAAATGAATTTACAAGCTGGGTAAATGGCATATGCTCATAATCCCAGTACTCAGGAGGCTGAGACAAAAGGGCCACAAGTTCTGGGATTGATAGGGTTGTCTCAAATAAACAAAACAAACTTTAACATTAAAAAATGAACTCACTGGTGTAATGGTCTGAATAAAAATGGCCCCCATAGTTCCACAGAGAGTCTCTCAGGGTTGTTGGAGTATGTGTGTCACAGGGCGAGCTAGGTCTGAGGTGCTCAAGCCAGGCCCACTGTGTCACTCTCTGCTGCCTGCCTTTCTGAATATAGAAGTCTCAGCTACCTCTCCAGCACCATGTCTGCCCACGAGCTACCATGCTTCCCACCATTGATGATAATGGACTGAACCTATGAACTGTAAGCCAGCTCCAGTTAAATGTTTCCTTATAAGAGTTGCTGTGGTCATGGCGTCTCTTCACAGCAACAGAACACTAGGACAACTGGGGATGAGAAGACTTCTTTGCAAAGTGTTTGCCTAAGCCAGTAAGAGAATCTTACTTCAATTCCTTGAACCTACATTAAAAAGCCACCTTGGTGACATCCACTTGCAATCCCAGTGCCAAGGAGGCCACCGCTTAGCCACAAAGCCACACATAGCTGCAAGTGAATCTTTGAAGTACAGTGACCATTGAGCTCTACTATATCTTTCTGATGTTCTGACACACCAAGCTAGGCCATGAGGTTAGTCTTAAGTGGATATCTGCAAGCCTTAAGTCCTCCCATGAAAGTACAAAAGGAAGCAACATTATAAAAGGAGGGGGGCAAAGAAACTTCCTTAACTCATAGATTAGTCCTATTTCCTGAACTCAAGGTCCTATTCTAGGCCACCCCCAACCACCCCCATTACTTAGGACCAAATCATGGGTCACTTCGTCTTATATATCCAAGTCCAAAGGGAAATTCTAGCATTTGTTAAGATTTTCATCACCAGTGTTGTCTGTTACCCCTCTATCCATATTTCTCGATGGCGTTTCTTCAGCCTGGAAAGCTACAGTATTACCTTTAGTGAGCTGTTTTTAGGCACAGTTGGAGGAAGTCATCTGTGTTTATTCAGATGGTTTATTCAGGTACCGTTTATTCAGAACATACTCAGCGGTCATCCCTTACCACTTAGCCCCAAACTCACCCCCATCTGGCCACACTGACATCGTTGCTGTTCCTGATTTTAAGGTGTGTCGGTTTAGTTAAGCTGAATCACACCTCCCAGAATTCCTGTTGGCTCTTGATCTCGGTTCTCTTTAGAGAACAGGGTAGGGACGTTGGAATGTAGCAATGAAGCAGCGGTTAGGGGGCTGTCCAGACCACTGTAGGAAGCTAGCTAGGCTCTGCAGCAGCTCACGTGAGCGGCTGCTGATCTGCTAGTTCCTCTGTTGATGTGGACAGCTGCTGCCAGATTGCCTTTCCCTTCCCTGCATCCTGGGCCCGGGCTGTGGAACTCTGCAATGAAGGGCGGCTGCAGTTCCCCAGTGTGACTGAGGGGAAGCACAGAGACTGAGCCGGTGCCAAGGTGTCCATCTAGGTTCTCACAGGCTCCAATTTGACCTCACAGAGTCCTGTCTTTTCTCTACTTTTTAGTTCCCCTGCTGCATATTCAGCTCTGCTCCCAGACTGCTGGGCCTGCTGGTCTACCAGGACCTTGGGCCTGCCGCTCAAGTCAGAGGAACTCTTCTATTGGTTTCCCACTGTTTTAGTTAGGGTTTCATTGCTGTGAAGAGACACACATCATGACTAAGTCTACTCTTAAAAAAGCAAACATTTAAGTGGGGCTGCCTTACAGTTTCAGAGGTTCAGTCCATTATTGTCATGGTGGGAAGCATGGCAGCTTCCAGGAAGACATGGCACTGGAAAAGGAGCTGAGTGTTCTACATGTTGATCCAAAGGCAATGTCTTACACAGGCATCCAGGAGGATGGATGGTCTGGATCACACTGGTTAGACTGGACCTCACACTTCTGCCTCCACAGTGACACGCTTCCTCAAACAAGGCTACACCTCCAATAAGGCCACCCCTCCCAATACTGTCACTTCCCACGAGGCAAGCATAGTCAAGCCACTACACCCACCATGGCTTCAGACCTAATCTAAATAAATGCCATATTCCATAACACTCATATGTCATGTCCCCCCCTGAACAATCTCTGATGTGCATGCTCTCACCTCTGTGCCTTTGCCTTGCCTTTCCCTCTGCCAAGATGCTTCCCTTTTGACCAAACACCCTGGTTTTCTCTTTAAGTGTTCATCTTTTCAAAGATTGCCTAATCAAAATATTTGATCTCAACCCACTTGGTTCTAGACATTTTGGATAAGGGATGCTCAGCCTCTGCTGTGGGTCCTGTGCAGGCACCTGTGCACAGCACCATCTGCAGCAGCTGTGTGTCGATGATAATAATGGCTCTGTTACATTCAGAAGACGCCATTTCTCTCTGGTCCTCCCTGACTTCTGGCTCTTCAGATCTTTCCACCCTTCTTCAGAGATGGTCCCTGAGCTGTGGGAGAGGGGATGCAGACATCCCATCTGTGGCTGAGCACTGTGCTGACATTTATTCTCTGTGCTTTGATCAGTTATGAGTTTCTGCATTATCCATTGTCCACCACACAAAGAAACTTCTGTGATGAGGCCTGAGCGGTGAACTAGTCTATGTGTAGAGAGATACAAATCTAGAGTGAAGTCTTGACAGCATGTTTAGTAAATAAGAGTAGTAGATTCAGCCGGGCAGTGGTGGCGCACACCTTTAATCCCAGCACTGGGGAGGCAGAGGCAGGTGGATTTCTGAGTTCGCGGCCAGCCTGGTCTACAGAGTGAGTTCCAGGACAGCCAGGGCTACACAGAGAAACCCTGTCTCGAAACAAACAAACAAACAAAAAAACAAAAGAGTAGTAGGTTCACCCTGGGGTGTTCGAACTCCCTAACTCTGCACCTTTGAAGGCATGAGTTTCCTCCTGTGGATTGGTCCTTAAATTCAGCCAGAAAACAGTTGTTTAGCACCAGTGCACTCATCATGTCTGTCATTGTAGCTCACAGGGCTCACAGCTGGGTAAGACTGTTGGTGACATTTCCCTCATAGCAGCTTACACAGAACTGTCTGGTACTATGAAATTTTGTTAGCAGGGAGGAAGCTTCCAGATCAGCACCAACTTGCTCTCTCCACATTCTATAACCAAAGTATGTGGTGTCTTCAGCTAAAGTTCTGGTGAGCAACCAAGAGTAATGAAAATAGTCTGCATTGTTTTGGGGTCACCAGGATACCTCTGGCCAACAAGTCAGGGACAGGTGTTCCATACCTAGCACCAGGCTTTTTAATTGGCAATCTAGGGCTTCATGGAGGAGCATTAACTCCTGTGTGGGGAAATTCAGTTCAACCCTTTATCTGAACAGTCGTCCCATTTCTCCCCCAGAGCATCCACACTGACTTCCATAGTGCCTGCACCTGTGAACGGTGCCATCAGAAGCCTACAGGGGTCCTTCTCTCCACTTCTGCACCAACAGCTATTGTCGGCGGTCGTCTGAACCACATCAGTTCTGACTGTAGTGAGATGTACTCAGTTTGTTAGCTCATTCAGTTTGGATGATTTGCTTTGTGACACTATTTTTTGGAGTTCTTTATATGATGTAGAAATTAATCTCACCAGCTGTTTGGTTGGCACAGATTTTCTTTCTCTCTGTAAACTGTCTCACTGCCCTTCCAATTGTTTCTGGTGCCATGCAGAAGGCCTCAACTTCATACAATCTCGTTTGTTAGCTCTTGGGATGATTTCCTATGCTGCTGCTTCCCTGTAAAATGTCCTTCCCTCTGCATAGATCTCGAATTGCTTTACCTGTGTTTTCTTCTGGCAGTTTCAGCATTTCTAGTCTTATACTAAGAGCAATGACCCATTTGAAGCTGATGTCTGTGCAAGGTAGAAGATGTGGATTTAGTTCCATCCAGTTTTTCCAACACGTTAGAGGCCTTTCTCCAAATCATGTTTTTACATATTTTACATGTTTGTAAAATATTTAGTAGTTGGTCCTGTGTGGGTTTATGTCTGGGCTCTTCATTTGATTCCACTGATGTACATGTCTGTTTTTATGCCAGTACCATACTGGTTTGTTACTATGAATTTGCAGTAAAATTTAAGATCAGGTATTGAGATGACTACAGAATTTGTCTATTTAGAATCTTTTGTGTTCCTATACAAATTGTGGGGTCCCCCTCATTTTTGTGAAGCACTTCATTGGAATTTTCAGGGGAATTGCATTAAATCTGCAGATTGTATTTGATAGTATAGTCATTTTTACAGTATTAATTCTGCCTGGCCATGAACATGGAAGGTCAGTTCATCTTCTACTGTTTCAAGATTCTTCAGTGTCTTAACATTTTCACTGTAGAGGTGTTTTACTTCCTTGATTAGACTTTCTTATTTATATACCTTTTATTTCTTTCGCTTACTACTCTAGATAATACTTCAAATACTACACTGAATAAGTGTGCCTCATTCCTGCATAGAGGAAATGCTTTCAGTTTCCTCCTATGTCAGTAAGATCTTTCCTGAAACTACTGCGATGACCATGTGATTTCTGCCCTCGAGCCTATGTCCCTGCTGCATTACACTCATTGATTTACATATTCTGAGCCATCTGTGCTTCTCTGGAATGAAAGCTACTTGGCCATGGCGTGGTTTTCTTAATGTGTTCTTAAATTCAGTTTTTAAGAATCTTATCACTTGGGAGGCAGAGGCAGGTGGATTTCTGAGTTCGAGGCCAGCCTGGTCTACAGAGTGAGTTCCAGGACAGCCAGGGCTACACAGAGAAACCCTGTCTCGAAAACACAAAACAAAAAACAAAACAAAACAAAAATCTTATCAAGAATTTTTGTATCTGTTTTTATCAAGGAAATTGGTTAATAGTTTTATCTGCTGTGTCCTTCTCGGGTCCTGGTATCAAGGGAATGCTGACTTTGTTCACTGAGTGGCGATCCTTTCCTTTCTACTCTAACAGTTTGAGGAGCTTACTTGAAAGGTTTAATAGCATTTGACAAGTGATCTATCTAGTCCTGGGTTATTCTTTGTTGAGAGATTTTTTGTTCCTGTTTCAACCTTGTTAAAGGACTCACTGAAGCTGTGCACGTCCTGATTTAATTTTGGTAGACTATATGTATCTAGGCATTTATCCATGTCTTCTAAATTTCCTATGTTTTTGAAATGTTTTCAAAATACTCCCTAGTGATCCTCTGGATTTTATTGGAATCTGCTGTAATCTCTTTTTTTCCTTATGCAATTTTATTAGTTTGGACTTCTCTTTTTTTCATTAGGGGTTTGTTGGTCTTATTTCTTTTTTCAAATGTCTTTTTGATTGATTCTATGTGTTGTTCTCTTAGTGTCCATCTTATAATTTTCTGCCCCGTCTTAAATTTTGTGAAATGTTTTATTATTTTGTGTGTGTGGATGTTTTGCCTAAATCTGCATCTGTGGCTCAGGTGTGTGCCTGATGCCCGCAGAGACTAGAAGAGGACATTGGATCCCTTGGGACCAGAGTTAAGACTACCATGTGGCTGCTAGGACTCACTCTTTGGGTCCTCTGGAAGAGCAACTAGTACCCTCTACCACTGAGCCATCTCTCCAGCCTCTCTGCTCTGAATGTTGCTGCTTGCTTTTGTGTTTGAAACTTTGATGTGTATCATTAGAGTACTCAAATCATCTACTATCATTGTATCGGGACCCACATGATCTTTTATGTAATGTTTATTTTATGAAATCAGGAGCCCCAACATTTAGTGTATATATTGCATCACTAGTATATATAATAGTATCACTATTGTTACATTTTCCTGAGAGCTTGCTATAACACGCCTGCTAAGTATCTTTCCTGGAGACTATATGGGTCAGATGCTCAATATCTGTCAGAACTGTCTGTGGTAGTTGCTTCTCTTTGTGTATCAGAGTACCCCCTGGCCACAACTAGCTTTGTGGTTTGTGGGTTAAGCAGGTTATCCTACTGTGGTGGTTTGAGTAAGAATGACCCCCCCTCATAGCCTTACATTTTTGAATGTTAGTCATCAGGGAGTGGCATTACTTGAGAAGGATTAGGAGGTGTGGCCTTGTTTAAGTAGGTGTAACCTTATTGGAGGAAGTATGTTATTCAGGGTGAGCTCTCAGCTACTTCTTCAGCACCATGTCTGCCTGCATGCCACCATGCTCCCTGATATGACAATAATAGGCCAAACCTCTGAAACTGTAAGCAAGCTGCCAATTAAATGCTTTCTTTTATAAGAGTTGCCAAGGTCATGGTGTCTCTTCACAGCAATTGAGCAGTGATTAAGACACTCACCTTTCTGAGACTCCTCAGATCATATTTTTGTGGCTAATGTGCCATATTGAGGGAAGTGTCTTCCTAGTGCACAGGACATGGGGAAGCAACCGCAACACTAGAATCTGTGTCGGTGGAAGACCTGCCTCTGTAATTTCCAAAGCCTCCTGAGTGTTGAACCCCTGCTATAGAGATGCAGTTATGGGTGTGGGTAACTCATTTCATGGAGCCTCAAGCTCAGACTCCATAGCAGTAGCAGTGAATTGATGCTCCATTTATTCCACCCTCTGACCTCAGGCTTGGGACTGTTAGACTCCAGTTATTCCCGGCTGAGGAGTCGGCTACCTTTCCCTGTGCACATCATTGCCTAGACAGAGCTTCCTATTGCCTACATTTTCAGCTTCTCAGCACCTGCAACCCCCACCCCACCCCCACTCCACACAGCTGCTCCTGCCTCTAAGCCTGGGGCTAAGTTCAGCTTCCCTTATGTGTGGTTGCTCCTAATATCTGGTCCCCAGGGTAGCTCACTTTTACACAGGTTTCTCTTTTAAAATGGTGCCTGGCCAATGATCTGAGTCATGTGGAGGGTTAATATGGGATTCTTCTTCACTTCTGGCTGAAGAAATTACAATTTTACCAAAACCTATAATTTCTGGAGGCTTTGTTTCCTCTCCCGCTGCCAGGGAGCTTCAGGTTGTGCTGGGTTAGCTTGGCTTACTTTTTAGTGTCTAGTATAGTTCTACACCTCAGCTCTTCTATTAGTGACTTTCAACTTCTAAAGCTCTTACTTCCTTTCTCCCCGTGGGGCACTCCATTTTTTTTTTTTTCTCATTCTGACTTCTTAGCTGGCTAATACAGTGGCAGCTTCTAGTCCACAACCTTACTTGGAGTCTCTTATAATAATTGTTTGTGTAGTTTTGGTATATATACATCCATACATCTATCTATCTATCTATCTATCTATCTATCTATCTATCTATCTATCTATCTATCTATCTATCTATCTATCTAATCTATCTTCCATCCCACTATCTCTCTAAGCTACTTCTGGTGACCGAAGCTCATCCTGAGTCTCCTGGACCTGGACACTTACTATCTACTAATAGTAATAGCTTAGTTTCTCCTTTTAGATAGTTTTTTTTTCTTGTCCTGTCGTATTGGCTACAATCCCTAGTACAATCTTCTTAAAACATTTTCAGTACTGTGGATCTAAGCCAGCTCCAGGCCCAGTCACTAGTTGTTTTGAGATGGGGCCTCTCTCTAGCCTACGGGCTTTGCACTTCAGATTGTCTTACCTCCACTTCCCACATGTTGGGATTACAAGTGTCCACCATGCCTAACAATGCCTTTTAATGTAAATATCCCACTTCTCTTGCCCTCTTGCTCATCAAGACTGTATACTCCCTTCCTACACGTTCTCAGGTGATGATTTTGCTTATTTTCAGAATATAGATGGAATTAAAGAGAATGTTCTTTGCCGATTAAATCTAAGCAACTTCTTTAAAAATTCTGTTTTAGGCAGGGCCGGGAGATGGCTCACTGGGCATGAGGATGTTGGTTCAATCCCCAATATACATGTGAAAACGGCACAGTAGAGTATGGTTGCAATGCCAGCATGAAAAGCAGAGCTGGGTCTTTCGGGTTCACTGTCTGCCTAAAAGAATCAGTGAACTTCAGTTCCAGTGTGACGACTGAGGAAGACACAGGAGGCATCAACCAACTGGCCTCCGACAACGTTCACACACACGCACTTGCTCACACACACCAGCACACACGTGTGCACAGACCCACAGTTCTCTTCTGAAGCAATGGAATGTGTGTGCTTTCACCAAGACAGCCTTTCCCTCCGGTACTGCATCCCTGCCTTTCCCTCCGGTACTGCATCCCGGCCTTTCCCTCCGGTACTGCATCCCGGCCTTTCCCTCCGGTACTGGATCCCTGCCTTTCCCTCCGGTACTGGATCCCTGCCTTTCCCTCCGGTACTGTATCCCGGCCTTTCCTCCCGTTTCTGGCCCTGCAATCATCTGTCCTTTCATCCCCTTATCAGCAAGCTTTTTCCAGTTCTAAAGGGAATCAATTTCTTTTTCAGCTTAAAAAAATTAAACCCTTCTATTCTAGTTCCGTTTCCCTTCACAGCAAAGAACCTCAAAAGAATCACCGGCATTTGCTCCTTTTCCTCCTCTCACCTGGTATTCTCTTGTACGACTCTAATAGGGCCAGTCCCTAAAATTCCATTGACGTTGCCCTTGCTAAGGATAATAACCAATACACTGTCAGACGAATGCACAGGTTCTCATCCCTAACCCTAGTAATACTGTCTCAGGGCAGAGTTGCCCTCTGGGCTCATGTGTAGGGGGCGTAAATGTCTGGGTAGACTTCTTCATTTATATTTTTCAAAACAGTAAGGCATTTGGCTAATATGATACAAGTAAGTGCTGAGTCACCAGAGGATCTTTCTGTTATTGGCAAAAAAAAAAAAAAAAAAAAAAGCCTTCCTTGCTAATTTAAAACTTTAGTGTGTTAGAAGGTATATGGTGTGGGGGATGGGCGTGTTAAATATAACAGAATGGAAGCAGCAGCTGTTGGTTTGCAAAGCAGACCAATGTGGTTCCCTTCATTAGAATGAAAGGGCTCAAGGCCTAGAGGTGGAAGAAGAGAAGGCGTGGAGAGGTGATTCAGAGGAGGAGAGATAAGGAGGGCATGAGAGGGATGGGAGTGGGGCAGGGTGAGGATCCTCAAAGCCCCCCCTGCACCCCCACCAAGGAATCTCTGACCACTCCCCCAAAGGACTTTTGGAGCTGCAGGAAATTCCACATCCCATGTGGTTAGTTCAGCATAGGGTGTTTGACAGAGAGGATGGAGGTGGTCCCATAACTGTCAGCCTTCAACTCATTGCAGTCAGCTTCTCAGCTCTGTCCGGAGAGAGCTGCAGAGACATGTTGCCCTGATCAGGATAGGATGTGGCTTCTGGTGTACTCATACAGGCTAAATGGGGCTGGGCTGGGAGTCCAGTTGTACTTCTGCTTTGGAAATAATGTGGATGCTGCTCCCTCTCGAGCTTACTATAGAGCCTATTTACAGCGAGGGCAGAGAAAGCCTCTGCGCTTGGGTTTCTACTGCTATGTTAAAACACCATGACCACAAACAACTTGGAGAGGAGAAAGAGGGTTTATAGACACATCAAAAGTAAATCCATAAGGGAAAATACAATTAAATTTAAAAATCCCCAGCACAAAACAATTAAACCTGAAAGACAAAATGAAGAAAAATACAACAGCCGGTTTATTTTTAGAATCAGAACCACAATGGCACTACTACACAGTCCAAAACAATTGCAAATTCTGACCATGCTGCCTATAAAGATGTAAAGAAACTGGAGTCTCATATACTGATGGTACGTAACCACTATGGCAGCTTCTCAAGTTAAAGTATCACTACCATATGGTCCTGCTGTTCTATTGGTTTTCCTTTAAAATATTTTTTTGAAAGCCATCATGGCTATGTATGTATCCACATATATATGCAGTGTCCATGGAAGAGAGCAAAGGGCACTGGGTGCCCTAGAACACGAGCTAGATGGCTGACACAGACACTGGAAACTGAAGTGTTAAGTGCTGAGCCACCTCTCCAGTCCTTCTTTTGTGTGATGTGGAGGGTGGTGTCCTGTAATTGAGGCTGGCCTTAAACCTCAGATCCTCTTGCTTCTACCTCCCAAGTAATAGAATGGCAGGAATGTACCATGCCCAGAGCTTTACTATTAAAGTATGCCACAAGGTTTTTTTTGGTTTTTTTGTTTTTTGAAACAGGGTCTCACTGTGTCCTAGTTAGGGTTTCTATTGCTGGGCTAAAATGTCATGACCAAAAACAACTTGGAGAGGAGAGGGTTTATCATTTGGCTTATGCTTCCACATTCACTGAAGGAAATCAAGACAGGAACTCAAGCAGGGCAGGAGCCTGGAGGCAGGAACTGATGCAGAGGTCATGAAGAATGCTGCTTCCTGGCTTGTTAAAGGGCTTTCTTATAGAACCCAGGAGTACCAGTCATGGGGTGGCTCCACCCACTGCTTCCTTGCTTGTTAAACCAGCTTTCTTATAGAACCCAGGAACACCAGTCATGGGGTGGCACCACCCACAATGAGCTGGGTCCTCTCCCATCAATCATTAAGAAAATGCCCTACAGGCCTGCCTTTAGCCCCATATTATCTAAGCATTTTCTCAATGGAGACTCCCTCCGCTCTGGTGACTCTAGCTTGTATCAGGTTGACATAAAACTAGCCAACACACTGTAACCAACCCTGGCTGATCTTGAACTCACTGTGTAGGCCAGGCTGGACTTGGATTCAGCAAGATCTGCTTACGTCTACCTCTTGAGTGTGGAGTCTAAAGTTATGTGGCAGGACTAACACATTTGTCGTATTGGGGGTTTTATTTCCCTTTTTGAAATAGGCTTTCATCTCATAGTCCAGCCTTTCTTCAAACTCACAATCCTTTTGCCTCAGCCTCCCAAGTACTGAGATTGTAAGTATGTACCATTGCACTTAGCGTAAGGACTTGTGAATGTTCATAAACTATCATTAGCCCAAAGTTCCAAGCAGCCTATTTACCAACAAAGGAATGCATATGCAAGTTGTGGTAATTCACACATACAACACTCAGAAAAAAAGATTATAGTATAGTACAAACTCACTTACCTAACATTCTAGAGAATACCCAGTAACAACAGTTGCTGGAGTAGGTGAGTCAGAGAGGGGTAGGGGATACACTCTGGGCAGTAACTGATTCTGGTTCATTTTCTAGATGTGGTGAGCTTCACCGGATGCATTTCAATATTAAAACTGTATACTTCAGGCATGTGTCAATTATTATGTGTCAACTATGCCTAAACAAAAACAAAACCAGCTTAAAGAATCCAACCACATTCTTTGTAATTCAACAAGCTATCGAGGCTTTGGTTCTAAATGCCATTTTTTTTTCTTAAGTTTTTCAAGACAGGGTTTCTCTGTGTAGCCCTGGCTATCCTAGAATTTACTCTGTAAACCAGGACTCAAACTCCTAGAGATCTGCTTGCCACTGGCTCCTAAATGCTGGGATTAAAGGCATGTGCCACCACTACCCAGCTCTCAATGTCATTCTTATCCAAGCAAAGTCAGCAACCCAAGAGATTCCTGTGACCATTCTTACTGTGTCTGGTTTAATTCAACTAGTTTTTCCCACCTAGGAATCAACTCTACAAAGAAACAATTGAGTTGACCAGTTTGTTACAACTACTACCAATATAACAACAGTGCAAATCTGTGCTTACAAGTGATGTACTGAAACAGTTATCAGTCAGTATGTCAGGTAAATATATATTTTCTACTTTTAAAATAAATTTTCTTGATCATTTTATAATTAGAGAATGATAATTAGAAAGTTTAGTGCAATTTCTGAACATAATGGTAAAACTATCAACATTTGTAGATGATACACATTAAATACCAGGATAATTTACATATTAAAAATTCAAGATTTGAAAAACTGCCAACTTATTATCAGTAGGTAAAAATCCATACATGTTATTTATATACATATAATAGCAATAGACAATTACAACACAATTCAAAATATAATCTAATGTACTGTGTAAACAGCATGAAAACTCTTGAGGGTAAGTATAATCTTAAATCTTTATGTAGAAAATTACAAAACTTTATTGGAAAGCATAAAATATAAATGCAGAAATATACCATGTTTATAAATACAAAACTGTGGGATTATAAATTCGACAATTCTTTACAAATTAATTGATGTATAAATTCAATGCAATTCTTCACAAATGAAACCTCACAAAGGGTCTTCAGGAACTTGACAAGAGGATTCTAAAATGTCTACAAGAGTATGTGACTTCACCATAGCCAAAACCATGGCAGAAAACTAAAACCCATGAGGAAGATAGTTACATACCATTGAAATGAACAAGTTCATATGACAAAATCCAGTGAAAATACAAGCCATTGACAGGGAGAACACTGTAGCCATGTAAATGCCAAGGGGTTACTACCAAGGTGATTCAGGGAACTGCTTACATCCACAGAAGTCTCACAAAAGAAATCTCAGCTGAGGGTATGAGAAGGGGATGCAGGAGAAGCAGAGGAGCTAGTAAGTAACTACAGGCAAGGGAGGCCAACCTCAATAGCAACCACAAACAGGTTTTAAAACAAAGATAACACTTCAAACTCAGAGCAGTGAATAACAGCCCAGCAGCATAAAGTACTGATGAGAATATCCATTTCTGAGCTATCTGTACCAACTCTATCTCCGTGGGGAAAAAGTTGTTCTAGCAATATTTTATTTCTTTTAAAAATATGGTGCATATAAAGTTCTTCTGTATGATTTTATACATTCATTTATTTCTGGAAATATTACATAAAAATTATAATTATGCCCCAAACATAAAATATCATGTAATACCACTCCTACCTTTTACAGATTAAAAATTTTTATCTAAGTGAAAGTTTTTAAAAACTTAGTAATGAGTCTGTTTCTAAATCCCCCTCTGTGGCCTATCTTCTGGGAAGTGAAAGCTTTTATCGCTTTTCTCCTAGAAACTGTCTCTGTAATGTTCCGTAAAAATCAGCAGGGAGGGGAGGTTAACAAAAGCCCTTTCTGAGTTTACTCTAATTTCAATGGACTACTACCTTTTCCTTTCATTAGCCTTACCAACATCTGCACCAACAGAAACACAAACACACCCAAACACTTAGGACTGGTTAAGGGAAACCCAATTGTAAACACTACAAAGGGAGAAACATCTATGCTTGAAGCTCTTCCTGCTTTTCAGCCTGTGACCTCTAGCCCCTTGCACTCCAGGCTAACAGTCTTAGACACAGCTAACATTTATGGAGAACCTATGTGCTGAAGACATTTCACAACCTCTACACCCATTTAGCTTTTCATATTTTTTTTGAAGTCAGTTTAAGAAAAAAAAGATGTGTGTTTTGCCTACATGCATACTGAGAATGTATGTAGTATGTAGAAGCCAGAAGAGGACACTGAATCCCCCTGGGAGTTACAGGTGATTATTAGCTGTCATGTGGGTCCTCTGGAGGGGCAGCCAGTGCTCCTAACCCCTGAGCCATCTCTCCAGCCCAAGGTCAGTATCCTTATTTCCATGTTTTCAGATACAAATGTAGGCTTCGCTTGTTAGCCAGCTTGTGAGCTGGCCAAGAACAGGTTCGAATCTCAGCAGTTTAGCTCTAGGATGGGGGAGTGAGGAAGAAAAAGGCAGAGGAGGAAGGAGAGAGGAAAAGGGGGGGGGGGAGAAAGAGAAAGAGAGCGCGTGAGCAGGAAAAGAGTAGACCTGACTGATATATCCCAGGCTAGCCTCAAACTCCCCAAGAAGATAAGGATGACCTTAAACTTGGAGTGTTTGAGATTCGAGGCTTGAGCTGCCATGGCTTATGTAGTAGTGCAGAGGAAAGAAACCAAGGCTGTGTGCATGCTAGCTAGACAAGCAGTCTACTAACTGAAATGTAGAAACAGGCTCGGAAGTTCTATCTTCTCAATCAGTAATTGTTTCTATTTGAGTGACCAATTAGAAAATATTTACCAGGAAAACAATTCAAGAATTATAAATATTTTTCAAACAAGATTAAAATGTCTGAAGCATTCTGGTCTGTTCTATTGGCACTTAAAAATACTATTGTAATTCTATCCTGCTTTGAAAAGAGGTTCCATTTTGCAGTGATTATACCTTTAGGATGAAGAGTTCACTGTAATAGAACAACGGGGCATTCTTTATTTTAACTTCTTTATTGTTTGCTTATTAAACATACATTCTCAAACTGACACTTTGCCATGAATAAAGCAACAAAAATAAGGCAATATCGTAAGATGTGCTTTACATACAAACATCATCTTGTAAGAATAGGAAGTCTGAATTCCTGTACAACAAAAAAAGCCAGGAACAAAAAGCACTGTATTCTGAACATACACAAATGTGTGTGTGTAAAGAGTACACACACAATACAGCTTACTTAGGTTCCTTTATGAGCATAATTCCTTAATCACCCTTTTGTGAAGAATGAATCTTAAGAAATAAGAAATCTGAACTGCATTTATTTTCACAATATCAATGTTAAACTCAGGAGAAGCAACTTCATTGACTAAATGTTAAATGTTTCAAAAGTAAAAGGCAACCTTAATTTTTAGTAGCCCTCTAAACAGGGTCTGGAAAAAAAAAGTAGATTTTTTTTTTCTCTCTTGGTATAAACAAAGGATAGTAAACAAGCATCACTGTGAATGCTACACATATAAAACCGTCTTGGAAACCATGCTCTTTGCAAGCCTAAGAAACCACTGGAAATAATGAATATACTCATGCAACACAAGTGCAAAGTGAACTAACTCTACACATTTGTTACAGTTTTCAAACTCTTGCTTCTAAGACAATTTTAGTACACCTAATAAGTACAGCAGGTCATTTAGAAAAACAGGAACAAAATATATACCCAGTCTTTGCAATTCAAATTTTTTCAACATGAATAATATTCAAATATAAAATTGCACTAATTTTTTTCTAAATATGATTTATGTAATAAAGGTTTTCTTAAACAAGCCAAGCCTTAAGGATATGATGTGTACAAACTAACAGTAGTGTATATTCTAAACACATTCTTCCTATATTATGATACAACATAACTGTTTTCTGAATGAAGGTTTATGTTAAAGTTTAAGGTGTAAACACTTTAGAAGCAACTTAGTTAAATTATTGTTCAGTTAAAAGTAACATCATCTCATAACAGGCTCCTGAATCTTCAAACTTACATGTAAAAATACATTTACATCTTAAATTTCTAGAAAAGGCATGTTTTCTGTAGAAAAGCAGCAAATTTTTAAACCCACCAATTTACTGAAAAAGCCATTACTTTTTATTAGAAACAATAATGCTTCTCAAGATGTTGGCAACACAGCATAGTACAGCACACGTCTCATACAGTGTATTTCTCCTTTAATTACACTCCAGAAGTGGGTGGGACACCTCCTTGGCTGTGGGAAGCTGACGTATTTGATGGACTGTGTAAGCTGGTCTCCTTGTACACAAACCAAGCATTTCCTCCCCAAAGTATCATATTCAGAAACCCAAAGATCTATGAAAGAGGGAAAGACATATAAAAACCTAATATTTGCTTTAAAATATATACAAAGTAGAATAAAAAACGAAGACTACATACAGTCCACTATACAAATTATGGATGTATGACTTATACACAACATGTTAAACCTCTATATCTAACAAAACAACAAAAACAAAACCCTTTTATTTCTTCATGTAGAACTTCTGATTACATCTGAGAACAGTGAGATCTTCCCTTTACTACTGTGAATTTAGACTCTGGTACCCAGAGTGAAGAGGGTCAATGGGAAGCCGAGTTTGCATCTTTTACGTTTTTACTTTTCTTCCATTGAATCTCTTATTTCCTTCCCTCTGCTGGCTGCTCGCTGCTATTCCAACAGCTGGAACCAGAATTTTACTTTACATCCTGCACTGATCAACACACAAGAATTTTTTTCCCACATACTCACAGGACTAGATGAAATTTCAGAGGGGAACAAACTGAACCTGCTGTGACTTATGAAGTAAGAGTGGGGTAAGAAGCTTGAGGTACTATGTAACTAAGGAGCAAATGCTTTACATGTCTTTGAGTAAGTGCACACAACGTTCTTCTGAACTTGTTCTACTCAAAGCACTCTGTTAACATAAGCTCCAAGTTCTGACTTTTACATTACAAAGTTATAAACAAGAATGTGGGTGAATTGCTTTATAAGGCAGTACCAACTTCAACTTATATAAAAGTATTTTCTTGAAAAAGCCTTCCAAAATAGAATATGCTCAACATTATTGATAATAAACTTCAGTCTGATGAAATAGAAAAATATTCAATGAATTACCTATATTAAATTTTACAGATTTAAGAAACTTTAAAAATATTATTTATGTATTCTTATATATTTGTATATTTATAATTTATGTATTCTTAGTAAACCAGACTTAAGAGAACAGGGTCAAAGTCAGATCTGGTTCAAAAGTTGTGTCTCCTAAGAGGAATATAATGCATGAGCTACCTACGCTTTCTCAGCTATACAATGAAGCTAACAATACTGTCTTTCATACTTCTCTCAGAATGGCTAAGTAACTTAAGATACTATATCACAATGGGTGGCATGTCATTATTAGTATCTTTTAGTCTTTATATCTTCATTAGAGGTCATACTTTCCATAAGTAAATATATATCTCTATCTATCTCTATCTATCTCTCTATCTATCTATCTCTCTATCTCTCTCTCTATCTCTCTCTCTCTATCTATTCATCCTAATGAGAACCCAAATAGCTGAATAAAATAAGAATCAGTTTATTCAGATTACTGAAAGTTACTGCTTTCTTAAATGTTGTTCTAGTAAATGAAACAAACTGTGCAAGTATCAGACACTTACCACGGATACGTTCAGGGATCCCATACTAGTCACAGAGACAAACTGACATAATATCACGTCTGACTTACAAGGATCAAGTTCATCAACAATTGTGCGTCCAGTAGCTATTTTAATATCTGTAAGAGCTTTAGCCCAGGCCGAGGAACTCACCAACCACAAAAAAGTAGCAATAAGAGTAACAATAAAGTCCTAGAGAAAAATAAGCAGTTAGTGCACAATCAACTTAAAAGTAGCACATTTCATATCAGCAATAAAGAAATCAAGCTTCCATTTAATTCCATGGTACCAAGAAATGGTTCGTCTTCATGATTTATTCTGTATAAAAAGTCACATTCAGTCTAAAAACCACTGTTCCTAGCACCATGCCAGAGATACAAAAAGATTTAATCATTTCAGAAGTCTGTAACTTAAACTTTTATTTATATTTGAGGAAGGGTTTTCTTAGCTCTGAACTCAGAGTAATAATCTCGCCTCTTTGCTAGAATGGCTGGGTATTCCTTTTTTTTTTTTTAAACTTTCTATTTTCTATTTTTATTTTTAATTTTGGTGAGTGTGCACGCCTCCGTGTGTACACATGGAGAAGAGAGGAATAAGTCAGTGTCTTCCTCTGTTGTTCTCACCCTGATCTGTTTGAGACAGGGTCTCTTACTGAACCTGACATTTCTCATTTTGAATTAAGTTGTCTAGCCAGCAAGCCCCCAGGGTTCACCTATCTCTGCACTCCACACTGAAACTAGAGGCCCGCATGACATGGGTGCTGGAGATTTAAACTCAGATTCTCTTGCTTTCACAAGTGCTCTTTACCCACTGAACTATCTCTCTAGCCCTTCAGTCCACTTTTTTGAACTATCTCTCTAGCCCTTCAGTCCACTTTTTTGAACTATCTCTCTAGCCCTTCAGTCCACTTTTTATGTAAAAAGGCAGTTTTGCAAACTGTCACCATAATTTTGGCCATCTACTCCTAGAGTCACACTTTATTCTATTGTCAACAATTAAGTGCCTTTCTCTATATCTTTTTTGTTTTGTTTTTTTGAGACACAGTCTTACAATGTAGCATTGGGTGGCCTGGAACTGAATATATAGACTAGGCTGGCCCCCAGCTCACAGAAATTCACCTGCCTCTGCTTCCAGGGAATGAAAGGCATGCACCACCAGGCCAGGTGGTTTTTCATTCCATGATCTTTGTTGGTCATCATTAGTGCAAGCTGCTGACCCTGCTAAGGCCTGTGAACCGACGTTTTAACTGTCGTTCAGCTTTACTCACATCATTGTGCCCTTTAATTATATTCTGTTGCAACTCCTTGCATACACAAATAAACTCCCTTGTCCTCCTATATTCGGATAAAATTCTCAGTATTTTCAAAAATAATTCTCCAAAAAAAAAAAAAAAATCAATTAATAAAGTAGCTAAAAAATACAACCAAATCTTTTAAGTTTCGTGACTATGAATTTTAAGAATGTTCATTATATTAGGAGCTAGAAAAATGGCTCAATGGTTAAGGCAATGCCTATACTTCCAGAGGACCCAACTTCAATTCCCAGCACTCATATGGTGGCTCAGAACTGTCTTTATTTCCAGTTTCTGGGGATTTGACACCCTCTTCTGGTCTTTGTGGGGCCAGCAGGCATGTGGTACACAGACATGGGCAATACACCTATACATATAAAATTTTCAAAAATTATGGAGTTTTAATTAGGGAGGAAGAGGAAGCTAAATATTGAAGCAGGGTAAAAATAACAGGATGTCTGAAGTCATAAGGAATCATTATTATCCAACTGCCTAAAGTTACATAAGTCTGTGTATACATATAGTTTAAATGAAAATTTCCCCATTTAGGCCAACAATGTTCTCCTTAAGAGTCAAGAACCATAATAGACTTGCTAACAGAAACTCCAACACCAGGCATAAGATTTGTGATCAGGGTTGTCCAAGAGACTTCCCAAACATTACATTACTGTTGCCTTTGGTTGTCCCCCCAGAGATGCAAGGTAAGTTTCTGTTGCTGAAGATACTATGCATTTCTGATACAGAACCCAGAGAACTCGAGCTGGATCTGACCTGAAAGCCTACTTAAGCTTTCACAGTACCAGGAGGTACCATGCAAAATTCTAAGGGAGGGAAGCAACCGATAGTCCTATTCAGCTATAATACCTATAAATCACTATGACTAACATGGCATGTATACCTTGGTCAAAACCAACAGTTATTTAATTGAATGTAAGGTCTCCTCAAATAAGGAGGAAATCAAGCCTGACTGGAAACCTAGTCAACTACCCAGCTAGAGAAATCATGGATCTTGGGGGAAAACCTCTAACTGCCACTTTACTAAATAAAACCAGCATAATCCCTAACTACATCCTAAATATCTACCTCTATACCCACAGGTAAGTGTAGTTCTCACTTCTCATCAAAGGAACTCTTTGCAATAGGCAGAGACCATCACAGAAAACTACAACCAATCGAAATGTACAGAACAAGAGGAGGCAGAAAGACTGTAAGAGACAGAGAAACAAGAGGTTTGCTGTGAGATTGTGTCTTCTAGAACTGTCAGAGAAACTACACCTATGAAGTCTACCAACATGGCTGTTCAAATCTCTAGATTTGAACAAGGATAACACTAGACATGCTAGTATGCAAGGAGGAAAAGCTCAGGTGGTCTCAACACTAGACAAAGAACTACAGGCAACCAAGGAATGGCCAAGTAGGAGAAATAGTCTTCCCCAGTGAAGAGGCTCCTGACTGGTTACCCAATACCAAGTGGTCAGTTGAAATCATCTACATACAAGCAACAATATATGAACTGAGCAGGTTCTATTTATGTATTTAGGAAAAAAATATACAACAACAATGAAAGAAAAGGATGCTGTTAATTTGAGAGAGAAAGGGGGATACATGGGAGGGGTTGGAGGTAGAAAAGGGGAAATAATGTAATTATAATTTCAAAAAAAATTACTATAAAAATTTAAAAAGAATGTTCATTATAGTAACAAAAAGATGAAATAGTTTCTTTTGAATTTCAATTGATTTCTTCTGAATATTATTTATTACATTTGCAAAAGTATAAATGAGTTTTGATATTTAATACTAGATAGTTTTTATAGAATAACAAGATAAAGAAAAGAAAAAATTAAGAAAGCAACCAACTTCTCGTTATCCAATCTTTTCTTCTGGGGAACTGAAATATTGTTCATTAGACTGGTTAAATATCTAAATGCTTGCAGTAGGACTCTGTACTATGAAGTTGAAGCCCACCTTGTTTGGATATCCTGTGAATTAATAGAAATGATCCAAAGTTTATAGCTTTGATATTCCTCTAAGCATATGGAGCACATCAAAGTATAAGCTCCTGTTTGTTAACAGAGAAGTTAACTCAAAACCAGTTAGTTCAAACCCAGAAATAAGTTCTAGGGATTATCACCAAAGACTTCTTTAAAAAAAAAAAAAATCAGTGGAATTAAATTTTAATTATCTTAGACCAGTGAGATACCTCAGCAGATAAAGGCACTTGTCACCAGGGCTGACAACCTGAGTTAGATCCCTGAAACCCAGAAGGTGGAGGGAGAGAACAAACTCCTCCAAGTTGTCCTCTGACCTTCACATGTACACCACTGCATGTGCATGCAAACACACTGAAATAAATGTTAAAAATTTTTAAAAGATTTGAATTATCTTATCAGCCACCTTCTAGTCACACAGTGAATAAATATTTGTGCTTAGATGACAAAAGCAAGGGCTAATTATACAAACGTGGATATTTGCATTTAAGCTTTCATTAACTCTGGTCCTTTTAAAATGCATAGATCACAGACAGCAAGTGTCAGAGCCAGCATTCCCTGGATTGTGGGAACACTCCCTCCTGTATTCCTGTATTTTGTTCCCTTTCATTCCAAACAGACATTTTCTAAGTGCTTCTTTTCTTTTGGAAACTCCCCAAAAAATATTATAGTAAGCAAATTTCCCCAATGTTAAATTTATAGCTTTGATCAAAATATGTCAAATTTCTTAATTTTCAGGTATTTACTTCTTTTTGAATTCTTGGCTAAAATGTGCTTTTTTTTCTAGTTATGCTTATTTTTGTGTATGTATATATAAACTTTGCATATAACCTTGTGTTTAGAGGCCGAAATCGAATGTCAGGTCTTCCCCAGCTGTTCTCTATTTTTTGAGACAGGGCTTCTCACTGAGCCTGGAGCTCATGGATTTTGCTAACCTGCCTGTCAGTGGGTGCCAGGGACTCACCTGTCTCCACACCCTCTGCAGTGCTGGGGTTATAATGGGTACTTCCTGTGTACTCAGAACTTTACCAAGTGCAGCATCTTCCCAGCCCGTGGGTTCTGCTCTTTAGCTCTAATTTGCTGATAATTATACTACAGCATCTACATATTTCAAAAGTAGGAACTTTTCTGAACAGAGTGCACAAAATAAACTTCTGATGGATGAAAAGTGAGGGATTCCTGTGGTCCCTAAAAATTATGTCCTCCTAGACTCTATTCACACAGCAGTCTAAGTGAATGGTTCTACCTAGAGCCCTGTGATGCAACTACCTAGAGCTTCTAGGCTCCAACCAACAAGTTAAAACAGAATTTGTAAAAGATTTTAGAATTTTAAAATCCCTTTTTGCTGTGTTTCATTTTTGATATTCCTGATTTGGTACACCACTACGCCATCTGCTACTTAATACAAAAAAAGGTCATATATTAAAAAAGAAAACCTAGATTAAAAAATCTGAAACTAAAATACTTAAAATACCTTAGTACACAATTGAGAATAATGCTAAAAATCAACAACTTACGCTTATTAATCAATAGTACCTAAAAGTATGTTACATTTAAAATATATGATTCCTTTTTATACTTATGATTAAATTCAAATTTTAATTTAACTTTAAAATTTTACTTTATTATTTTAAATTTTGTGTGCACGTGTGTGTCTAGGGAGTGGAGTGGAGCCCATTAGAGGGTACTAAATCCCCCTGGAGCTAGAGTTACAGATAGTTGTGAGCCTCCAAACATGGGTGCTGGAAACTCAACTCAGGTCCTCTAGAAGAACAATGTGTGCTCTTAACTGCTGAGCCATCTCGCCAGCTCCTAAATTTTACTTTTATAACTAAGAAGCACCCATTTTGCTGGGCACAGTAGTGTACACCTGCATTCCCAGCACTTAAGAGCAGAAGCATAAACATCAGGAGGTTCAAGGTCATCTTGAACTACTTAGCAGGCCAGCCTGTGCTATATGAGGCCCTGTACCACAAAAACAAAAGAAAACAAAAAATAAATAGTTCTCCTATATTATATTAGCAAAAACCACTGATGAGACCAACTTTGGGATAGCTGTATGATCAATAACATCACTCTAATAAAGAGATTTACTTATGACTCCCTGAATGACATACAACTAGATTGTTCTGATCATATAGAAATCTCTCTACAAACTACTTCTTAATATTGACTTAAGTATAATATTTTTTAAATTATTAGATAAAATGCAAGAAAGGTTTAATTTTTTATTTAGTAAAAAGGGAATTTGTTGGTCTAGTTACAAAACACAAAAAAATCTTTTAATAATATAGAATTAAAAAAATTATCTGTGATCAATCTAGTCACTTTTTAAGGCAAAGCCTAAAATGTTCAAAGTTACAGATTCCTAGTTTGTAATGAATAAACATTTTTAAAAGGTAATTAATAGCTAAGAAGTATTTTATAAAACCATCTAGCTTTCTTATACTTATCCAGACATAAATAGAAAATCTGCATAAAAAATGTTTTTCTTCTTTACTTACCATTTACATTCTTATGATCCAAGCAGCAAAAATTAAAAATAAGTTGGTAAATATAACTTATCTTAATAATTCCTTCATATTAGAACAGCCTTCTATTTAAGGTCAATTCACAACTTCTTTAAAGACTTCAGAGCTTTTTTTCATAGATACAAATGCCTAGTATCACAAAACCCTCCACACTACCACAGACCTTAAGGCCATTCCTTTATAGTGGAGGTCTAACATAAACCATGGCTTATCACTAGACTTGCCATTGATAATCTAGGACAGTCTATTCCCTTAATCTCAAAGATTATTTTTATTTCTAGCTCAGTAGACTCTGAAGCCCTCAGAAAGGTATCAGGACTTCAAATCCAAATCCTTTGCTAACATTCAAAGGTTCAAATGTAACTTACTGATACTACTGATAATGAATATAAGAATAATCTGGGCCAGTGTTCAGCATAAAAGCAGCCGCCATACACAATGTATAACATAAAGGCTCAGGTAGAGCCATGTTCTAAAGAACATTCTATTTTAAAAGGTCAGATGTGACCTTTGGGCCCCAGTTCACTGATAAAGACCATGAAGCTCCCTGAGAAATGGAAGTGGCATACAGGGAGTTTGGAGAAAAGGGTGAGAAGTAGAAAATGGGACTCATGTGTCCTGCAAGTCTTCAAATTAAAGGCACTAGGTTCTTAAACGTTTGCTACTTAAAACTTAACAAGTTATCAAATATTTGAGGGTTTTCTAGGCTTAAAAAAAATCCTGAAGTATAAACAGACTGAAAATTGAAGTAAACTTAATGACTGAAGCTCTCCTCATGTCAAACACTTGTGTCAATAATTTGTATTTCTAGTAAGAAGAACAGAACATCTGCAGTTACCTTGAACTATATAACTTACATATATGTGTGCATACTATTTTTGTATAGAGACAAAAAATGGCTACTTACAATCATGGGCAGTTTGCGACTATCCCGGTAGAGGTTCGTATAACCAACATAGAGCAGAAGGGCAGCAATGCAGTACAAGAACACAAAGACTGCAAACGTAACATAGAACTGTGCAGAAGAGGAGTAATCACCTATGAGGACATGCTTTTCCCAGTTCACATCACACACATTCACTTTTGGAGGTGTATGAAATGATGCCTGATTCAACCTATTAAAAAAAGACTCAAATAAATACATGAATGACTGGAGTCTACTAACACAGAACTACTTAAGCAGAATATTGACATTTCAAAATATAATCCTCAAGTACACTAAAAACATTTTCTTTTTGAAAAAGAAAAGATTTAAATATTTAACTAAACCAAAAATTTCTACTACATATACCCCTAAATTTATTCAGTAATAGGTTTATGATAGATTGAATATAAATGGAATTAAACATTTTAACATTTAGATACTATCTTCCTGTAATAAAAATTTATCTTTATAACTCACATTTCTACTCTAAGAGGCAGAGGTCTGTGTTTCTAATTCTAGGAGACCAATTGTGATGATATTCTTCTTGTTCTTTGTTTGTTTGTTTTTTAAAAGATATTTTCAACCAACCTGGAGACTCAGTTTTAATTTCTACTTTATGTGTGTGGATGTTTTGCCTGGATGTATGTCTGTATACCACCGGTGTGCCTCATGGCTGCAGAGGCCAGAGGAGTGCATCAGATTCATTGGAACTAGAATTCCCACAATTGTAAGCCATATGTGGGTGCTGAGAATTGAACCTAGGTCCTCCGAAAGAGTGTCCTTAACTGCTGAACCATCTCTGCAGCTTTAACCCTTGATTAATTAGATAAATAAAATTCACACTGCTTTATATTTTTTCCATTTATAAATTATAAAACCAATGTCATTAAAAACTGTTACTTAACAAAATGAATAGATAAGAGATAAAAAAATCTTTGATGATTAGTAAGCTCTCAGGATACACAGATCTCTAATGTAGTATTTTATTTGCAGAGAGTGCAGGAGTACAGGCCTTTAGTCCTAGCACTCAAGAGGCAGAGGAAAGCAGATCTCTATGAATCTACAGAGCTGGGTCAGCTGATCTACAAAGCAAGTTCCTGATCAACTAAGGCTACATAGTGAAATCCTGAAACTTTACTTAATTCTCAAAACATTCTTAAAAGATTCTATTTCCAATTTATTAGACAGAAAATTGGGTCTTTGAGAGGTCAAGTAAAGCAAGCTAAGCAGAAGAATCATATCCTAGATACAATATTTACAATAAACTTTTCAGTAAAATACTGAAGTCACAGAGATACTTGTTACTGTTTATTTTCCTTTAAAAGTAAAATAAACATGGTTTTATTCTTGAGAAACATATGTATTCTTTATGTATATCTTAAAATGACATAAAACACTCTTAGTTCGGTAACTGCATAAACATAAGAAATGTGTATCTTCATAAACTATGTTTGCGTCTTGGTAGCAGACAGGCTCACTACCAGAGTATTCCCCATTTTTCCCCATCTCTGATCTACTGGGTTATGATTGTTTGTTTGGTTTTGGAGACAGGTCTCTCTATGTAGCCCTCAGAGTCCTGGAACTGGAGCTTTTTATGTAGAACCAGGCAGCCCTCCAACTCATTGAAGTCCCCTAGCTTCTGCCTCCTGAGTGCTGGGATTAAAGATGTGCCATCATGGCTGACCTATACAAAATTTCTCACTTAGGTTCACCTAAGGAATGCCTCGTTCTCTCGTGACACTAATATGGCAGGTTCTGGAACTTCAGCAAGGGGCTTTCCTAGAGGAAGTAGGACATTTATGGGCATGCTTGCTTTACTGTGAGATGTTCTGCCACACATTCTCACTACTATGATTTTCTGCCCAAGTGCATGAAGTCAACTTAGTATGGTACAGCCTCTGAAACTGTGGGCCCAAACAATTCTTTCTTCTTCCTTCTGTCAGGTATTTAGTCTCAGCAACTACAAAGTACTGAATATATTCCCCTTTGTACAGTTACTTCTGGAGACCAGGAAAAATCTGCAGACAAGCACTGGTCTGTACCATAGTCTGAATAAAGACCACAAATAAACATGCAAATCTAAAACATTCTACCATCTTCAGGAAATAAAAGTTGGAAAAGCCCATGTGTTTGAGGCAGGGTCTTGCCACACCAGACCTTCTTGGAACTCTCCTCCACCTTAGCTTCCCAAGAGCTGAGAGTGATGAGATTACAGGCCTCTGCCTGGACCCAGAACTGTTAAAGATCCTAATGACTAAGTATGAAGTTAGAACAGCTGTGAAACAAGTAAGAGATAACTCACCTGAACGGATAACCAAAAGTAGCTGTAATCGTCTTATTGTCACCAATTTTATTAGGACAGTTCACTTGAATTTCTGTTTTGCCCTTAAACCCACCACAGGTGGCAAAAGCAAAGATGGAAGCAAACTACATAAAATGAGACCAAAGAATAGAAACAAAAAAAAAAAAAAAAAAAAAAAAAAAAAACCACATTACTACAACCAAAACAAAAGGTCATTAAAGCATAAGTACGTGATCATTAAAAACAAGTTCATAAATATTCTAGAAATTACCAACCATAAACTAAAAACTTTATAAAAATGTGCAAATGTCAACAAATGAGATTCTATTTTCCCAAGCATAATATACTAGCCCATACAATATGAAATTCAGAGAGGACTTGCTGGGCATGGTGGCAGAGGCAGGTGGACTGAGTTCAAAGCCAGCTTGGTGTACATAGAGTCAAGAGTTCCAAGTCAGCAAGAAATAAGAGAGACCCTGTCTCAAAACAAGCAAACAAAAACAAAACAAAACAAAAAAAAAAACAAAAGAAATTAAAATAAGACCCATTTTTTTCCTATCAAAATTTTAAATGAGGCCGGGCAGTGGTGGCGCACGCCTTTAATTCCAGCACTTGGGAGGCAGAGGCAGGTGGATTACTGAGTTCGAGGCCAGCCTGGTCTACAGAGTGAGTTCCAGGACAGCCAAGGCTACGCAGAGAAACCCTGTCTTGAAAAAAACCAAAAAAAAAAAAAAATTTTAAATGCAAATAAATTGAAGGTGTATTGGAGTACAAGTAATCAGTGAACTATTGAAAACAAGAGGCTATAGAGAAAGAACTTGTGAAACATCACTTTTATGTATTTCAGGGTTTGAAAAAGTAGTTGGAAACTTCTTTCTTGATTATGTATATGCTTAAAAATATAGCAAAGCTTCCTTAAATTCTACCTATAACAGAAAAATCCAGAAGCATCCTAAGTATTGCTAGAGAGTCACATAAACTAGAATTCATTTATACAACAGAATAAGCTTTTAATTACTATAATATTGATGAATAATAAAACATTCTCATCACATAGAGAATTTGTTCATACAATATACTGCATGTATATCCACACCTACATATAAAGAGGGTAGAGTCCAGAAGGGTTATACATGAAAATTTTAATCCTGGTCATTTCTCAGTGCAACATAAGAGAATTAGGAGGTGGAGGCAAAGAGGACCATAAATTCAAGGGCACCTTTGGCTACACAGTGAGGTCTTCGCCAGCCAAGATACATACGACTGCCTAAAACAAGCAAACCACCCTCCCACAGTCAATTTATGTCTCGTCTTCTCTTGAACTTTCTCATTACTTCACGAAGCTCACTGACATATTGGGAGGAGATTCAGACTGTTCAGACATTTGTGGGTTTTGTTTTTGAGAAAGGGTCTCACTACTCTAGCCCAAGTTAGCTTGGAGCTCACAGTGATCCTCCTTGAATGCTAGAAGCACAGGCAGGAGCCACCATGTCCAGCATGTAGGTCTCCCCTGTCCCCCATGCCACATGCTAGGGACTGAACCCAAGGACTGAAGCATGCTACATCAAGTGCTCTACCCCTATACACTCAACTCCCTCAGGAAATTTTAGAGCTTAAAGGGCCTAAGACCAAGGACTGCCTATAACCTCATGACTAAGCTTGAGGCTAGGAGATTAGCACAACCCTGGCCAATAGCTGACAATAACCTCAAGAGAAGCCCTGAATCCAAACTCCCAGATCCCTTCCACATAGAACCTATGAGATAATAAATATCTGTTGTTTTAAGTTGTTAAGCTGGCGCAATTGATTAAACAGTAATAGATAACTAGTAAGGGGTTATTCAATAAATGGTTCAAGTGAGTTGTGAACTTAAATGAGAAAGCTTTAAAAAAAATCTGCAACCATGTAGAGGAATTTAAGATTCTTTTAAAAAGCACTACCATAAAAGATAGTTAATTTCAATTACAGATAAAATAAATTAAAATAAAAAGTCAACTTTTGAATATAAAGCAAGTTACAAAGTAAGTGAAATACTTGTAAGAATAATGTCACAAAGAACTCACTAGTCCAAAGGTCTAAGGAGACCCTTTCTCAAGTACTGAGACTTACATATGAATGTTCACAGCAACACTGTTTATATCAAAGGAGAGAGGGAAAAGCAATAGGAAAACTGATTGTGGTGGTATATTCTTACAACTCAAAGTAATATATCAAAAAAGATACAGGTGTAGCCTAGTTACTACCCTGGCTCCCTGCCTTCTTGCACTGTACTAAAACCACCTTCTAAAAAAGTTGTACATTAGTCAAAGTTTCCCTTGTATGTGTCTGTGAACCACCTGAGTGTCTGGTGTCGTTAGAGAGCTGAAGAGGGCAACAAAGCACCAGGAACTAGAATTATGGATGGTTGTGAGCTGCCACATCGGTGTTGGAAATAAAACCCAAGTCCTTTGCAAGAACAAGTGCTCTTAATATCTAAGCCATCTCTCTAGCCCCTCATTCTTAGAAGAGGAAGAGGAAGAGAAGGAGGAGGAGGAAGAGGAGGAAGAGGAGGAGGAGGAGGAGGAGGATGATATGGGCCCTATAGCTTGTCACATTAATATAGATAAGTTGCAGAAATCTAATGCTGAGTTAAACAATCATGTTGCATAAGATTATACAGAATATGAAAACTTTTAAAAAGGCTTTTGTTTTAAAGATAAAGCCTCACTCTGTAGATGAGGCTGGCCTTCAACTCACACAACTGCATAACTTGTTGTCTCCACTTCTGTTTTGGCTTGCACCAGCATACCCAGTCTAGAACCTTTTTTAAAAGCTTCCTGTAACACATCCACAGCTTTGTTTTGGCACTTAACCAGTTCTCACTGGGAGTCACTGAACAAACTTTTCCTGTTTCTAATCTCATTCCAAACATCACGCATCTTGTATTGTGTGGGCTCTAAAGAATCGAATCCAATAAAACAGCCATCAGCTACTGATGGCTGCTGAACCAGAGTGCTGCCATCTAAACTGTATGGCATGCTGTTAGTGTAAAGTATGCCATGGATTTAAAAGATTTAAAATAAAAATACACAGTCTGGGGCTGGGAATGTAGTCAGTTGTTAAGGGAGTTGCCCAGCATGCACTAAGTCCTGTGTTTATTTCCCAGTACTGCATAAACTGGTAGTGGCACAAGCCTGTAATTCTAGCATTCTGGAGGGAAGGGGATCAAAAGGTCAAGGTCAGCCTTGGCTACACAGGAACCTTTGTTAACACAACATTAAATTACTCTGTTACTTGTATATTTTTGTTTGCTTTTATTTTTTTGCACAAAGTTATTTTAGAATGATGTCACACTAACCTGAAATAGCAATCTGATCATGTAATCCTAGTTTAAAGGGACTCCACCAATACTTTTCAGGTCTATATTTAAGAAACAAAACAAATAGTTTCCAAATATGGCATAAATGGCATGGCTGATGGCAGCTACAACTTTTTCTTTCTAGATTTGGCTGAACTATGTTCTCTGCCAGGTACTGTTATTATTGCACATTGTACTGTTTCTGAAACACACCAGTATTTATGTCTTAGTTGTACACATATTCCTCTGAGAATGCCCCCATTCTTGATTTATTTTAAAGCTTCTACCTAATTCACTGTGGTAAAACTGATAATTCTCCTAAATTGCTACAAACATTAACCCATTCTGTATTAACTCTACCAGTAGTATTTCTCTTGTGTATTTTGTTATATAAAAAAACAAAAACAAACAAAAGCCACCATAGCTTCTTAATGTAGGAATTAAGAGTATATTATACTGTCCTATCGAGTGTTGTGTTCACACTAGCAATTCTTGTATTCACCTTGCCCAGAAAAAAGGCACAAGGCACACATTTATAATAATTAAAACACCCAAAATAATTTTTAGAGTAACTATACAACCATCTCTCTATTTTTTATTCTGCAGAATGTCTGACCAAGATTAGAAGTTATATATATATATTAGCTGGAAGTGTTGGCATATACCTTTAATTCTAGCACTTGGGATGTAAAGGCAGGCAGATTTCTGAGTCTGAGACCACTCTGATCTGCATATCAAGTTCCAGACCAACTGGGGCTATGGCATGAGACTCTGCTTCAAATAACCACAAACAAAACAAAACAAAACAAAACCCCCTACCAAAACAGTCGCGCGCGCGCGCGCACACACACACACACACACACACACATATATATATATACTGGATGCCCATCAGTAAAACCTGACCTATATCTAAGAGTTGTATAATTCTTTCAGTATTTATTTTTAAAATGTAAATTTATCATTAAACCCAGGGCACCGCACATAAAAGCTGGGTTTCCTGGTAATGCAACATCAGAATCACATTCTCATAGAGAAGCAATCAGATGGAACAGAAGGGACATTAAAAACAGGGCAGGAACTTTCCAGATTGGCTCTCTCTACTGCAGGATGCATTTTGAAGCGGTAATTATAGTATTTTTTTTCTTTCAAACAGTTTGCTCCATTCACTCTCTTTACCCGGGCAGCTCTATGAACCTGTTCATCTACACTGTTAACACTGTATTAATGAATAAGTGACACCAGTTAGTTCCTTGCCCTTTCTGTGATTCGTTTTCCCATCCCCGGCTACCCAAGAACAGTGACACCACAGACATGGAATTCAATCTTCAGCTGAGCAACAGCTTAAACATTTAAACTTCTATTTATATAGTTTTAGACAAATTAAAACCTTACTGCTGAGCCTGGATTATTAAGAAGGTCCTATGTAAATGCAGGAAACTAGCTATTCTGAATCCTATAGTTGGAAGGACAGAACAACAACTTCAGTTATTTTCTCATTGTTAGTGTTCATATATTCCAATGTGAGTGTCCCTGTCTAGACAAGTTTATGGAATAAAATAGATGTAAGCAAACTAGCCTTTACATAATGGGGCTTGAAGATGTCTGCTGAGACGCATAGACTGATCATGCACTCATGTACGGAGGAGAGTGGAGCCACATTGTAAGACAGAACAGATTCCAATTAGAGGTCAGGGGGGAAGACATTACTGCAATACCATTCAAATTCGGGCTGAAAAATGTAAGCTGGGCGTGTGGCACATATGTATAATTCCAGTACTCAGGAGTTAGAAGTAGAACCATCAAGAATTCAAGGCCATCTTCAGCTATAAAGTAAGCTTGAGGCCAGCTTGGGCTATAGGAGACCTTATCTCAAAAATCAAGCTAAAAAACAAAATATATAAATGTAAATTTGTTCCAAATGTACAGTATGCCTTAAGGTACTAACATGAAAATGTACCCCAAATTATAGATGCACAGAGGAACTTTGTGCAAAATATTTACACTGATTAAAGTTCATGCAGAAAAAAATTGGGACACCTGGTGTTTTCAGTAAATTATTTATCCTATAGCTAGAGTCATGGAACTATTTCCTATTTATACACCTTACTCCTCAGAATTCTCCTGGAAAATACTGGAATTCATCTACTTTATGAGTGCCGAAACAAAGCACTTCCAGCTGTAGAATCGTCACTGTTATTCAGTGTCCCCATTAAACCAAAGTTATCTATATAAATTTGTTTATGTTTAATATTTCATTTTGAAAGTAAGCAATCAAAATATTTAGAATTAGACATGAAAATATACTGCATGTGAATGTTCCTATAAAAAAATACATTTACTGTTTTTACTAAGTTAGACACTGAGAACACTGACACTTACAGGTACTCTCATGAGATGAGCAATGAAATCAGAATCAAAATGCTTATTTAAACTCTCTGCATTTCTATAGTACAACCACACAAACTTCTGCTAACAGTCCCATAACACTTCAGGATTTGGATTCCTGAGACATAGCTGAAATAGCTAGAAGTCTTTTCTGATTAAGAATGGTTAAGAAATCATTATGCTGAAAGCATTTATGTCATCTTTACTCTTAAAACATGTTTGGTTGAGAACAGAGCTATATATCCCAAAGAATATAAATATATTTACTTTAAAATCATTTTCAGGGCTGATGGCTCAGCTGCTGCCACTAAGCCTCATGACCCGAACTGGATCACTAGGTCCCACATGGCAGAAGAACCAACTCCAGCAAATTATCCTCTGACCACATGCAAAAATAATAAGAAAAAAATTCAGACTTTTCAATTATTTTCATGATCTTTAGAGTAAATCAGCATCATTATTGCTGATTTGGCTGGCTTGACATAAGTTATAGTATGCAGTACTAGTAAAATTGTTGCCACTGATAAAATCTGTGTTTTTAAATAAAAGATTGGTTTTCTCCATATGTTTCAGGGTATTTGATGGAGGTTCAATTGTTTCTTCCCCAAAAGGGAGGCTGGTCCAGGTCTTCCTTGTTAGGTGGCTCTATCTTTTCTTAAGTGTGAGTACACACACACACACACACACACACACAAGATTGCACTAACCTGTGCACACCCATAATGGAGCCAGAGGTCAATCCAATGTGAAGTATCTTCCTGTATTGCTCTCTATCTTATTTTCTGAGGCAGGGTTTCTGACTGAATGCTCGACTGGCTGGCCAGGAGCCCCAGGGACCCACCTATCTCCATCTAACAGTACTGAGGTTACTGAGATAGAGATGTGTACCCTCTGGGGATCTAAACTCAGGTCCTCAGGTTTCTGCAGCAAGCACTTTACCCACTGAGCCATTTCCCCAGTCTCTCTGTTTACCTTTTGAAGCACTCATATCTAACTAAGGCATATACCCAGAGGTTTTGTTGAGGCTTCTACTCTGTTCTGTTTTTCATTGCCAACAATGTTTTTCTTATAGTAAAACATTAATCTCAACCTGCAGACCCCTGAGAGTTCCCAAGACTTTCTCAGGCACCTACAAAGGTAAAAACTCCTTTTGTAAAAACACTAAGACATTATTTATTTGAGTATTTTGACACTTGCACTGATTAAGTCTAAAACTGCTGGGCTTCAGTAAAAGTCAGCAGTATTACCAAAGTATATTCATTATCACACACACACACTAGCAGTTTGGAAATTAAAAGATTCACTTAAGAGTATGTTTGACAGCTGGGCAATGGTGGTGCACACCTTTGATCCCAACACTTGGGAGGCAGGGGCAGGTGAGTCTCTGAGTTGGAGGCCAGTCTAATTTACAGAGTGAGCTCCAGGACAGCCAGTACTACTCAGAGAAACCCTGTCTCAAAAAACAAAATTTAAAAAAGAAAAAGAAAAAAGTATTTCATGAAGCAGTAAAAAATAGTTTTAACAGAAGTGGGAAACACAAGGGGTTTTGTTGCATATCAAATTATAATGGCTGGCTCTAGAAAAAGTAAACAAATGAGCTGTAAACTGAAACTAGTTTTCATTTTTCTTTGCAATACCACCAACTTTCACTGATGGTCAACCTTCACTGAGTTCGTTACCTTACTGAACATCTACCCACTTAGCCTACATTAATATGGTTTCTGATTTTACTGAGACTGTTCTTGCTAATGCCATCAACTGTATTCTGAATACTAAAAACAAGGGGCATGCTTTGGCTCTTAGTTTAAGTAAGTTCTCCACGGCACCTGACATTATCGAACATTCTTTACTTGAAATTCTAAGAATGATGTCAAGATGTTTCTCTCTATCTTCCTAACTATTCCTTTCTTCTTTGCTGGCAGCACGAATCTCTAGGCTGTATCAGTATTTTAAAACTGTTAGGGTCATATATACCAGGGCCTATAGGCCCTTACACTATGTGAAGGGAACGTCAACAACATAGCTTTAATAACAATTCAAATACTTTTCTAGTCTTCTTAATGATTTCTACCACAGACAATAAGGTCATCACCAACCCAAGTCAGAAATAAAAGTGCTACTCCTATACATAGTTTAATTTCTAGTCATCTCCATCCTCACTACAATTAATTTTAGGCACAAATAATTTCTAAAGCAGCAAGTATCTCTCCATGTTTGGCCATTTTTATACTGTTAACAACCAAAATTTTCTAAAAGGCAAACCCAATGATTCACTTGGAATCTGAGCTTAACAGGACATTACCCAAATATGCTCTAATATTCTATAACTTGTAAACAAAGGACCAGCTTTCCAAGACGAACCTCAGAAAGAACAAGGGTTCTGCACTTGTAATCATCATTTAGAACCGTACTTTTTTGCCCAGTAGCCCAGTATGTTCATCCACCCAAATGCCTACTTACATAGGCTATGCTGCTTCAACTTTCCCTCATACTAACAGGACTCTTTTCGCCTAGAAAGCCAATCCCTCTCCACCACTCATTCTTCAAATGTTCTTCCATCTATAAAGTCTTCCCCAGTGATGCCTTCCTTTCTAGTCTACTACACTTTACAAGTATCTTTAATTCAGAATGTACCATATGGCATGTTTATATTCTCCATTACATCCTTGAATGATTATGAGAAAAAGATGGTTTTATTCACATCTGTAAGCTGGCGTTTAGTACAGTGCTGGTATGTAATACCTACTCAAATATTTGTTGGGTAAATACTACACCATTATCATTCTGTAGTCTTACCACAAAATTACTGCCTGTGCAATAAAAAGTTTTCAAACTGAAAGTACTATTTTCTTTAGAAACGTAAAGATAATTTCAACATACAACAAAATTACTCCTACTTTAAAATATTCAAGAAAAGATAGAAACTGCCTCTTATTTAAGTAAAAATCTAAATTATTAAACTGAATTGTAACATTCAATGAGACTAAATGTAAGGTTCTTTTCTTGACCTTTACATTTCTTTGATTTCTCTCCTATGACTTCTGGAATTACTATCAACCTTCTTCTAAACTTAGGTTTGCACAGAAAGTCATGTGTCTTTTGCCAGTTGTCAGACACCAGCTGCATTTCAGTTTTCATAAAATTGGAAGCATATAGTGTAAATATAAAAATCAGAACAGTCATCGGAGAACTTTAAGTTCTATGTTAAAACACATGCACTAAACTGGGGAGTTCTTACTTTTCACCATCAAAATGAATTGTGAAGGAATTAAACGTTATCGGCTATGAAAACACAACCTGACTACACACTGGGCAAATAAATGCCAAGTGCTTACATTAACTCTTAAAATCAGCACCGAACTGTAGTGGGCCGCTAAGTGTGAAGGGAAATCGCAGTGCTTGATAAACTAGCCACATGTGACAAGGTCTAACTAGTAAGTCTCTTTTGATGTTAATGACTGTTTGGCAGGAAGGGGCTGAAAAGCTGACTTTCCAAGCAGGATGTTGCTAAAACTAACTATAAACAATCTCGACGTACACTCCAGGTCAGGTATTAAAACCGGCCGACTATTCAACGCGTCGGGGCAAGGGCCTTGACTCCGCTTCCCTGATACACACTATTTTTAACACTAGCCCGTACCCGCCGCCAGCGAAGGAAGCAGCCCAGGTCTAGCCTCGCCCGCGGAAGGCGCGGGCCTCCCGGCGGTCGGTATCGGTTGGACCGCAGCAGGAAGTCCGTCTTCCTTTGCGGATGGCGGGGAGCCTGTGAAAAAAGCAAGCGAGCTTCCACACCTCCGCGGCTAGGGGCGGCCGGAAGAAACCGCACGCACCGGCGACTCGACGCCGGGCCGCCATCTCCGCCCCACGGCCTTCGAGCGCTGGAGGCTCCCTCACTACCCGGTCCCCGCCTGCCCGCAAGGCGGCCCGCACTGGACCGGGCGAGGTCGGCGTCGCAGGCTGCACTCACCCACTCGAGGATCTTGATGAAGCCGAGAGGCTCCTTGAGCGGGTTGAGGTTGATCTGGAAGGTGGACATCCTCTGAGGGAAAGGAGGGAAAAGAGTCAGGACGCGGGACGGAGGAGGGGAGCAGCGACACCGGAGCAACTCCGCGGCAAGAGCGGGAAGGCGGGGCCGGCGGGGCTGAGGGCGGGGCCGGCGGGTGGGGATGAAGGGCCTTCGGGGCGGGTCGGCCTGGCCTTTGAGGCGGGGCCGAGCGGCAGTTGAGGCCGAGCTGAGGAGACTGAGAGGGCAAGCTGAGACCTGGATGAAATGGGGATGGGAAGAGCTGGCTCCTCCCCTGGCCGCACCTGACTCAGCCGGCTGAAACGCTGGCGAACCATGTTGGCTTTGGAAGCCATGTGTGTGCCGCGCCCCCTTCCTCAAAGCCTATCGCTTTCTCTACAGCGCACGCGCGCTCCCTAGGGCCCCCCCCACTCGCTTCCGGCCTTTGCAGGCCCGCGGGGGGTGGGGTAGGGTCCGGGGACACCTGCGCCTGCGCAGCGCGGACCTCCACCTTGGCGGCGTTCTGGTTGCTATGCCCTTTTGTGGCTGTTACAACCCGCCCCCACAATGCCTTTCTGTCTCCTTTTCCCTCACAGTGCTCTCAACTTTTCGACAAATTTATGAAGTATGAACACAGACAAAGCCTCACTTCAAAGCTCGTGTTAAGAGCCTTTAAAGTAATAGTTATTGCAAAACTACAGCCGTCTGGCGAACCTGCCTTATGTAAGGGTAGTTGAAAGTATGATTCACCAAACATTTCCTCGGACATTTCAAAGTTGTTGGAGTCAGAGTAGGAGAAAGACTACCCATTTTCCTGGCTTGACGGGTCTCACAGGGCAACTCATCTCTCCATCTCTAGCCCCGTCTGGCGAGGCCTGCATTTCAGGCGGGTTATTTGTTTGCTTGTTTGTTTGTTTTGGTGGTGTCAAGTTAATTCATTTTTCATGATTTGTCTTAGGGAACACTCTCTCCTGCCACCAGAATGGGGGAGCCAATCTAGACTTCTCTAGTTTCCTTGTTACCTTGCCTTTTTTGGAGGGCTGGGATAGTGGCCTGTCTTCATGCATGGTCAACACCAACAGCGAAGGAAGATCTTTGCCACAGAGGACCCCAGTTCCAGCTTCCAGGTACTTATTTATATCTACTAAATGTCATTGCAGTATTCCATCAGAACTGACAACTACTAGTGAAGATTTGCTACCAAGCTAACACTTCCTCTTTCCTTCACTCTTATTTCCGTGTATTCCACTCAGCATTTCTCCTTAAGCCTTTTAAAAAAAAATTTTTTTTTTCTGCTGAGGCCTATTGGATAGTAACCCACCAGTGGATTATTTAGCTTTTGCTTCAAACAACAAATATTCAAAGTAGAAAATTCAAAATATTCAAAAGTAGATTCAATGTAATTTCAGAATGAGATAGATGCTAACAGAATGGGATAATGCTCGTCTTGCAACTTTATAGAGCTGAGAGGTCTGAAATCATTTGCAGCCCCATGGTTCGTTCCCTTAGTACTGACACCAGTCAGCTGGCAGAAGTTTGCTCTACAGTTAGATAGGAATTGTGGGTAGGCAGGGGAAACAGGTGAGGAGCTGGTCTCTTGCAGCCTTCATTTCTGTTAGGCAGCAGTGAGTGGTGGCTGAATCCAGACAGTAGCAGCAGCAAGTGGCACCCTCTAGTGTTGCAGCCCTCATAACTTAACCCTGCAAGTGTTCTGGTTTGTTAAGTCTAGAACACTGGAGACCCTTGGCAGCTTTTGGCCCAGGATGAGACCTTTGGCCCTGAAGGCTTATCAGCTCTGTAGAACTGTTGTGGCTACAGGGCCTGCCCTTGCTCTTCGCTGGCTGTTTATAAGGTTTTATCCGTTAGTCTTGGCTCTCCACCTGGACTGCTAGGACTGCTCACCTCTGCCACCTTACACACAGGGTACCTGCTACTACTGAGGGGGCCATTTTGCCGCCACTGCTTTCCTGCCTCTGCTGCTTTCTTTTCTGTGTCACCTTCTTATCCTGCACTACTAAAAGTAGGCAAGACCACTTAAAAGCAGTTGGGGGGGGGGCGCTAAGGCTGCAATACCAGAGGACTTAACACCAGAGTATCTCTGACTCAACATACTGACTGGGCCTGAACATCCTCTTATATAGCTTGAGGACTATGTCCACCAACGCTGGACAACCACAACTGCTTGTTTTAAATAAATCATACCCAACACTTTGAGCCAATCACAGGTTTGTCTCTTAACACCAGTCAAGTAGTCTTTTCACTAGACCCCCAAAGGAAGAGTTCCCTATCTGGTCACTGTGGGAATGATTTCAGGGCCATCTAGAGTGGGACTTGAGATAACAAAAAATCTTATATAAACGTTTTCAGATAGCCCTGGCTGGCACTGTGCCTTCAAGAAGTAGAGCAACCAGCTAAGATCTTTGCATAATTGTCTCGAGGTGTCCATGGATGTCCAAGATGGTCAGTACTGGAATGAGGCTAGTCCTATTCGTTATTAAACACATAGCTTTTGCTCCAGGTAGCCAAATTGCTCCATTCTCAATGCCTGTGCTAATTTGTAGGAAAATGAACATCAGAAGGAACATTTAAAATATAGTCTTACTGCACTTATTAGTATAGGTAGTGCCCCAGGGACAGGTGGATTCCTAGGTCTGTCTTAGTCACAGCTATTCAGAAGGCTGAGGAAGAAGGATCATTTGAGTCCAGGAACTGAAATTCGTTCAGCCTGGGTGATATAATCTGAACCTGTTTCTTAATCTTTTTTTTCTTTTGAGACAGGATCTCACTCTGTAGCCTTGGTTGGCCTTGAATTCACAGATAGCCACATGCCTCTGCCTCCTGAATGCTGGGATTAAAGCATTTCTCAGGGCAGTGGTGGTGATGGTGGTTGTTTTCTCTGTCTCTTATTGTAGTCTCAGGAATTAAGACAGGCTGGACTCTTAACCTTGAGATGTATGTTATATTGCCTCTCTTCTACTTTTTGTCTCCTTTCTTTCCTGCTTGTTCAAACCCACCAGTGGAAGGTCTTATTACAGCTTCCCAGGAAATCTGCTAGACTATAATCCTTGAATTTTAAGAGGGTCCCTTCATTGGCTCTGAGCCATTGGTTTTTAAATATAGAGACTACTTAGTGTGAGCTGAGCCACATCAGGTCACTTGTTAGGATTCATTTAGAGGATCTGAACAAGACCAGAGGAAGCTCGAGCCTTCAGTCACATATGAGCCTTCAGTCACATATGGTGTGGCACTGTTGCCTAAGAAGGAGTCAATAGTGGGTGGCAGAGGCAGGGCGTCTGATTAGTTAAAGATAGTTGTAAGAGTCTTTTAAAGCTCCCAGAACAGGAGTGTAAATTTCCATAACTGTAGCATTTCACTGAAAACGTAACTGTTCAAACTCTGGAAGACTGTTCAAGATGATGGTGAACCGACACTGCCTACAACTGTGGTCATTTCCTCAAATCTGAGGAAAGGCAGGAGCCTGTGGAGACTGGCAGACAAGGGTGTCAAAAGTTATCCCCTAAAACTGGAGTCACAGTTGGCTGTGAGCTGCCATATGCATGCTAATAATCAGACCTGGGTCCCCTGCAAGAGCAGTCAGAGCTCTTAACTGCCAGCTCATTTCTTCAGTCCTCTTCCCATTTCTTTTATGGGGGCAGTTATAGAAACAATGCTTGCAGTGCCAGATTGCCCTCTGAAGGAGTGTGCAGATCTGTATAGACGATAAATAATTGGTCACTGTTTCACATTCTCTTTGCTGCTTACAAAACATTTGCTGGGCTGTGACACTGGGATTTAGAGATGGGTGTTCAGAGGCCAGAATGGATGCTCTATTTAGACAAAAATCACGTCACTGGGTAGCTATAATAGTCTTTGCTTTGTTTGGTGGGGATACAAGGTTTCTGGCACCTTACTGGCAAAATAAGTCTTTGCAACTAATTCCCAACTAAATATTTTCTTTCTTTTTCCTGAAAAGTAGTTTTGAATACTTCAAAATCAAGTTCAAAACCTACCTGAGTTTTTGTTTATCTATACAAATAGTTTTTTTTTTCTTTCCTTTAGTGGATTCAACAATAATTTTGGAAAAAATAACTGCATGCATTTAATTGTGCACTACATTGATTCAGTAGGCTTGTGTTCTGGCTAGTTCTGTGTCAATGTGACACGTGCTGAAGGCATCTGGAAAAGGAACCTCCATTAAGAACCCAGATTGGCATGAAAACAGGCCCTTGGTGCATTTTCTTTTCTTTTGGGGGAGGTAGGGTGAGGAGTGAGACAGGTTCTCTCTATGTAATCCTAGCAGCTCTCCCAGAACTCAATATGTAGACCAGGCTAGTCTCAAACTCATAGAGATCCTCCTGCCTTTACTTCCAAAATTCTGGGATTAAAGGCATACACCACTAGTCCCAATTCCCATTACCTTGATTATGCTTCCTGTGGGCAGTGCCATCTCTGGTTAGGTGGTCCTGGGTACTATAAGAAAGCAAGCAGAGCAAGTCATAGAGAGCAAGCCTTCCATGGCCTCTGCATCAACTGCTGCCTCCTGATTTTTTCCCTGTTTGAGTTCTTGCTCTTACTTCTCTCAGTGATAGACTATACTAAACTATAGAACTGTAAGCAAAATAGATCTTTCCCCCCACAAAGTTGATTGGGTCATGATGTTTTCTCTCAGCAATAGAAACCCTAAACAAGACAGCTTAGTAAATCTCACAATAATTAAAGACTTTAAAAAATAAACTTGCAATATTTTTTTAAATTTATAGTTTAGTCTTTAAAATTTATTTCCTTTAGCTTATTTTGTTTTATGTATATGAGTGTTTTGTCTAGATGAATGTACGTGTACCATGTGCGTGCTTGGTGCCCTTGGAGGTCAGAGGGTGTCAGATCCCTTGGAACTGGAGTTAATGGATGGTTGTGAACCACCATGTGGAAGCTGGGAACCAAACCCAGGCCCTCTGCAAGAGCAATAAGGGCTATTAACAACAGAACCATCTCTCCAGGCCCATAAACTTCCAATTTCAAAGTAATAGTTGATGTACAGAAAAGTTACAAAATACATTTCTATATACATTTTACCCAGGTTTCTCTAATATCAACACCTTCTATAACCACATTTGTCAATAATTTTTTTTGATTAGCTGAACATGTGGCATACATCTAACCCAAACACTTGGGTGATGGAGGTAGGAAGATCAGGAGTTCAATGTCATCCTAGACTACATGAGATTCTATCTCAAAAAAATTAATTAATTAAAAATAAATTTAATATTGGTATATTACTGTTGATTAAACTACAGAAATAGCCAAACTGCAACAGTACCACTAATGCTCTTTGACTGCTCTATGACCCAACCCAGAAAGCCACATTTAGTCTTACTAGATTGCTAAATATGTTCAGTGGTGTTGGGATGTGTATATGTCATTATTCTCCATCCTGTTGCAAACAGAGCCAAGTGCAGCAGCAGAATGCAGTGCATGGCAGATACCTTAACCCCAGCTGACCTTAATGGAACTACTGGTCTTTCTGCCTCCACTTCCCAGCACCTGCCCTTCTTGGACCCCTGTGTCTTGGTTCCAATTTTGTGGTTATGATCTGTTTCTACACATGACACAGTTTGACATGTGCTCTCATAGCCCTGCCTCCTTCTTGCCCCTTCCCCAATCTCTATGTGAATAATAGAGAGCCCTTTAAATTTCTGTGGTCCTGTTGAACAATTCAGTTGTTATACTCTGCCTCTAAATCGTGGCCTGCAGTGGGAGGCTTAGAGGTTTTCATATCCTCATTCCTATGTGACAGAAAAGAAATGAGAGTTGTAGTAAGACTTGAACTTGATAACCAGAGACCATTTAAAAGAGTTTATGAGGGGGTTGCTGGTGGAATGACAACCTGATAACCCGAGCTTGATCTCTGGGACCCAAATGGTAGCGGAAGAGAATCAACTCCCATAGGCTGTGTGTGACCTCCACACATGGATTGTGGCACTTGAGACCCTAAAATACTAATACTAATACTAATACTAATACTAATACTAATACTAATGAGTTCCTGGAACTGTGAGGAGAGCTGAATACATATAACCGTTTACTGTCACTGTGTCCCAGAAAGAGTAGCTGTGTCAATCTACAAATTAGATAGCCAAAAAGCAACAAGACTTAGTGTTAGAACAGAAAGACTACTAAAAGAGATCACACTTTATTGGACAGAGAGAGTTGTAAGTAAGACTCTTCTGTTGATAAAAATTATAAAACTTGAGACTGGGATTTTAGAAAGCAAAGAAAGTAATATTTTTATGACTGAACATCACACAGAGCAAAGTTATTCTAATCTTTTCTGTATGGATCTAGTTTTATTTAATCTGTCTGTGTTGAAATTGAGCATAGTGCTTAGCACCTTTCAAGCTTGGATTACATCGAAGCAATAAGTAAATAGGGGGATGTGCTAATTTGTAGGTGTTTGTCAGGAGCCAGCTAGGATAGCAGGTGGCCTCCTGGAGGTGGCCCACCATTTTTGCATGGTCTGTGATTGGTAAGCTCTATGAGGCAAGGTCCCAAAGAGACTTCATCTCAGGATTGCTTCTTGCAGCTGATATGTCTTTCCTGTCATTATTAAATTAATACAATAATCCCTGGGCACGAGCCCACCCTATTGAGCAGATTTCCTACAGATAAACATAAAGATGAACTTTCATGAATTAATGCTGTTTAGATGAATTAATGATTTTATAGAATTCCTGATTTAATTCAAATAATCTTAGGAAGAAAGTTTTAAGAGATGGTTTTAGTTGTTTTGCCTGAAAGATGTAACAAAGTTAGAGCCAAGAATAGAATGTGCCCACTTCTCATAATAGTAAGTAAAGGCTGCATAATAAGAAATACAGTGAGCTTTCATAATTATACTAAAAAGAGAAATAGGTTTGGGACAAATTTGTGTTCAAGGGAAAACATTCAGGTCCAAGGATGAAGTCACAGGTGTGCACTACGATAAGATAAGACCTTGAAAAACTGTTGCTTTGAACTTAGAATGAGCTTATGGAATGAAACGCTGCTTTGAACTTGTTATTGATAGCCTTCTGTTACTCCCCTTTTATGTAACATTTTATCTCTGAAGTAATTCATTCTTACATACAAAATTTTTTGTATTAAGGATATAAAAGGCTGAAAGCAATAAAGAAAGGTGGTGCAGACATTTTCCCCTTCACCTGGTGTGTATGTGTCTGTGTGAATGACATCTTTCTTTTTTCTCTGGTTCAAAAAGAGTTAAGGAGCTCCCTGGCCAGTGAGAAGCTTCTGGCTGACTAGCCAGAAAAAAAGGAGCACTAAGCAATAAATCCTCTGCCGAGTTCCCTGCTGCTAGACAACAAATGTTAATTGCCAGGGAATCCTATAGCAAGTTTATAAAGTAAATAAGAATTAAGTTTTTCAGCACCTAATGAAGCACAGGCTAGTTAGAGAATTAAAAGGCCAGAGATCATCAGTTGTTTGACCCACATCTACAGGCTGGACCCCGATTCAGCCCTTTCCAGCCGGGCAGGCTCCCAGCAGATGCTATTATTACCATCAAAATACTAAAGCTTCTAAAGAGAAAGGGTTTATTTTATAAATAACTTTTTTGCAGTGATATAAGTTGGCTTTTGTTTAGTATTTTACACTTTTTGGAGAACTTTCAGTCATGATTCAGGTGACCTTTGATTTAAAAAAAAAGATAAAAATTATGATCTATATCTTAATTATCTGGAAATCAAGGCTTAAAAGAAGAAAGCATATGGGAAAGGGATTCACAGAGGAAGTGATATAACTAGACCTTGAACAGAGATGTGTAGGGCGTCCTTAGGTAGGAGGCTAGGACAGAGCTCAGTGACTGAAGGGAGGAACGTCCTATATGGGGTCAGCTTTTCCATATGTGGCAGGTGGAGAAAGGGAGCATTTGTAGAGGACCAGCCATACATACCAGCCTACAAGTGTGGACCGTAGGCTTGACAGAAGGTTAGTTTCCGGCGAAGCTGAGTAAATGGGGAGATCTTAGTTTGGAAGAGACACTGTGGCAGGAGTATAGAACACAAACAGGGAAGATCCTCAGCTGGTATTGCACAATAGCTGGTGTGTGTTAACCCTGTTGGTAAAGAGTGCTCAGGCCCCAGTGTGGTAACAATGACCAAGAACAGGCAGCCAAGTTAGCAACACTAGCACAATATTGCATGCAACAAAAACATGAGGTTGAAAAGCAGGAAACCATTGGCTCCTGACTGGATTTGTCATGTGTGCACACTTTCCCAGAATATTACTATTTATTTTTTTTTTTTGCTTACTTTGCACCAATTTTGCATATGTCAGTTAACACTGGCTGAGTATTTGTGATAATAAACCAGGACTTGTGAATGAAGACAAATCATCTCCGGGGGTGTTGAGTTTAGCAGGCTACATGCCCTGGTAAGCAGCATCAGTATGAACATTGTACAAACCAGTTTTGAACAATTTTTCTCAGAAGTCATTATTCAGAGGACTTCCACATTTTATTGTCTCTAAAAAGCAGAGCCCCTGAAGGTCTCTACAGAGTTTTCAAGTTTAATACTATATTATATAGAAGGTTTTCTCTTGATATTAGGCGAGAGGAGCAGCCTGAAGCAGTTCTATAAGAATGATTTGTGTCTCCTGTTTACTATCTCACAGAGAACTGGGTTCCTGCCAAGGAGAACATGGAGTGTGATAGATTTTCCAGGGTGGCCAAAGGGCTTTGTTTTAAACCTACCAGACCAGAAGGTCTGAGGATCTGAACTTCCTGCGTCTACGGAGAGGGAACTGTAGAAATGCTGGTTAGCACGCCCTCCTGATCCTGGCTTTCTAGAATCACCATGATCTTCTGAGTGGTGTCACAGCATTTACTAGGAACAGACCACCAAAAGTGATCGCTTTTCATGCTGGCTTCTTTAGACACAGAAATCTATAATCTCAGCAGCAGCAGCAACAGCAACAGAATCACCTTGGGACATGTGAAGAGGGGAATACAGAAATGGCATAATGGAAACAAGCTGGAAAAGACAAATACAACACAGAATACATCGGAAGTTTGTATGTAATTGCTTTAGGCAGAAGAAAGTACTTTGCATACTAGATGGGTTTCTAGAAAATTAATTATAAATGCAGTTTGGTCTAATTACTAATGTGCTTTAGGAGATGGTCATTTAAAGGATCCCTCAGGGTAACCAGCTCTGACGGTTTGTTTTGTTTCATAGCTGTGTGTCTTTTACACTTCAACTTTTGCTTTGTTTTGTGGTGTTCAATGAGTAACCCAGGGCTACCTCCATGCTAGGCAAGTGCCGTCCCCCTGCAGCTCAGCTTGGGGACAGGGTTCCAGAGTGTAGCCTCGCTTGGCCTCAAACTCACAATCCTTCTGTTTTGGTTTGCTGAGTGCTGTGATTACAGCAGTTCCCCCCTCCATGTCTCTTTAAAGCTATATTCATTTGTAATTTTCTTATAAACTAAATAAGTTAGTCTTTACTCTCAAGCAGTTTGCTTGGTTTGTGTTACTTTCCTTGAGGGAAAGCAAAGGTTTGCATTCTCTGTATTTGAGATACTCTGGATTATTGTTTCTCTTCCCTGTGGTTTTCAGTCTTCTAACATGACCTCGACTTTATGATCAAGGCAGGTAAGCATCTTTATGATATGGCCTGGAAGAGTGAGGAGAGATTGGAGCACCCCACCACCTACCTGTGGAAATCTGTCTGTCTGTCTATCATCTAATTATCATACTATATTGTCACTTAAACCCTGAAATGTCATCATAGGCTAGCAGCTCCATGTTTTAAAATGAAAACACCCTGAAGGATTATTACATTAAGTGGTCTATTACAGAATGACACTTTAACAGGAAATCATCTGATTTTCTTTTTCTGGCAGTGAGACTAATGGAGGTTTTCATGAGAGTGTACAAGGAGATGATCTTGGAGTCTGGGATACAATCCAAGGAAGGAAGGTTCCACTACAAGGCAAAGTTTGGGCTGCCATGGAGTGACATGAGAGCTATGAATGCCTAGAAACCTGGTAGAGAGTCTGCTAGATCTGAGGGAAAGGAAAGCAGCAAAATCATGGTGAACTTAACACAGGTAGCCAAAGTGGTTGTCGACCATCTGTAAAGAGAGACTGGATACCCCATACCGTCTTTGCAACAGTAATTAAATTAATTATGGACTTTTTGAGACAGGGTCTCTGTGTAGCCCTGGCTATCCTAGAGCTCTCTCTGTAGACCAGGCTGTCCTCAAAACTCGGAGCCTTCTGAGTGCTGAGATTAAAAGCATGCACCAACATCACCTGGCCTTTGCAACATTTATTAGCCAACCATTCATATGCACCAGGAACCTTGATAAGCCCTGATTATAGAAGAAGAAGCACAATATTGTACTTGTTCTACAAGAGTTTACATCCTTTAGGATGTAGGAGTAGGCCAAAAACAATAAAACAGGGAGAGTCATTGTCAAGTAGTGGTAGATACAAGGGAGAACAGAGAACACACTACTTTCTGTTTTTTGATCTATAATTACCCTTAAAAATCTGTGGTGAAACAGATGAATTAACAAGGGCTGCAGTCTTCACAACATATGTGATCCAATTCTATTGACTGGGGAGATTCTCGGAATAACCCTGTGACTCTCTCAGGCCTTTGAAATTCTACGGATTCCACATCCTCCACACAGAACCACTGCCTGTGTTGTTTGATCTTGAGACCTGCTTCTGTCTGCCATTCTCAGCCCAGCACCAGGCTTATGCTTCTGCCACATTTCCCAGCATTTCAGTATCAAGAACTCTAGGTCAAAGGAAGAGAAGAAAGAGAAAAGTAGTTAGTTTTGGAGTAGCTGGTGACTAGGAGAGAGAGGAAGAAGAGATATGACCAGACCCTGGAAAAAAATTAACCAGAAAACTGTTCAGAAAGCTTCAGCAGCTGGCGATCAGTAACTCAAAGGAGAAGAAAAGTCCAGAATAGCTCCTGAACTAAGAGTGAAGCATTGTTATCTGAGTTTTTAGGGTCAAAGCCTAGGCTTTGGAGACTCATCCCCCACTTGTCTTCAATATGCTAATTAAAAAGACAGTAATTTGGAAGAGTGTAGAAAGGTGGTTATTTGTGGCCACACTGAGAAGAGGAATGAGGTCCCCTGACACGTTCCCCACACACTTGATCTTCAGAGTCTTGATTTAAGGTTTAGATTTAAATAAGGGCAAGAGATATACTAAGTAGTCTTGGTCACACTCTGGTTCCTCCCATTACTGATCCCCCTTTGATTGCTTCTATCCTAGTGGCATCTGATTTGTTACCAGTTCTATCTAAAATCTTATGTGAGAGACAAGTTTGTCCTCTGGCTGGTACAAGGGCTTCAATCCACTACAAGTTTCCTGAGAAATTTTTAGTTCTTTGAAGTTTTGATAGCATGAGTGTATCTCTTTAAAATCATGCTCTTGCCAGAGTGGCTACAGTGTGGGAACCCTGAGTACAAAACCACAACCTGTGTCCTTCAGGTGTGATTCTACTTAGTGTTAAGGACCAGCGAAACGTCTGTGATAGGCTAGAAGCACAGTCCCAGACATTCCATTATGAAAGCATATGATTAACTAAACCTTACAAGACAAAGTCAGCTAGATACCTTGCCATCTTTTTGCTTGTTTTATTGGATTTTGGTCCAATTATTGATTAGTTGTCTCCCTATATAGCCCAGGATGGCCTTGAACTCAGGATCTTCTTGTCTTAGATTCCCTTGTACTAGGATTGTCGGCAAATAACACCAACTTGGTTTGACTTACTCTTTATTACAAGGTTAATTATACCAGCATTAATAGAATACAGAGGATCAATATAAAAGAGGTTTTGGATTATTCTCACCTACCTACTAGTGAAAACAGGACATAAAAGAAGATAAAACTATATTCTCCCTTCTTTTAGTAGCTCAGTTTTTAATGTGTGTCCAGCATCTCTTTGAGGGCAACACATTCCCTTCTCTCCACATCCCAAAGTATTCCTACTCATGTGATCTGGCTTAGCTTTGAGTATGTTCTAGGCTCAGTTAATCTGCATTTTTTATCTCACTAGGAGCAGTGACTGATTTATGGAAGAACATATCATACGAGTTGAGCCAGCAGAAATATTTGGGTATTTTATCAGCTCTTCAGAAAAGTACCCTTTTTCTGTGGGTTCATAGTCTAATTCTCTAGAGGTCTGAAGCAGCTAGAAACCATCTTGCTGCTTGTACGAGAGAGCCAGTCAGCTTAGCAGGGAATATGGAGCCTGAAGAGGCTACCTCCTGTAGCCAGGCAGGACTTCCAGTGGAGGGAGAGAGATACCAACCCACCCACAAAACCTTTAAGCCAAAATTTAGCCTACCTAAAAGAAATTTAGGGATAATGATGGAAAAGAAATTGAAGAAATGGGCAACCAATAACTGGCCCAACTTGAGACCCATCCCATGGGAGAGAGCCCATTCCTGACACTATTAATGGTACTCTGCTATGCTTGCAGACAGGAGCCTAGTATAGCTGTCTTCTGAGAGGCTTCATCTAGCCACTGGTGGAAACAGACGCAGAAACTCACAGCCAAACAATGGCAGAGCGTGGGGAGTCTTGTGGAAGAATGGGAGGAAGAAATGAGGGAGCCAAAGGGGTCAAGGCCATCACAAGAAGACCTACAGAGTCAACTGACTTATGCCATGGGGGCTCTCAAAGACTGAACCACCAACGAAAGAGTACATAGGGGCTGCACCTAGGCCTCCTCACACATATGTAGCAGATATGAGCTTGTTCTTCATGTGAGTCCCCTAACAATTGGAGTAAGAGCTGTCTCTCACTTTGTTGTGGGCCTTTGGATCTCTTTCCCATAACTGGGCTGCCTTGTCTGGCCTTAGTAGGAGAGGGTGTATTTAGTCCTGCTGTGACTTGATGTACCAGGATGGATGGTGGGTACCCATTGGTGGCCTCCCTTTCTCTAAGGAGAAAAGGAGGGGGAAATGGGAGGACAGGGTATAAGGGTGGGACAGGGAGGAGAGGAGGAAGGGGGCTTCAATCAGGATGTAAAGTGAATAAATAGAGGGGGGGGCGCCAGCTTAGAGATGAGCCAAGTAGAGGCAAGCAATACTAGAAAGGATGGGGTTAGTGAGGAAAGGCTCCCTACAGACACTTCTACCCATTGTAAGAGATCTCTGTGTGGATAAAACCAGGTAGAAGGATGGGGTAAACAGACTTTGAAGAAGTGAATATGCCTGTGCCTCACCAAAGAATGAGCTGCCCTTGTCAGGAGAGGCTGCACTTTCTCAGGATATTTACAGTGATGGATGGGCTGATGCTAGCAAAGACTGTGCTGGGACCTGATATTCAGTACCTGAGTAACCTCAAGATTGCTGTATGCCTGTCCATCTCTCTGAAGCCTGCTTGTCTTTATAATTTTAAAAATTAGGAATCAGAACTGGAGAGATGGCTCAGTGGTTGAGCCTTTGTTGCTCTTGCAGAGGATCTGTGTTCAATTCCCAGCATCCACATGGTGACTCAACCATCTGTAACCCTATGTATGTGGCACATATACATGATATGCAGGCAAAACACTGACACAGGTCCCCAGGCCTTAGCACAACTAACACCATGTTAGAGCCACCATTCTGACCTTAAAGCCCATGCCCCAGCACCTGAAAAAACAGAAACAGAGACTGGAAAATCTCTAAATGTACTAACCTTGCTTTTTGGCTTCTGTAGTTCTGTAGTTCTGTAGTGTGACAGGCAGGATGAGGTTTTGTGCATAAAAGACAAAGGCTGTAAGACCTGGGGCTGCATGGTTTGGGCAAGTTCCCCATGCAGCTACCTCTCCAAACCAATGCAAAACACCCAGAGGGAAAAAAATAATAACACATTTAGTTTTCAACCAACAATTGTCATCTTTGGTAGTCAACAGAACGAATGGGGCAGTACAAATTGGACTTTCGAGAACACTCTCAATGTGATGGAAAGCCGCTGGGCATTATCTCCTAAAGCTGAGAATTCATTTACATGTAACCCAAGGGTGGGAGGGGTGAGCCTAAGGGAAAGTTACAGGTGTGAACATGGAAAGGTGTAAAATAATGGCTGCAGCTGTGCCATCCATGGTACAAAAGCCCAAAGAGGAGAGTGCCTATGAACAGGAGAAAGGATACATTGTGACACATTTTTACAACTGAGTATTACATGGCAGTAAAAATAAATGAATTGCACTAATTCACAAGAATGTGGCTGAGTGCAATTAAGCAATAAACAGTAAATGGAAAAATAAATATCCCAAATTTATACATAGACTTTATAGACTTAAAACAATGAATATAAAAATACATTATAGAAACTCATATGAATACAATACTATATTATTTTTCTTTTTTATCTTTTATTTATTTACACTCCAGACTTTATTCCCCTCCGGGTCCACCCTCCGACTGTTCCACATCCCATACCTCCTCTCTTCCCCCCCCCCATGAGGATATCTCCACCACCCACCACCCACCACCCACCCCACCAGACCTCTAAACTCCCTGGCGCCTCCAGTCTTTTGAGGGTTAGGTGAATCTTCTCTGACTGAACCCAGAGACTGCAGTCCTCGGCTGTATATGTGTTGGGGGCCTCATATCAGTGGGCATCTGCTGCCTGGTTGGTGGTGAAGGTCCAGTGTTTGAGAGCTCTCAGGATCCAGGTTAATTGAGACGCTGGTCCTTCTACTGGGTTGCCCTCCTCCTCGACTTCTTCCAGCTTTCTCTTAATTCAACCACAGGGATCAGCAGCTTCTGTCCATTGGTTGAGTGCAAATATCTGCATCTGACTCTTTGAACTGCTTGTTGGGTCTTTAAGGGGGCAGTCACGATAGGTCCCTTTTTGTGAGTGCTCCATAGCCTCAGTAAGAGTGTCAGGCCTTGGGACCTCCCCTTGAGCTGGATCCCATTTTGGGTCTGTTGCTGGACTGTCTTTTATATTTTTTAAAGTAAAGGAATTCTAAATGTTTTCCTGGGTGAGGAATAAGATGTAGCCAATGGAGGGTATGACAAGAATATAGCTTTTGTTCTGCATGCTAGGCTAATAGGCACTCAGAAAATATCAAGAAAAATTATGTAAAATCCTAGGTCCAAGTGTAAACAGCCTGGATTCTGGGGGCAACTGAGGCTGAGGCTTCATTGGGACTGAAAACTCCGAGCAGAGACAGTGAAGGACAAGGAGAGTGGTGGGAGGCAGAAAGCAGTGTCCAGGGCTGCTTACCTCACAGAGAGCACGGAAGAGATGGGGCTGCTAAGTGGGCAGTGTCTGCCTGGCCACATGACACTTTTCAGGCCGTTTGAGACAGCCCTGGAGAGTCCTTGGGAGAGGAGGGACTTGTCAGACTGTATCTCTAATAGGAAGGTAACATAGGAACCACTTCAGGGTGCTTGTCAGTTTGCTCTGAATGGCAGCCGAGGAACCAAAGCTTGTGTTCTGTTTCTATTGAGTCGGACTGGTGGAAGATGTTAGGGCTGCATACCCACGTCTCACCCCGATTGCCCAGCTGTAGCAAGGGGAAAGTCCTGGCTTTCCTGGCAAGGCTTTGCTGATCCCAGGTGGCCTTAGTTCATACTGTGACGGCAACTGAGCCAGCACTGAGCAGAACATCCAGGCCAGAACAGCATCGGGGACAAGACACACCATTTATAAGCAGGATTTGGGGCAGCAGAGCCAGGTTTAAATTCTTGTGTGAACTCAGAAAAATTCCTTAATCTCAAGATTCATAGAGTTTGTGGAAATAGCTCTAAGTACATTTAAAAGGTTGGTTGGGGCATGAGGAATGAGAGAATCACATAACACGACCAGCAAATCTTTGGTACCTACTAAGTGCTGGAAGAAAACCCTTTACTCCCTCTCCACCCTCCTCCCTGCCATCGTGAACACTGAGACATTGTTGGAGAGTGGACCGAGCAGGGCCTCACTCCATCCTCTTCTCCTCCCTCCGCCCTCTTTTCCTCACCCAGAGTAGCCCCGGGAAACTGACCTCATGCTACAGAATAAAGGAGAGAAAAATACATTTTCTCCCTTCTTAACAGCAGTCTGTTTGTCTCTGCTGTTGGTATGAATGACATTCCAAATGAAGCTAGGTTCTTCAAGCAGGCAGGTGATTCAGCTCTTCAAATACATATCAAATATTTATTCTGCGTCGGGGCAGAGCTCGCCCAGCAGGATGAAGGTACCTTTGCCTCTTATGTTAAATGTAAGGCCGTGCTGGCAGGCTTCCAATTTGTTTCAAAGATGTGTTTGCTCACTTAAGACTTGCTTTTGGGGCCACCTGTTCACATGGGCATTCCTTTATACGACTAGAGCGCCACAGAGGGAGCCCAGACACCTTGGTAGCTCATGGGATTTACTTTAATTCAGAATTGCTTTTTTTGTTGGTTGGCTAGGAATATCCATTTCAAGGACTAAGGAAATGGCCCCTTGAGTAAAAGATCTGAGAAAAAAGCCAGGCAAGGTGATGTACACCTGTAACTCCAGCACTGCTGAGCAGGGGCAAAAGGATTCAGGAAGCATAGCAGATGGCCAGCCTAGCTGAAATGGTAAGCCCTGAGCCTTGCCTCAAAAAGTTAGGTGGAGAGTGATAGAGGAAAAGTAACCCGATGTCAACCTCTGGCCTCCACATGTGTGCTCATGAGCTAGCTCTGGGTCAGTCTTCAATCCTAGAAATCATATGCCTATGTCCACTTCCCAGTTTGCCTGTCTTATCTGTGTGTCATATCTTTACAATGTCAGCATTGTTTCTTAAGAGTGGATGCTTACCAGAGATGAAATACTCTCACACTGCTACGGTGCTGAGACGTGTGGTAGAATGTACTAGAGTTTTACATTGCATAGACTTTGATGAGTATTTATAATTTTCTTTTCTTGTTCTTTCTCAACTTTTTGATGTAGGGGTAAATTGAAGCTAGGTGCCAGCCACAGCCAGAGCTAAAGCCTCAGAAGTGGCTCTCCTTATGTCAAATGCCTTTTACCCTTGCTCAGTGTCATGGCATTCCTCCTCAGAGTCATGTGGAGGTTAGAACAGCCCAATGCTAGCTTGTCTTTCTCCCTTTGAGCCGTCCCATGGCCTTAAGATGCAGAGAGGTCTGGAGGAGCGGCACACTCCTTATATCTTGTCCTCCTGCCCCTGGCTCACGTCCCATGTCCAAAGATATTGGAAGCCTTGATTATTTTCCAAGTGAGCAGAAATCAGAAGAGCAGGAAGTGATTTAAAGATTTTTGTACCACTGTGCAAAATTAATACTCTTAAAATTACCTTTGCCTGTTCCCCCAAACACATACACAGAGAGGGGGTATGCACACATACACACACACACACACACACACACACACACACACACACACAGAGGGGGGGGGAGGGATGCATGCACGCATGCACACCAACACACATACAGGAATGCACACACGTTCTTGCTCCTTTCCTCTCTCCCTCTTCCCCATCTCCCTCCCTTCTCTTCTCCCTCTCACTTTTTGTTGGCAGGTCTCTCTGTGTACGCCAAGCCTCAGCCTTTAGAGTACTAGCTCTAGACTATAGGCATGTGCCACCATGCTAAATACCTCTTCAATCAAGTCTGGAATTCTGCTAACAGAATTTCTATAATTTAGCCAAGTTTTAATTGCTTTTCAAAGATCAATACACTGGAGAGCCATTGGGTGTTTATTTTCATATTTCTGTGGGTGCAAGTATTTGTGTACATGCATGTGTGTGCATGTGGAGGCTAGAGGCCAATGTCTGTCTGTCTTGCCTCTACCGCACTCTACCTGGCCTCTTAAGGCTGTGTCTCACTGAATCAGAGACTCACCAGATTTCTTGGACTAAATGGTTGGCAGGCTCCAGGGGTCTATCCTGGACAGCTGCAATAGGGTTACAGACATGCAAACTGCCTGGCTTCGTTTCATGAGTGTTTGGGGTTCAAATTCAGGTCCTTATGTTCGAACACTTAACAGACTGAGCCATCTCTCAGACATGAGGAACAATGACCAGTGTGTTAAACTGTCCTAAGTCATAGGATTTTTGTCTGGGTTAAAGTTTATTAGCTATCTAAAATTTTTAGGGTATGAGTGTTTTCCTCCATGTGCTCCCAGAAGCAAAAGGAGGGTGTTCAGTTTCCTGGAATGGAAGTTACAGATGGTTGTGTGGGTGCTGGGAACTGAACCTGGGTCCTTTGCCAGGGCACCACTAAGCCATCTCTCCGGCTCCATCATGGATGTTTAAATATAAATGTTCAGCAGCTTGAAATAGCAGTGGCTGTAAGGACAACTGAGATATTGTGTGGGGCTCTGGCCCAGGACCCAGAGAGAGTGCTCACTAGGTAGGAGTTATCCTGGGCCTCTGTACAAGTGATTAGTGACATTTTTGATATTGAATCCCACACTACTTTCTTGTAGAAGTAGTTGCTAATTTCCAATCAAATTAGCAATGTCTGTTGTATGATAGGAAAGTAAGCAGAGGTCAGAGGCTAGCAAAAAATAAAATAGCAGAAAAATATTCCACAAAAGGTGATATTTCAGTTAAGTACTAAAAACTCCCGAGAGCTCAGAATCAGGGCTTCCCAAGAGAAGAAATCCCTACAAAATGCTCTCTCCTGTGACTTTAGTCTACCTTCATGAAGGTCATCATTTAGGAAAGTCAGTACCTTTCAAGTTAAGTTGTCTCCAAGTTAATGTGAGAGTGTATAATAAGCAGTTCCCAAATCAAGTAATTGTGGGGCTCCCCCTAGTCAGACTCCTCACTCCCTGTGGGCCCCTCAGAAGCTCAGGCTTCTTTTGAGCTGCAGGTTAAGGGTCTGTGGGTTGAGCCGTGTTTTCTTCCCTTTTTAGTCTCAAAGAATCCATTTATTCCCATTCGGTTGGTTCAGAACCAACTTAGAAAATGTGGAGAATTGGATGTGAGTATATACTGTGGTTCTTTGAAGTCTGGAGAGCAATGCTGCATGCGTGCCTGCACAGAGCCTTCCTGTAACCCACAAGGCAGCAGTATTTGTACTTTTTAAAAAGCCACCGTTTTAAAACTTGCAGAAATCAGTTCAGAGAGACATGTGATTAGTTAAGTTCACACAGGGAGGGAATGGGTCTATGGAAGTCCTGCTGCTCTACAGTTCACATCGTTCCTGAAGAGGCACCATTTGCCTGCCATGCTCCTCCCGCCCTTACAGACAACAGGGCTAACAGCAATAATGTAAGATATTCAAAAGATGCCAGGCACACGCCTAATTCTCCCACCAATCATTTAATGATTCAGGCCTTATAACAAACTGCATCTATGGTTGAATAAACTGAGTCTCAGATTTGGCAAGTTTCAGAGAGGGTAAGCATGCTGTTTAAGGTTGCATAGTCAATATTCAAACCTACCACTATTTGGTTCCTGTATGTGAACATACCCATCTCAATGACCTGGCCAGGCCCCTTGGTGTCTCTTCCAAGGTTTTGATTTCCCCCAAAATGGGAGATTCACACAGTAAAAGCACACAGAATGTCCTCCAAAACCATGGGCATCAGGCCAGTGGTTGTGGTGCATACCTTTAATCCAATTACTCAGGAGGCAGAGGCAGGTGAATCTCTTCAAGTTCAAGGCCAGCCTGGTCTACAGAGAGAGCTTCAGGACTGCCAGGCTACACAGAAAAACCCTGTCTCAAAAAAAGTCCACATTAACTAAAGTGTGTTTCCCCCTTTTTGTTCACCTGTCTTTTGTTATAAGGACCACAAGCCTTGAACCTAGGGAGAATGAGGGGGAAAAAACCCTAATTTTGTTCTGCCATAAACCCTGCATTAGTCAGAAGGGACATGTTGAGGATTGGTCTTTTGTCATGCATCATAATGCTAAATATTGGCCCCCAAGATCCGGTTGCCTTGGGGACGAGAGAATCCTCATGTACACCAAGTGATGCTATAGAACCTTGTTCCTTAATTTAAAACCATTGGTTGAGTAAAGATGCCTACAGCCTATGGTTGGGCAGAAGAGAGGTAGGTGGAGCTTCAGTTCCTGGGGCTTGGTATCTGAGGAGAGGACCATGAGGAGGAGAAGAGAGTGGAGAGAGAGGAAGATGCCATGGGGTAAGGGATCATGAGAACTGGCCATGAGGGTTGGCCAGTTAGAGTAAGAGTGGCCCAGGAGGAACACAGCAAGTCGTATCTTGGGGTTATTGATAGGGCAGTAGATACTAATAACTTAGAGGGTAGATATCTGCCTAGCTCTCGTGCTGATTAAGGCTTATTATAAATATAAATATTCTGTGTCTTTTATCTGGGAACTGAATGATCAAAGGCTAGAGTAGAAATCCCTGACTGAGATTAAATACTTGCTACAACAGGGACATAGAACCCAAAGGGAAAAAACACGTAAAATCCAACGACATGAAGACATCAGAGACTTTACTACAGAGTCTCTGAATCACTCATGACTTATGGCAGGGTGTCCACACTTGAGGCCCACACATCTGCTATAGTCTGTACCCTAAGGCTTTCCAAAGACCTGTGTGTTGAGGCCTGTCCCCTGGGGGGGCAAGGAGGAGTGGGGACTTTAGGAGGTTGCAATATAGGTGTTTTGGGGGCATTACCCTTAGTGGGGATTATGGAATTCCAAACCCTTCATCCCCTCTTTCTTGCTGGTCACAAAGTGAATGTTTTGCTCTGCCCCTCCCCTGAAATGTGTAAGCAATGGAGCCAATCATGGCCTGAATACTGAGCCAAAGCAGTCCTCTCCTTTTTAAGTTGGTAATTTCAAGTATCTGATGTAGTGATTGGGAAAAAAGATGGCTGCCACTGTATGCCTTACTAGTAATGACTCCGAGAGCAAGAGCTCAGTATCTTCACCTGCTCAGATTAGTGAAGCCTTCCTTCCGTGAAGACTGCAGCCTGTACTAACCATGGCAGCCCAGTTCAGAACTGGTGAGCGCCTCTGGCTGCTTACAAAACTTCCTGCACTAAGTGAAGCCTAAAAGATAAAAGTCTGAGGTAAAGGCCTAGGTATAATGGTGATTTGAATAGGAATGGTCCCATAGGCTCACAGATTTGAATGCTTGGTCACCAGGCACTTTTTGGAGGTGTGGCTTTCTTAGAGTAGGTGTGGCCTTGTTGTAGGAAGTGTGTCACTAGGGGTGGGCTTTGAGATTTCACATGCTCAAGCCAGGTCCAGTGTCTTTCTCTTCTTGCTGCCAGATGATCCAGATGTAAAACTCTCTGCCCCTTCTACAGGACCACGTCTGCCTGCACGCTGTGATGCTTCGCACCACGATGAGGGGCTAAAAGCCTCTGAACTGTCAGCCAGCCCCATTTAAATGTTTTCCATGATCATGGTGTCTCTTCATAGCAATAGACACCCTAACTAAGACAAAGTACATATATGCACATTGTGTACATGAACATAGTACTGCTTAGGGTTTTTGCCTCCATTAAAAGCAATAAAAATAAGCTGGGTGGTGGTGGTGCATGCCTTTTAATCCCAGCACTTGGGAGGCAGAGGCAGATGTATCTCTGAGTTTGAGGCCAGCTGGGTCTACAGAGTGAATTCCAGGACAGCCAGGGCTACACACAGAAATCCTGTCTCAAAAAACAAACAAACAAACAAACAAAAAAAACCCCAAACTAACCAACTAACCAACTAACCAACCAACCAACCAACCAATCAACCAACTAACCAACCAAAAAAATTTTTTAAAAAGCCATCTTTGAAAAATAGTTACAACTACAAGCCCTAGCAGGCACTGCTTTGCCAGGCTGTCGTCCTCTCTGCCCTTCCCCCTCCCAGTGCCCCACCCTCACCCTGCAGTCTTAATGCCTAACTAAGTAGCTAGCAATAGGTGACACTAGTCAAAGGCATCTTCTGAAAGAGTAGAAGGTGGCCACTCTGAACTGTACCAACTGTAATACAGAGTCACCAGCAGCTCCAGAGGAGGTGAAGGCCTCTGGGGGTCTGCGGAGCCAGAGAGCCCCTGAGCCTCATGGCTGGTGGCTCCTCGATTCTGCCACCAAGAAAGGAGATTTGCTCAGAGGATGAAGGGATTGCCTCACCTGGTGGTGGCTTAGTTTGTAATAGAGGTTTTCAGACCCAGAGCCCAGGGGTCTGTCTGTGGAGAGAGTGCTGGCCCTTAGCAGCCATCAAAGCACACGTGGTACAGCTGACCCTACTTGGAGTTGAGCTGAGCTTAGAAGCAGCAACGACATGAGGGGCAGAGCCAGAGAGCCTCCCAGGTCTGAGAGGAGATGTTCATCAAAGGCCAGCCCCTGTCACTCTACCACAACCACCCAGTTCCTCCCGAACGACTGTGACCTGGAAGAGCCTAACCTGTCCGTGCTCCATGGGCTCTCTGACCCAGGCTCCAGGGGAGAGAATGGAGCAGGGGACGGTGATGGGCAGGGCAGTTCCAGCAAAGGGACTTCTCTGTGGCACATGAGCCGTTACCATACTGAGAGTCTTCAAGGCCACAGCAAGCAGGAGCTGGTGAGTGACTACCTGGATCTAGAAAGGTGGCCATTGCAGGCTGAGTCAGCCTCCCAGAAGCTGCAGGACGCTGCAGCAGGCAACCCGTCAACAGGTGGAGGAACAGGTGCTGAGGCAGAGAGCTCCAGACTGGAAACCAGCACGAGGAAATGAGACATGAAACCAAGAGAGCAGCTGTGACCAGGAAAAGCCAGCCACAGAAGGGACCCCAGGCCCAAGGATTTTTTTTTTTTAAAGAAAATATATACTTTAATTTTAAAAATAGTTTTTTACTTTTTTTTTTTTTTTTTTTTTTTTAAATGAAGTAGCTTTCTCACGTTGTGGCTGAGCCCTATGAAAACATCACAGGTATTTTGGAAGCGGCTGGGCAAACAACAGAATCTGACACAACTTGAGTCGACTCAGGACGCTGATTAACACAGCCTGGCTAAGGTGGACTAAGTCTGCACAGTTAATGTAACTTTTGTTTCTATATAAAAAAAATATTGCCCACAGCCGACAATCTGTGAGGCCACCTCCAGCACCTGTGTTCTCTAGTCTTAAAAGGCACAGAAAGCAGCTGGTAAGTGCTTTCCAGCAGCCCTCCCCCCACCCCCACAGGGGAGCCAAGGTCCACCTGCAGACCTTTGAGAACTAGCTCAGAGGCGCAGCCTTCTTTCCTTCCACACAGGCAGTAAACTTTTATGGAGAAGGTTGTGGATGGGCTACTGGATGCCAAACCCTCTGTATTTGCAATAGTAGCTGGAGGTCTGTGGATTACCTTTGAAAGATAATATATTTTTTTAAAAATTTAACATGAAAACATACTATTTTATTTTTAACAAGAGGACTTAATTTTCACATTAAGACCTTGGGTAAATATGCTTCAGATTATTACCAGTGCTTATCTCTATGGCAATTTAATCCTTTATCCAATTTGACGTGATGGCACAGGCCCGTGTTCCCAGCACCAGGAGGCTGACTCATGGTGAGTTTTTAGTTCAAGGTTAGGCTATGTGATGTGACTCCATCTCCACAAGAACAGTACTGTATTCCATTTTCTCGCGTGGGCCTCTGAGGCGTGGCAGAGGCAGGGTAGATGGTGCTGGTGGAGGTAGGTAGACAGACTGAGGAGGTGCTGGTCCCAAGGACTCAGATGGTTTGGTGGCTCCTCCATCCGCTGCAGCAGTGACTGTTCTGTGACTCCTTTGTGAGGTCCTGGAGTAAATCTTTTCAGAACTGCCTTGATGCGGTCAACCTGTTCCAGCTTGGAATTGTAGGTCCTCAACCTCCTGCAGCAGGGTGTTGGTTTTCAGTGCTAATATCAGATTTTTTTTTTCTTTCTGAATTTCCGGGAGGAAGAGTTGCTTCTCTAGCTCATGAACCTGCTCATTCTTCATGTCCATGGCATGGTGCAAACTCTCCAGCTCTGGCTCCCAGACCAGGCTGGGACACCTATAAACCTGGCTGTGGTTCTGATGGAGTCGGCTAAGGGATCCTTTCACCTAATTCATCTTGGCTCTGATGGGCTCCCATGGTAGGGCCAGCATTGCACAGGTGTTCTGCAGTGGGACTTTGACCCCTTGTACAGAGTCACTAAGAGTATCTTTCTCCTGTGCATACAGTGTCTGTCTGCCCAGCCTCATTGCCTGCCTTCCTTTCTTCCTTCCTTCCTTCCTTTCTTCCTTCCTTCCTTGTCCAGCATCTCCAGTTCTGTTTGCGCCTCTTCCACCTCTTCCTTGCTCTTGCAGTGGCTGGATCATCTGTGTTTGCAGTCTATCCTGCTTTTCCATGTCTCTGAATCACCCTGAACTGCTCTGAGCTTCTCTGGTTGTAGCTTGGGCAGCCAGAACTGAGCTAGAACAGGCCAGCTGGGTGTGTGCTGGGCAGCACTAGTGTTCAGTACTCCAGAGCCTTCTGCATCTGGGAGGGGAGTGGGCTGACCCAGTAGACACACAGCAAGGAAGTGGAGCAGGTGAGCCTGCTCTACTCAGCAGGCTCTGTGGAGTGGATATACCCAACTGGGGTGCACATTGATAACCTACAGTCCAACACCTCTCATCTGCCCAAAACCTGACGGCATAAAACCATTCAGGGATTCCTCCAGGGCCAATATTTGGGAAAACAAAACTAGAGAACTGAGACAGTTGGTGTGGTACCTCGGTGCTGAGCCTGGCCAGGTGCAATAGTTCAGTCTAGAGCAGGGTGGTCCATTGGTGGAGGCAACACCCCAACAGGATACTCAGCAGGAGGACCACAGGCTTTTAGTTTGAGCTGACGAATAGACAAAAAGGAATGGACGTGCATGTGCTGTCTGCCCAATATCAGCCATGCAGTGACATTGAGTACCAGTGACTTAGTCATCCAAGGCTTCATCCAGGATGTCACCCATGTGCCAGAGCAACAAATGTTGGTCATCTACCTGCCAGTGAGTAGGCTCCATTGGAAGGAGAGAAGGGTCTTCCAGACAGCTCCTGAAGGCAGCGGCCACTGGCTGAGTCATGTCACAATATTGCTGGAGTGTGGGATAGCCAGGGCATGGGGAATTGCTTTTCACTGGAAATGTGCACTTGGCGGGGGGGGGGGGGGCACAGCTTGAATGTGTGCTGCATGGTTTAGTGGCTTTCAAAAGATGTATAGGAATACAAAGGGGAGGGGCATAAAATCTTGTCAAGATCAATATGGAGTGACTTACAAGGTGACATGGTACTGTTCTCCTTCAAATGTGCCAAAGTTTGTGGCCTTAGTTGCTCAGATCCTGATAGAGATTGCAGGCTGGTGGCACGGTGCTGCAACTGGGAAGGTCCCTGCTATTCTAACCCCATTAGGTTCCGGGCAAGGGTGCCCTCACCCATTGGAAATGGTATAAAATGCAAATTAAGGTCTTATATTTTTTCTTGTAAAAAAGAAATGTCCATAGGAAACAAAAACAAAACAAATAATCCTGAAGTTTACTTCATGAAACAGAGCGTCTGGCACATTGGGCTGAACCAGCAGTAGCCAATAATGAAGACAAGCTGGGATTTGAGGAGTGATCAACAGTCCTGAAACAGTTTGTTTCTGAAATAGAGATGTCTCTTGGTCTAGTGCTTTGAAAAGAATGAGGCCATTTAGGCAGCCCAGGGCTCCCTCTGTGGCCCACGAGGGCCAGTGTTGGGTAGATGACAAAGTGAATTTTCATTTTATCCTGTTCAGCAATGTGGACAGCCACCTCTGTGAATTTGATAGGCGAATACCCTTTCAAGTGAACCAAGGCGTGCCAGTTCAGAGGACTCTGCTGAGGATGCTGCCAAGGTCTGCAGAGATCCACCAAATAGGAGCAGGGAGAGGGCCTTCTCTGTAGTGGCCCTCTGCAAAGCAACCTAAGTGCTGGGGAGAAAGCCAGCTGTCCACCTTCCCTGGGCAGGCCCACAGAGCCCAGCCGTTAGTCTACAGCCTAGCACTTAGAACCACAGCTGTCACTTGTGTTTCTGCAATCCCAAGGCTTCTACCCAGCCCAGGCCACCAGGGAGCCCAGCGTCACAGCCACACCAGTGTGAGCTTCCTAGGTACAGCATTCCCCTACTTGTCATGAACTATCTGTAGCTTCTTTGGCTTATGTTTGTAAGTTAAGGCTTTTGGTGTGGCTGTGTGTGTGTGTGTGTGTGTGTGTATGTGTGTGTGTGTGTGTATGTGTGTGTATGTGTGTGTGTGAGAGAGAGAGAGAAAGAGAGAGAGAGAGAGAGAGAGAGAGAGAGAGAGAGAGAGAGAGAGAATATGTATGTATGTTGGGGGAGACAGACAGATGCAAATGGGAGTCCTCTATAGGTATGTTGATACAATGAGGCCACCGATCATGAACGATCATGGACTCAAAACCTGGGAGGCAGAGGCAAAAATCTGAAGTTCAAGGCCAGCCTGTGCTACAATCTAAGACCTAGTTCCAAACCAGAACAGAACAGAAGGAAACCCTTGTCTATGTCTTATCATTGCCACCTGACAAAGCAAGGGTGGGTTTTCTCCCTGTCATGGCTCATAATTCCTAATCCTAGGACACATTAGAATCAGGTGGGAGGGCTTCTCACATCTACCCACTACGGGCCACGCCCTAGGCTTACTACAGATGCTGCTTGGGCCATTTTTAAATCTTATTTTATGTGTATAGGTGTTTTGCCTCTATGCATATCTGTGCATGTGTGTGCTGTGCTCATGGAGGCCAGAAGAGGGCTATGGATTATCTGGGAATGGAGTTGCAAACAGTTATGAGCTGCCTTGTGAATTCTGGGAATGGAATTTGGTCTTCCAGAAGAGCAGCCACTGTTTTTAAATGCTGAGCCATCTCTCCAGCCCTGGCACTGCAACTTTTTAAAACATAGTCAGGTGGCTCTAAAACATGGAGAATATTACTACTGTAGAGTTTCAGAATCAGAAACATAGTTGACAGGAGAATCCAGCAAGTCTTCCCACTACCCCGTTTGGATGAGATGGCACTGTCGACGGAAACAGAGCTGAGTCACACAGAAGCGAAGCAGTCTGCCAGTCAGGTGTTGGTGAATGACACCACGGGAGAGGAAGCAGCTTCCTTTTCTCTTTAGTTTCCTGTATTCTTGTGGAAGCATATTTACAATATTGTTTTGACAGATTGGCTTTTTATATACCCAGACAGCAAAAATCTATTTCTTTACTGACACAAAATAGATTATACTACCTGTCAAAATTATTTCTTAGTATGGAAACTCAAAATATTTCTTTTTCTGATTCTTAGCAGTTTGCAAGTTTGTTCAGTGGGTCATTGCGACTCCCTGCAGCTTAGAAGCAGCTGAGGACTGCATTTGATGCCTTGCATACCAAACATAACAGGCGCACACCAGTGAGAACACAGGAGAGTAGACTCCCGCCCAGCTCAGCCTCGGCTTCCCATAAGCTGTAGCTCCAGCTTGTTCGATGTGGGAACTAAGGCAGTCTAAGCTGGTCTAACACAAAGCTAACTCCCCAAGGGGGCCTGGATTAGAGAGGCTACCTGAACTGTGGCCTGCTTAAAGGTGAGTTCATGTTTCCTGACCTAACTGGGTCAGTTTGGTTTATTTTTGCCATTTGGTCTCAGGGCAGGCAGGGCCTGCTTCAATGTGCTGGCAGTCCCCAGCTATTGCAGGATTTGAGGGACAGGGGCAGGTGTTCATGAACCCCCAGGGACTATTATTTAATTTTGTTCCTCCCCCCCAGCCTCATGGTTTATAGATGAGCAGTGCTGTGCCTGTGTTCTATTTTAAACCGAACATGCTCTGTTCTGCTGGAATCATGTTCTCTAGACACTGCATTATGCAAACTGGCTCCAAAGTTTGCCAGGAGCGCTAAACTAAACTGTGACAATTCCCAGCCATCATCATCGAACACCCCTCCCCCCCCCTTGCAGTGAAGCCAATAGCATGCTTGCTTACTGCAAGATAGTTCTGGCTGTGTTAACCATGCTGCCTGGTGGTATGTTAGCCAACTGTGCTGCCTGGTGAGAAAGCATGGCTGGCCATTTCAGAGCGCCTCAAAGCTCCACTCCTGACTAATCCCAGAATAAATCCTCCGGGCTTTGAGAAGACATTAAAAAGGCTCCTGTGAAGGATATTAAACACAAAACAAGTCACAATGAGGCACTGCTCAGACTGAGGGTGCCCCGTGGAGGAACTTTTCTGAGTTGTGTCTGTAGAGCCATTCGCTTACTAAAAGCAAGTACTTTGTACAGGCCCTCATGGGCGTCCCAGGGAGCCATGGTTCTGCTTCAGTGCCTCCTGGAGATCAGCATCTGGGTTGTTAAAGAAAATTCAAGGGGGAGTGAGCATCTGGCAGGTTCTTTGGTGGTAAGAAAGAGGAAGGAACTTTAGATAGGAGTTAACAGTTCTTGAAGCTGAGTATGGTGGCACGTGCTTGTGATCTCAGAAATTGAGGATTAGGGATTTGAGGCTAGCCCAGGCTACATAGTGAATCTGAAACTAACCTGAGCTATATATTATAATCTGAAGCAAAAAAAGTTAATCTACTTGAGCAGGAAGGACATTTTAAGGGGTGAGTTCCCTGTGAGTCAGGACCACTTCCTTTACTTTGCTACCTGCTGTTTTCCCAGACAGAGCAGTACCACAGAGATAGGAGACACCAGAGAGTCTTAGCCCATTCAGGTTCTGAAAGAAAGTCCTCTTCACTGGGCAATTTATAAACAAATGTACTCCTCAGAGTTTCGGAGGCAGGAGGCCTAAGATGTAGGTGTCAGCAGGTCAGTATACTGTGAGAGCCTCTTCCCACAGACGGTGCCTTTAGTGCCCCACATGACAGAATGGGTGAGCAGGCCCTTTTCTAAAGGACCAGCCCCAACACCTCCTAGGTTGTGGATCAAGTTCCTGTGGAGGAAGCTAACAGCGCTAAGTAAACGTGGACTGACAGAGGACACAGGGCCATTCAAGAAACTGTTGGAAGACTGAGAAGGAGAGCTAAGGAGGTGAGGCCTGGGTTGGGGTGGTGGTGGTCCCTGATGGCAGTAGTTCCCACTGCTGGAAGGAGTCCTCTCTTCTGGTTTTGATTGTCTACACTCAGGCTTCGGAATCCTGGGCATGAGAAAAAAGGGAGAATGAATACATTAATATTCCATAAAGAAACAGGACCAGATATGTGGAAATGGCCATTGTGATTAAGAGCTGCACGTTCCGTCTTCTGGGTAGTCCGTGGCTATCAGGTTGGAGGCCCGGGGAGAACCAGTCAGTCAAAGCCCCGATGGCATGGTTTACATGCTATCAATCCAGATAAATTCTTTGTTTGGGAGGAGAACATTCTCTCTGTTCTGTTTCAGCTGCAGTTAAATGGATTAAGATGACCCACATCATAGAGGGACGTCTGTTAAATAAAAAAAAGAAATCATCTTTAAGTTACTTGTATGTGTGTATGGGTGTGTGCACAAGAATGTGGGTGCCTGCAGAGTCTGGAATTAACTGATCCCCTGGAGCTGGATTTATAGTGGTGTGATTCACTTGGTGTGGGTACTGAGGATCAAACCGGGGTCCTCTGGAAGAGCAGTACAAGCTCTTAAATTGTTTAAAAAATTATTTCATGTGTGTGTGTGTTCTACAGGCATGTATGTGTATCACAGATCCCACAGAGGTCAGAAAAGGGAATTGGGCCCCCTATATGTGGAGTGGTGGATGGTTGTAAGCCATCATGTGGATACTAGGAATTGAACCCAGGTCCTCTGCAAGAGAGCAAAAATGGTTAAGAATGTTCATAACCATTGAGCCATTTCTTCAGGCCCTGATTAAAATGTAAATGGCATCCAAAAAACAACCTAGAGAAACACCTCATCTCTGGGGTCAAGTTGACATAGGACATTAGTCATCCTTGGAAGAGGGAGGGAGAGTCTGTGAGCTTGAGTCGTGTGTCCACCCCTTTGCTCAGTAGAGGGTGGGCTGTTTTGCTTAGAAGTTTCCCAGACAGCACAGTAGAGAGTGCAGAACTGCTGCACAGGTATTCGGGAAGTTATTACCTACAGAAGAGGGAGCTCCTCCCACAGGAGGAGCTTTGGTTTGTGTGTGTGAATCCTCAGGACACAGCATGCGCCTTTCTTTACCACCCAAACCCCATTTCCTCTCTAGGAAAGGGAGCCAGGAGTGAAAAGATGGGCTCTGTTATTTCGTGTGTTCATCTCTGGTCCTGAGTGGCAGTACCTGAGATCACACTGCCACCCCCAAGCCCTTTCTCTAAGAGGTCTATGCTAATCATTCAGCATGATTCGTTTATGGTGGCTCTGAAAAATTCCCCCAAAGCCCTTCCCTCGCACCCCCACCCAACCAGCTCTGCAAAGCACACTACACAGGACATCCCTCCCCAGAGAAGTTGGCGCCCGTTGTACTACTATCCTCTACATCCCTTTGTGGAAATGAAAAGGCGCTGAGCCTATCAGTCACAATGTGCCAATCTTGCTTGAACAAGGTGCTGCTGTATATACACCATAAAACTGTCAGAGTTCTAGTCAGCCACACTGACAATTTGAGTGATGCTTGTGCACTTATAACCTGTCCATTGACACTGCAGGCTTGAACTGCTGAGAAGCAGGTAAAAGGAACACAGCTTGTGCAGTGTGTGTATGAATGGTGTGTGTGTGTGTGTGTGCACGCGCGTGTGTGCATCCTCACTTTGGGTGATTTCTGACCAGTTGCTGAAACTATTGGTCAGACTCAAGGCAGAATGGTGAGTCCAGGACTCCCCCAGAGGCAAGCCTTCAGGCAAGAAAACTGTAAGGAGGTGGGGCCCCTGCTTTCCTTCTGGGAGAGTTCCTGGTAGACATGCACATCTCAGACCACCAAGGACACATGTGCTGCCAAGTCCTCTTCAGAAGTTTAGAAGACTGGTTTCTCATTAGCATATGTCTTAGGGTTTTATTGCTGTGAAGAGATACCAAGGTCAAGGCAACTCTTATGAAGGCAAACATTAACTGGTGCTGGCTTACAGTTTCAGATGCTCAGCCCATTATCACCATGGTGGGAAGCTTGGCATCATGCAAACTGACTTGGTGCTGGAGGAGCCAAGAGTTCTATATCTTGATCTAAAGATATCCAGAAGGAGACTGTCTTCTGCAGGTAGCTAGCAGGAAACTCTCTTCCACACTGGGTGGAGCTTGAGTACTAGGAGACTCAAAGCCTGCCTGCGTGGTAAACCTCTTCCTCCAACAAAGCCACACCTATTCCAACAAGGCCACACCTCCTCATAGTGCCACTTCCCATGGGCCAAGCATGTTCAAACCAGCACAGCATGTTGGAGATAATTCACTTCAAATTCCCAAGATCCCAAGTTTATAGACAAGATCAACAATCTAAAATGAAAATAGATGAGACATACCTATGTAGCGGGAAATATTAAAAAAGTGACCCAGCACGTTCCTGCACTCATGCCGGCAACTGGTGGGCCACAGCAGATATCCCGCCAGGGAATCTCTCTCAGCCCACCAACTCTCCAGAGCCACCAGGCTCACACTGTGACTGCCTGCCCCACGGTCAGCCATCTCAACACCTAATTACCCGGTAGAATCAAAATTCTTAAGCACATAGTTAACCAATCAGATTTACGTACCAATAAAAGCAATTTACAAGATGCCAATACAATAATTTCAGAGCCAATTGATAATGATAAAAGCTGCCCACCTAGATTAGACAACTTATTCCAAACTTCTAACCTTTATGATAACATAATCATTGGCGGTACCACACCAGTTCACATCCGCTGCCATCTTCCTTCTCTCTCCCAAGATCCTGTCCTGTGCCACTCTTAGCTCCACTTCCCTGTTCTCTGTCCAATCACAGGGCTCCTGTTGCCCTAATGTAATTGGGCAGGGAAAATTCTGCAGCATATCTAGAAATTCTATCCCCACCCATACCTCATTGACCTGAAGTAGACACCGTTCACACTATAGACCGCTGGCTGATCCAGAGCCTGCTGCTCGACTTACAATATATATTTAGACCAGATGCATTGATTAGCACACTTCCTCTACCCTGGAGGCATCCTCACTTGATTACAACATCTGCCACTCTAAATGTTGGCAAACTATGGCCTCCATGGGGGGCTGTCTGCTTTGGTAAATAGATTTTATTGGGAGCCAGCCACACTCACTCGGTAGTACGTTGTGCCTGCTTCCCCAATACACTGGCAGAGCTGAGCAACTGCCAGAGACCCTCTAGAAGTCGGCTCACTGTTTACCCATGGCAGTCAGGAAGCTGAGGAGGAGAATACAGTTAGGGGCCAGGGCAATATGGAACCCAAGGGCATGCTATCAGTGATCTGTTTCCTTTAATTGATTTGGATCCACTTGTAAAGTTTCTAAAATAGTGCCACCAGCTGGGGTTCAAGTCTATTACACAGGAGCTTGGAGGGAACTATCACCCCATTTGTTTCTAGATGCAGTCTCACTATGTAGCCCTGGCTGGCCCCAGACTCTCAGAAGATGGGCCTGCCTTAGTTCCGGTGGCACTGCAGCCACAGGCCCCTGCTGCAGGGTTGCAGAGACACTGCGTATTGCTAGTGGGTCTTATTTTTCCTATTGCTGTGATAAAATACAAGGACAAAAGCAATTTAAGAGAGAAATAGTCTATTTTAGTTCCCAGTTTCAGGTATAGTCCTTCATAACAGGAAGTCAAAGTGTCAGGAGCTTGAAGCAGTTGGTTACAATGCATCCACAGTCAGGAAGCAGAGAAGGATGGATAATGGATAAATTCCATTTTCCTTTCTCTATATAGTACAGGATCTTAGCAGGGAGTGGTGCCACCCACAGTGGACAGTACTGACCCTCCCTAATCAGGAACCCCTCCACCCCACTCTCGAGCATGCAGAGGCCCATCTTCCAGGTGACTTTTGGATTCTGTCAAGTATCCAAACCTGACAGCACTAACCACCTAAGGGTTAGTCTGGTGTGCACTTAAAAGTGTATTCCTCAAAAAGACTTTTTTTTTTTTTTTTCAAAAAGACATTCTTAAAGTCAAGATTTGAAGTATATCTTAGTTGATTTTCTTTGGCTATAAAAGTTATGTCTGAGCTAAAGAGATGGCTCAGCAGTTAAGAGCACTGGCTGCTTTCCCAGAGGACAGACGTTCAATTCCCAGCACCCATGTGGTGGCCTCCAGCAAAATTTCCACCTTTGCAGCACATTTTTTTTTCTATAGTCTGACAGTCAAGTAGCAATCACACTTAGAATACTTCCTCTCGTGCCCTGGTTACAGCTTTAGAAGCATGTGTGCACAACCATATTCTTCTTCTTCTTTTTCTTTTTTTTCTTTCTTTTTTTTTTTTTTTTTTTTGATTTTTCGAGACAGGGTTTCTCTGTGTAGCCCTGGCTGTCCTGGAACTCACTTTGTAGACCAGGCTGGCCTCGAACTCAGAAATCCTCCTGCCTCTGCCTCCCAAGCGCTGGGATTAAAGGCGTGTGCCACTAAGTGACTTTTCTATTCTCAACCACTCTTCATTTATCTGAGAGGTTATTATATTCACCTCAATGTTCATCCTTATCTATGCAAAGTGTGCCTGTCATCTGGAGGCACCCTGCCAGCAGGTGCTCCACAGAGGACACAGGCCTGGCTGCCCTTGGTCAGGTGGAAGACTTTCCCACTGAGTAGAACGCTGGGGATCTAGAACTAATTGCACTGATTCACCTGCTCCAAGCAGAAGCCCTGCCTCTTCACACACAGCAGAGTGGAAGGTGGACTCTCCTCTTCCATTTTAACCTCAACACTCAGACTCTACCACTCAAGGTCCATATACATCTGCCATTCCTCCTTGTGTATGCAAAATGTTCCAGTCATCTGGAGGCACTCACACTCAATAGTGCACATGTACTCAATCACAGTGCACACACACCCACACTCACAGTGCACACTCACAGTGCACACACACACCCACACTCACAGTGCACACTCACCCACACTCACAGTGCATACACACCCACACTCACGGTGCACACTCACCCACACAGTGCACACTCACAGTGCACACACACCCACACTCACAGTGCATACACACCCACACTCACAGTGCATACACACCCACACTCAGTGCACACACCCACACTCACAGTGCACACACACCCACACTCAGTGCACACTCACAGTGCACACACACCCACACTCACAGTGCATACACACCCACACTCACAGTGCACACTCACAGTGCACACTCACCCACACTCACAGTGCACACTCACCCACACTCACAGTGCACACTCACAGTGCACACACACCCACACTCACAGTGCATACACACCCACACTCGGTGCACACACCCACACTCACAGTGCACACTCACAGTGCACACACACACACACTCACAGTGCACACTCACCCACACTCACAGTGCATACACACCCACACTCACAGTGCACACTCACCCACACTCACAGTGCATACACACCCACACTCACAGTGCACACTCACCCACACTCACAGTGCACACACACCCACACTCAGTGCACACACCCACACTCACAGTGTACACACCCTCACCCACGGAGTCAGGCCTTCAGCAGCTCCTTTCACTCTCCTTTCCTTCCTCTTCCTCTTCCCTTTCCTTATGCCTTCCCCTGCTTCCGCCCCTCTCCTTTCCCTTGTCCCTACTAAACTGGAAGAAGACTAGACATTGGGCAGGTGACAAGTGCTGTCACATGAACTAGATGCTCTTCTTTTTACATAAACTTTCCTAATTTTTAAGTGCTGCAGAGCTGTCCAAATCAAGATGGACTTTTGGAAACTCAAGAGACCGAAGGTGGCAGAGAGCCCCAGGGGAGCAGCTTGCTTAGGAGGTTGGCTGCTTGGCTGTAGTCCAAGGGCCAGGGTAGGTTTCTGTGGTCACCCTAAGGCCTAGGTAGGGTGATCTGCCTCCAGGCTTGCACTTGTCACCATGTGCGAGGTTGTCTTGGGACAGATGATCCATGGTAATCTCCAACAAAGGCTCTTGTTTGGCAGTTCTGTATTGCCTCCTCTGTCCATGTGGTTGGGCCTGCTGGCATTCTTTGGACAGTCACTAAGGTCACAGACTGGCTTCAAGCTGAATTTTTAGCACTTCTAATGGTGGCGATGAGACTGTGGAGCAGAGACCTCAAAGGCCAGCTGTAGGTCTCTTGTAAGACTTTCTTCATGCTTAGAGAACCAGTGTAGCAAGGTTTCTGTTTTAAACAGGTATTCTGAAGTCTAGCATCCATTCTGCTCTGGTTCTGTGATCCAAGGGTCTGACCCTAAGCCTGGCCTCTTTAAAGAGCAAGTGAGGCGCCTTCCCTGCAAAAAACCTACTGGCTGGACTGAGGTGAGGCAAACACTCCCAAGTGGGAACAATCAACTAGTGCCTTCCTACAGAACAGAAGGGAAGACACCCTGAAGATGAATTCTGGGAAGTCAGCATTCAGAAGAAAGGTCGCTTTCCAGAAGGAAGTTCTGAGTCAGGAGAAACATTGCTTCATATCACACAAAAAAAGAAACGGCTTTCTGACACCCCTACTGCCACCACTAACACCCTCCACATGAGAGAACTTGGAACACATGCGGGCCCTGTTGGACCATGCTCATTCTGAGATCCACAGGCTCATGGTAAATTGCTCATTTTCTAATTCTGGAAATTCCATGTTTTGAAATTGGAGACTTCCTGCTTTTCTAGCTCCAGACTTAATTCTTAAGTCTCCAGAGCAAACACCTCAGGAGGGTTGCTGCCCCACCCCTCTGCTGGGACTTTGCTGCCAGCAAGACCAATGCTAATCCTCAATTCATGGGCCAGTTCTTCAAGGCAACTATGTTTCTGATTGTAACAGACAGAAGCTGCCAAACTAGTTACAGACTTCTTGACTTATAACTGAATAAAAGTAAAATCATTTTCTTTGATTAACAGAATGAGCAACAATGTTGTTAAAAGCAGCCATTGGTGCCAGTGGCCTTTTAACTTAATTATCAGCGGAGAAAGAAAAAACAGCAAGTGCTTTCCACGGCAAAACAAGTGCTTGTTGGTGACTGCTTTGTGCAATGCATTGTGCTCCTCCTTAAGGGGCACATACAAACAGTTAGACATGCTCAGTTCTCAAGAACCCAGAAAGAGGGACATGATTATAAAATGAAACAACCCAAAATATCTCAGGATGGATGGAGTTCAGAGGAGGAAGAGCTCAGACACAGGCAGCAGGGAAGGTCACTTATGCCAAGATGATGTGTAAATATTTTATGCAGAGGCCAGCAGGGATGAGATGGGCACAGGCGAGAATGGTGTGTATTCACAGCTCCACACATACCTACTTCTATCCATGCCTGTATGTTGACATAAATGTTATCAGATTTCCTCACATTTCTTAGAGTCTAATTTTAAAGCCTCCACTGACACCTCCATGTGGGGCAGGATAAAAAAATAGTGGGCAGTGAGACTATTTTGAGAAGAAGCCTCTCCACACCCCACATTTAAGAAGCCCCTTTGGCTGTGAGAGAAAACCAAAGATAGAAAAGCACACAGAAGCGCAGCTTAATGAACGATGGTAAGGATCCCGGATCCCAGCTACCCCCTTCCCGCCTCAGGAACCAGTCTGTCAGCTTAAAAGCAACTGCCTCCTTGCATTCCCTTCTAGGTAGCCATCTAAATGTGTGGCCCTCGACACTCTATTTAACATTGTCCCTTCTTTTAGAAATTGTTTGATATCCTATCAAGTAATTTTTAATATAGATTCCTGCCCCTTACCATGTTTGTCAGCTGAGTCCCTTGACCTGTAGTCTGGATCTTGTTACTTTGAGTGCTTGGCTTGCCTGTGGTCCTCTGACCTCTGTGCTCACTGCTAATTGGCAGTTGGACCCATGGGTTGCTTCACACCCAGGGTCACGTCCTTTGGCAGACATTAGATGGTAATGCTTCTTTCCTCTCATAATGTCTGTCCACTAAAGGGGTTGGGAGGGAGGGAGGGAGGGAGGGAGAGAGAGAGGGAGAGAGAGAGAGAGAGAGAGAGAGAGAGAGAGAGAGAGAGAGAATGTATGTGCTTAGTTAGGCACAAATGTGTCACAGCAGGCATTGGACAACTTGCAGGCGTTGGTTCTTTCCCTTTGACCATGTGTTTTGGGATTGAATTTGGACTGTCAGATACAGTGGTCAGTAGGGCTGCTCTCGCAGTTGTAAGAATAAAATTAAAAATGTCGGGCAAACTACAAGCTTTAAAAGATGTATCAGTAAGCCCCTCTTAAAGGATATCTATAGGGCTCAGGAAATGAGAGGGGAGAAGCCTCTCATGAGGTAGTGCCAAGTAAACTCTGAGGTCAGAGAGAAGGCTGTGCACTTTGAAGGTCATCGTTGGTGGCAGGGAGTAGTGTCGTAGAACGAGGGGCAGCTGGGGCATGCCAGAGGTGAGGTATGCATGAGGAGAGCCTTCTGCATGCGGGTGAGAATGCAGCAGGCTACAACTTGAGGGTAGCAGTGGGCAGAGATAAACCTGGAATACTGAAGGACAGAAAGGAGACGCCCTATTTCTACTTTAATGCAGATAGAAGAAAACTGTTCAAAATATCCTGTCAATTTATAATGAAAAACTAGCTTTCTTAAAGCCCAGGTCTAAATTTATAGACCTTGTATGATTAAAACGACAACACCCCTGAAACATTGTTAAATTTAGACCTGCTCTGGGCTGATGGGGTCCCAAGGGAACAGCAGCACACCTGAAATTTTCCAGGAGGAGGGCACTCAACAGCAGCTTAAGAGATTTCCTCTGGGGAACTTCTCACAGCTAAGCGAGTGAGCAGAGCAAGGTCGGAGTCAGAGGGAAAGGTTTGCAACTGGGGCTCTGGAAAAATAGGAAATAGGAAGCTGCCATGTTAGTACACACTGTCAAAGGGTGGAGGCACTGGTGGTGGTGGTGGTGGTGGTGGTGGTGGTGGTGGTGGTGGTGGTGGTGGTGGTGGTGGTGGTGCATATGTTTTATCCCAGAACTTGGGCGACAGAGGCAGGAGGACCTGTGGGTTCAAGTCCAGCCTGAGTTCCAGGACAGGCAGAGCTACACACACACACCACACACACACACACACACACACACACACACACACACACACACACACACACACAGAGAGAGAGAGAGAGAGAGAATATGTAGAGGTAGAGGCAGGAAGAGGAAGATTGCATCCACTACTTCCAGGCAGCCTGGTTTACATAATGAGTTCCAGGCCAGTTAGGTCTATTCCTGTTATAATAACAAACACATAACAAATTATCAGGAAAAGAAATAAGAAAAAATCAGGAGTAGAGTCAAAGACTTTAGATCATCCTATGCAAATTATGAAACAGCAGTATTTAATGTGCTCAGACAATTATAAAAATTTTAAAGTGTGAATGGAAAAGAGACTCTAGGGCACCACTGAGCAAATTTTATAAAGACTTAGAATCTCCAGTAGCACAAAAGTCATAACTGAAAATAACCATTCCAATAACGGAGCAAATATTTTCTAGAAGATGCTAAAGGGGAACCAGAGAGCTAGAAAGAAAATGGAAGAAATTATCCATTATGCACATCAGAGGGATGCGGGTCCAAAGATGAGAGAGAAAGGAGACTTGGAGGGCAGAGAGAAGAAGCTGACAGCTCCAGGAGGAGACGACTTCAACGAGGAGCTCCTGAAGAGGTGAAGGCTGAGAACGATCTTGATCTGTTAAAAGCAGCCCATCCCAGGATTCAGGAAGACCGCATTTGTTACAAGAAACTTACCAGGATATACTGTAAGCAAAGCATAGGCAGTGGGACAAAAAGGATACCTTTAAACCAGACACACCAGCAAGGACCGGCAATCAGAGCAGACTGATTCTTACAGCGAATGAAAGCCAGAAAACGGTGGCAAAATGACTTTAAGAAAACAGTTTTTTTTTTTTTTTCAAGTGAAAACTACACTCACAGAATGTTTCTCAAGTATAAGGAAGGAAATTCTTTTAAGAAGAATCAAATTTGAATCTACTAAGAAATCATCACTAGCAAAAATTCAAAGTTGAATTGCAAGAAGGAGACGTTTCCAAGAGAGAAGGAACGTGAATACACTGGTAATGCGTGTCATTACATATGCACATCTAAGGGTATGGGGTGGAGGAGATGGCTCAGTGGTTAAGAGCACCTGCTGCTCTTGCACAGGGTGGAATATGATTCCCAGCACGCATATCTGGTGGCTCACGATTGCCTGTAACTCTAGGTCCAAGGAATCTGATAGCCTCTTCTGGCCTCTGTGTGTTGTGTGTACATACAAGGCATACACCCATACAAACATATACACACATACATTTTAAACACATTTTAAAAAAAAACTATACAAACAGGCCTATAGTTATGGCAGCTATACAAAATAGTAGCAAAATAATTACAATTATCTGTGTGTGATGCTAAGTTAGCTTATGTACTTTACAAAGAATTTCAATGTAGTCACTTTTAATTTGTACTTTGTTTTGTTCCTCAAAGAGATTTAACTATGCTTTCTTGTATATGTGGGATTGATATAATCTTTGCAAGAATAATTTTCACCAGATTGTGCTGTGCTTAAATATGCCTAAAATGAACCACATGGGGTCAGACTCCTGAAGCCAGACAACACTGGCTACTGAGTTCTGTTGTCCCAAACTGCCTTTTTGCTCCCCACAGCTCATCATATTGATGCCTGTGAAGATTGCAGAGGCCCCTACGCTGCACCTAACAGCACAACATTATAATATTTAAAACAAAATGTCAAATCACTTGTGATAAATCTATCATGACAGTAGAAATTTTAAAAGAAGGTTTTTTTTCTTAATTTTTGTTTTATGTGTGTGAGTGTTTTGCCTGCATGTATGTATATGCACCTTAGTCATGCTTGGTATCCTCAGAGGCCAGAACTGGAGTTCTGAGAACTGGAGTAACAGTTATGAGCTTCCATGTGGGTGTTGGGAACCAAACCCAGAGCCTTGCAAGAGAAGCAAGCACTCTTAATTACTGAGTTATCTCTCCAAACCAAATAGTACAACTTTTTAATACATCACTTTAAGTTTTGTATCATACAGACAAAAATTAGTGGGAATGAGGCTAGGAGGATGGCTCAGTGGGCAAAGTGCTTGCAGCACAAATGAAAGTACCAGAATTTGGATCCCCAGAACCCATGTAATAGACATAAAATCTAAGTAGACATAGTAGCTGCTTGTAATCCCATCTTTTGGGAGCCAGAGTCATGGTATCACTGGGGACAAGCCATCTAGATAGATGGGCTGATTATTGAGCTCTAGGTTCACCTGAGAGATCCTGCTTCAATGAATAAAGTGGAGAGTGATCAAGGAAGATACCTGATGTCAATTTTGGGCTCCCATGTGAGAAAGAAGAAGGGAGAAAGGGAAAGAGGACAGGGGAGGGAAGGGAGGATGGGGAAGGGAGGGGAGAGAGAGAATATAAATGCTGCTGAGGTAAAAATAAACATACCATGACATTGCTACAGCAGAAAGGTGGTATTAACTTTCTAACTTTAAAATAATGTAAAAGTATATCTGGTAGAAGGACCTAATTCACAGAACCATAGCTGCAAGAGAGTCTGGCAGATGAGGCTTTTAACATTCCAGACTCTGAAATATTTCTTAGCTTACAGAGAGATTTGGAATGGACAATGAATGCTAATTCACCAAATCCACCACAACTCATGAACCAAAGTAAAAAAAAAAAAATCATGATATAAACTTAGTTTAAAATTGATGGGTATATCTCGATATTTCAAAACCTGTGAAGTTCAGCTAAGAGAGCACTTAGAAACCAATGAGGTCAATGTTCTATCAGAAGATATCAGGTAACTAGGATTCAGACCTCAAAACTTTACAAGTAAATCCATCATATCACATACAAAGAAAGCAACTTAGAAATAATAAAAGCAAATGATCAACACGGGAAGTAGCAATAGCAAAGAAATAACAGAGGATTAGTGCACAGGGAAGAGCAATACGACAGGTTTCCAGAAATATTATCCCACAAAAAGGAAAAAGATAAAAGGTTATGACATTAATGAAAGGAATCATAGACACTGAAAACATAACAATAAAAGAGAATTATGAGTGACTTTGGCCAATAAAATTGAAGGCTTACATTATTGTCTCCTTAGAAAATATAATGTTCTAAAGTTGAAAGAAGAGTAAGGAGCAAAATGAAGTCTTATGACCTTAAATAAAAGACCAGCTATCAGTACCACCCTTTGAGAAGACACCGAGTGCAGATTTGACATGTGACATCTAACAAACTTTCACTGAATAGTTAATTCTGAGCAAAGAAAGACCTTTCAGTGTTAAAGGACAGTTGGAGTTTTGATAGAGCACTCTCTATTTTTAATGTTGGCAACTTTTAAAGCATTTTTTTTTTTGTCAGTGCAGGCAAAATACAATATGTCTGCAGGCTGGTTCCAGCCCACAGTCTGCTGGTTTGCAAACTGTGCTCTCAGCCTCACAAAGGAACACCCTTGTAAGTCACAGTGCAGCTAACTCAGGTGACCTCCATCTAGGTACACCTTATCATAAATGATGGGGTTTCGTTTGTTTTTCAAGGCCAAATAGCATTCCACTGTGCCTATGTTTTCTTTATCCACTCATCAAATGGTAGGCATTTAGGTTGCTTCCATTTCTTGGGCATTGTGGACATTGCTAGAATAAACATGGACATGCAAATTTCTCTTTCCTATCCTGATTTAACTTCCTCCATAAGTGTGAGATTGCTGGATAGTCTTTTTTTTTTTTTTCCCTAGGTACCTCCAGAGCTTCTGTATTTATATTCCCACAAGTAGTGTGCAAAAGTTCTCTTTCCTCCTCCTAGCCAATGGCCTTTGCTGTCTTTTACATGTTATGGCCGGTCTTGCAATATTTTACTATGGCTTTGACTTATGTTTCTTGGGTGACTGTTAGCATTACCCTTTTCACGTTCTTCTTGGCCATTTGCATGTCTTCCTTCAGAAATGCCTATTTAGATCTGTTGACAATGTTTTACTTGGGGTTTATTACCATTGAATTACTTGAATTCCTTTTATGTTCCAATTATTAGCTCATTGTCAGAGAAACAGTTTGCAAGTATTCCTCTCATCTTCTAGGTTGTTTGTTCTGCTGTTTCACTCGTTAGGCAGGCCACGTTTTGTTTCTGTTTACTCCTCCACCCCCTTGTCTCTCCACCTCTTCTCTTCTCTTCCTCTCTCTTCCTCTTCCTCTCTTCTCTCCTCTTCCTCTCCTCTCCTCTCTTCTTTCTCTCCTCTTCTTTCTTCCTCTCCTCTCCTCTTCGTCTTTTCCTCTATTGAGGAATCCAGAGGTGGAATCCAGAGCCTCGCCCGTGGCAGGCAGGCACGTCTATCAATGAACTATATTTGAAAATTTTGGGAACAGGACCCTGCTCAGTTGCCAGGCTGACCTCCATGCCTTCAAATGTACTTTTTTAATCCATCTCTTCTGTGTCATCACCCGATCCAATAATAAACACAGCAATTTGGTGCTTCCACTAGAGACTCTGACTCCAGGAAAAAATGCGTTATGATACTTAGGTCCCACTTAGGGCCCTATAATATTATATGGTCTTACACAGTGTATAATTACTTACCGATCCTTTGTTAAGAGAAATAATAGAACATAGTAACTCAGACCATGATCTCTGGAGCCAGCCAGTCCCGTTTAGATCTTGCCTCTCCTGCTCCATGTGACCCCGTGACCCCTCCATCCTCTCTTTTCCCAATGATAAGCAACATGAACAAGACAGACAGTCCCTGATCAAAGACATTCACATTATGGTTGTGGAAACCCACAATAAAAAGACACAGTATGCGTCACATAGCAGATTCTATTTTATCAGCCTTGGGTCTGGGAGTGGCCACATAACAGAAGGAGGCAGAAGCTGTGCTAATCCAGTTCTGGGCATGAGCCCTTAGGGTCTGTCTTCCCATGTGCTTTCTGTACTTCACTGCTGCCCCGAGTGGGTGACTAATCTCAGGAGGATGAAAAGGTGGGGGGTAAGCTGAACTTAGCTGGGATGATCCAGTCTCTAGCAGGCTCCAGATGTGTGAGTGGTGGTTGGTTAAGCTACTGAGCTGAGGTGATTGACATGGACTGCTGCTGTCTGTTGTTTGCCTTAAGCTCAATGGATTATTTTAAATAATCAAGTTTGTAAGATATCAAACCTCCGTTAAATCCCTCATATAAAAAGCTGCTCAGCAGCTAAAAGCACCTACGGTTCTTGCAGAAGCCCTGGGTGCAGTTCCCAGTACCAACGTCTGGTAGCTCACAGGCACTTGTAACTCCAGCCTCAGGGGATCCAGCGCCCTCTTCTGGCCTCTGAGGGCTCTTGCACTCACATGAACACGCCATCTCCACCCCACATAAACATAATTAAAAATCTTTTCTTTAAGGTCCTGCTTGCACCATCATTCTCACACCCAATTCATGGGAAGGGAAAAGGAGCTGTGGAGAGCTTGGTCACACAGCTGGTCAGTGAGAGCCGGATATCAAAGCAACACCGAATTCCCCATCGACACAGTTCAGATAAAGTCACCACAGGCGAGTCCAGTCGTTTCTTTGCTCAGGCTGAGTGGGTTAGTGTATGGTTAGAACTCAGTGCCCTCCAGTCTCAACCAGATTCTCGAATTTCTAGTGAATTGAGATGTGGGGCCTTGCTTTGGCACAGTCTCTCTGGCCCTTGATATTTGCAGCACTGTGCTCAGGGTCCTCAGCAGGGTTCCTCTTGGAACCTCCACATCCAGGCCTCCTGGTTTCTACCTTGCATAGTTTCTTTGTTTTAAAATGGGGTGCTTTATTTTCTTTAAATGTTTAATTAATTAGTGTGTGTTTGTTATATATAAAATAACTTGCAGGCTTCTGTTCTCTCCCCACCCCCCCCCCCAGGACTGAATTCAGGTCCGCAGATTTGGCAGTGAGTGCCTTTCCCCCTGGAGCCATCTCATAGACTCCTTGCCTAGTTTCTTGTCAGCTTTTGATTGATCACTCCATTCACCCCCACAGCTGTGTCTCATCCTTCTGGCGTCTGCTCCTTGGCTCAGAGAACTGAGGCCTAGTGAATTTGGTCACCCCCAGCTCCTACAAATGCATAGCTCTGCAGTCAATTCCTGGCCCTCTGTTGCCCTCTAGTGGACTTTTGATTTATAGCTTTCGTGTACTCGATGCATTTTAACCCACTGTGCTGGAAGCCACTATTGTTTCTAATAGTTCAAAGGATGTAGCTAGTAATTACATTTAATCTCTGACTCATTTCAGCTTGCTTCATAATATTAAGGCATGTGTTTGAAAAATTCCTCATTGTTTAATCAAAAGATATGAGGCAAATTAGCGACAGCTGTTTCAGAGGACCCGGGAAAGTCAACTCACTTCCACCAGAATCTTCTCAGTGTTAAGAAGCCAGTAAATAAGACATCAGCTGAGCACGACCGTGTATCACACACTGTCCAGATAATGTTGTCTGGGTAGAAGGAAATGTCCAACTCTTGCAGTGTATATCAATAGGTACTTTTTTTTATCATCAAAGAGTAAACAGACAACCCCATGTCTACGACTTATAGGAAGAGGAAAATCTCTGCAGCCGTTCCTAACCACAAGCCAGCCCATTATCTCTGGGCTTGGTTAATTGTCATCAGGTCAGAGACACCGTAGCCAGTGAGTAAGAGAATGTAAGATTCCTAGTGACTCCAAGTTCTGGACACATGTATAACAATGAGCAAACTCCTTTTCCACAGCAAAATCTCAAACAAGTACTAGCATCTCGAGGCTAAGGGTTACCTGCAAGCGTCTTGGGGCTAAGAGTTACATGCAGTAAATGATTGGGGTTGAAATAGACTCTCCCAGGAGGGTTGTTGCAAAGCCCCTGCTTTAGGCCTTACACTCAGCAGTGTGGGAGATTTGTGCCTGTTGGTGTCTTTGAGAAGGCCAGGCTTGGGGATTCACAACGCATTTATGGTAACAATGTTTCTGTTTTCTCAATACTCCTTGGCCAGTTGTGGACTATGTAGCCTCTGATTTCAAGTAAAAACATAACCAAGATCAAAATCCTAAAGTTTGAAGTTGTCTTTATTTGTGTTTTGTTTACTTTTTAGACAAGGTCTCACTGTGTATTTTAAGCGGGTCTCAAACTCACAATCCTCCTGCCTCAGCCTGCCAAGTGCTGGGACTATAGGCTGAAGTCACCAAGTTATCTGCTTTTACACAGCGGTTATATCCACAGTCAGAGCTGACAGGCTGAAGGAGCTTACACTCTTTGCTTTAAGACAGGCTGTCATGTAATCCACTCTGGACTAGAATCTCCTTGGATGATCTTGAACTGCGCGCCACCGCGCCTGGCTAATGAGCTTACCTTCTTAAAGGGAAGACGGCTGAGCAGCGTGTGGAACACTCCCCCGGTCAAAATCAGCCCTAGTGGCTGAACTAGAGAGTAATCAGGACCACTCTGACACAACCAAGGTACCTATGGGCCTGGCTACTTTTAGCTAGCCACGACCCTGGAAGGGCCTCGGAACGGAACTAGAGCGGGTGGACAGCTCCTTCTGCTATGCCCAGGAGCTCCGAGCTCTTTCTGTCCAAGTATTTCTTCGCTTGGTTGAGAGGAGTAGAAGAGTGGGCCCAGGACAGTCTGGCCTCTACCTTCCCTTTCTATAATGCTCTTCCATTGAGGCTAATGGGATGGGACCCAGCTAGGGTTTGCTGGCCCATTCGAGTAAGAATGTTGGCAGAGATGTCATCCCGGTGACTCCTGTAGGCTTTAGGCTAGCAAGATCGCTTTACTCTGTTGCTACTTTTTAACACCTTCAGTATTTTAATTCTTATCTGAAGCCAGTTAAGTGTGTAGTCAGAGTGCAACCACAGGCACACTTAAAATATTGATCTTAATTTTATATGTGTGCTTGCCTGCATGTATTTAGCTATACCACTTGTATACAATGCCTATGGAGTCCAGAAGAGGGCGTCAGATCCCCTGGACCGGGAGTTACAAACAATTGTATGCCACTGTGTGGGTGCTTGGAACCAAACCTGGGTTCTCTGTAAGAGTAGCCATTACTCTTAACTACCAATCCATTTCGCCAGTCCTAGAAACACACTTTAAAAAGTAAAACAAAAACTCCTTCCAACAGCCGCTGCGGAACGCAGAATGTCCTGAGGAACTTGCAGGCTGCTTTTCCCTGGAGAAACATCAGAAGCACAGCTAAGCGTGACTGCCCCTAATCTAGAGGTCTGATACTATGTGCCTGTTCTCTTAGAAACATAATTACTAATTCTGGTAAGATGGCTCTGTGGTTAAAGGTGTCTGCTGCCAAGCCTGGCAACCTGAGTTCTATCCTTGGGACTCATGGTGGGTGGAGAGAATTGACTCTTGTAAATTATCCTCTGACCTTCACACCGAAGCACAAGTGCAAACACACACACACACACACACACACACACACACACACACACACACACACATACGCACACACAATGTAATTAAAATGATAATTACTGAAAATGTTCTCTCAGTTGGTGTATTTTAGGCAGGATATACACAGACACTACATCCACAAAGCACACGAGGTGTGCATTACTACTGCCTGCCGGATAGAGTTTGAAAAGGACATGTTTCCAAGACTCTGCTGGAGAAGGGACACACAGACCTTAGTATCTTCCACAATATAGTGTGCTAGTCCAACACACAGTAAGCTGTCTTTCTACTGGCTATATATATGTATGTGTGTGTGTGTATGCCATTTCCTTGGCAATGCAAACAAACCCCACAAAATGAAATTGTGCCAGAATTGTGCTGTTTCTATACACAGAGCTCAGCTTACTTTTAAGTTCCCATTGTTCCAGCATTTCCTTCTGCACTCGGAGCTGGGTATCAATAGCCCCACTAAAGTGACTGCACTGCTGAGGAGCCTATTCTAGTCATTGTCATTTTTTGGCAGTAAAATCCCAAGTTTGGAGTCTTTTCGTATTGACACAGCTATGCTAAATTAGCTGAGAAGAATCTCAGAATGTTGGATTTCTTATAACTGGTGGGAAAAAAATACCATCAAAGATCACATAGGACAGCCACCTGCATCCACTCCAGGGAAAGCTTGTTCAGGTGGTCTTGCCTGCACCACTCTGGTTTTTTGAATAGCGTGCTTTCTCTTAATCTTTGTGGTGACGTATGCACCAATGCATCAGCAGAAGTCTCTTGGGATACCTACAACATGTCAGAAACCCAACCAGAAGAGAGTTCAGCAAAGAGGCGATATATCACCTCTTAGAGAAGACCAGGAGGTTTCCGTCTTCAGGTACAGCTGGCTCTAGGAGTTCAGTGGGCATGCTAGGCGGCCTCTCAAGTAGTTCTTGACCTTTGTCTCCCGTGTCACACCTTGTGTGGTCACATTACTTTAAGTGTTGTCATCACATAGTGACCACTGGCTAAGAGTTGACGCCGTATTTCATCCTTAATGACCAAGCCTTGTGTTGCTACCTGTTACTGACATCATGACAGACAGATGTGCACCAAGTGTTGGCAGATGCCACCAAGATGCTTCCATTGGTCCTCAAATTTGGACAGTTTCTCTGCTGCCTGGCCTTTCCCTGGCCAGTCTGTACAGGCTGATGAAATGTCACAGTCAAGACCAGGACGATAGAGTTAGAGTCTTGGCTTGGCCATTTACCAGCCATCCCGACCTGGTCTCTCTGAACCATAGTTTCTTATTAAATTTGATGAGAATTTTTTTGATACTTTATTTATATTTCCAATGTTTCCCCCTTTCTAGGTCTCCTCTTTGGAAACCACCTATCCCCTCTCCCTCCCCCACCTCTATGAGGGAATTCCACCTCCCACCCACCCGCCCGCCCACTCCCACATTCCCACCTTGACATTCCCCTTTACTGGGGCCTCTCCTCCCCCTGATGGCCAACAAGGCCCTCCTCTGCCACATATGTGGCCTGAACCATGGGTCCCTCCATGTGTATTCTTTGGTTGGTGGTCCAGCCTC
>CM052705.1:43130511-43199250 GCA_028551405.1 Uromys caudimaculatus | reverse complement strand
CATTCTTTTTATAAATTGTAGCTAGGAGTAATATTTTATGATCCCTCATCAAATGGGTAGAGACCAGATGTGAACACACTGGTGTCTTGATTAGTTTGCCCTCTTCTAAATTACTTCTAACAAGTAGGCATATCACAGTGCCGACAAGTATTGATCTTAGAAAGAACATAGCTGCTCCTGTGTGTATGTGTAACATATATTATATAATATAAATTATATATTATAAATAATATACATATGCATATATACATACACATATACATATACATACATACACACACACACACACACACACACACACACACACACACACTAGGGGACAAGTGTTGGGAGCTGGTTCTATCCCTCTACCATAGCTTCTGAGAGTCAAACCCAGATCATCAGGTTGGTGTGGCAAGTGAACCATCTCACTGGACCTCTGTCAAGTCTTTCATTTATTTTCTTTGTCCAATAAATTGGTTGGTTGGGCACCATGTTGGATGAAGAATTTGCCCAGTGGAGCAGGCTATGCACTCATCTGTCAGGACACTAGAAGAACCTAGTCTAGAGACTGGTGGCATGCTGCTGATAGAGATCTGCTTCGGGTGATTGTTTATTTCATCAACTATAATGCTTTTAATTGTTCCAATTTTTAACCCGTATAATTTCACATTCTCCAGCGAATGCTGAGAAAGCCTTCTTTAAGAGCTTTGTTACAATTTGTAGCTTATAGTTGTTCTAGATTATTATGACAATAAAAAAAGAAAAGAAAATGAAAGCTCTTGCCATTTCTGTGTTATCAACTATCTAAAGTCTGGGCAGCAGAGCCCAGATTGCCTGTGTGTGAGTCCCTGGTGTCTCATGCTTGTGCCAACAGCCAGTCTTGTTAGAAGCAGTTTTTGTAAAATTTTCTGAGGGTGAAATTGTATCTTGTTGTTACAGTGAGAACCCCCCCCCCAGTTGCTATAAAGTAGAAAGTATCTTCATATTTATTGACAATTTGGTACACTCCTTTCTGACTTGCCTACGAGTGTTCTTAGCTCATTTTTTCTGAACTTTGATTTTGTAAGTAGTGTGCCTTGAAGATATTTTTATATCAGTGTACATGCTGAGTACTTGTATTTTTAAAATAATTACAGAATATTTCATTTAATGGACATTACATCGTAGTGGTCTGAATGAGAAATGTTCCCCACAGGCTCACAAATTTGAGCATGAGGTGCCAGTAGGTGTTGCTGTTTAATATGGTTGTGGAAGCCTTAGGAGGTGGAGACTTGTTGGGGGACATGCATCACCCAGGGCAGGGCTTTGAAGGTACACAGCCTTGCTCCACTTCCTGTTTCCTGCCCTACTTGCTGTTTCCTGCCCTACTTGCTGTTTCCTGCCCCACTTCCTGTTTCCTCTCTCTGCTTTTTGTGTTTGGATAAAAGGTTCAGCCAGCTTCCTGCCCTGCCTGTCTTCCCTGTGGTCATGCCTTCCTGGCAGGATGGACTCTATCTCTCAGGAACTGTAAACCAAAATAAATCCTTTCTGCCCTACACTGCTGCTATTTGTTGAGGTATTCTATTCCACCACAGAAATGTAACTACAAATATGGTTTGTTTAATCAGGTATTTGTGACAGGTCTCCTCCTCTTTCTCCTCTTCTTCCTCTTTCTCCTCTTCTTCCTCCTCTTCCTCTTCCTCTTCCTCCTCCTCCTTTTTTTTGTACAAATATTGTTTACTTGATATAATTTGGTGGGTATATCCACAGACAAATCTCTTTGTAAAAGAGAAATTATAGAGCAAAAAGTTTTATGTTTCAAGAGATATCATTAAACATTTCTGAAATGTTGTGCCACTTTATGCTCTCCCACTGACAAATGTCATATCTGTTGTAATTCTGTATCAGGAAAGAGCTATGTGTACTTCCCAAGTGACACTTGTGTAACTGTTCCTAGTGTTCCTATTTTCTGTTGGTGTAACAAAATACCTGAAGGTAGAAACTTCACAGAGAAATTACCTTTATTTAGCCTTCAATTTTGGAGGCCGAAAAGCCAGGATTCTTTGTCCTTTGATGGGGACCTCATCGCAAGCATCACTACAGCGAGAATACCTGTGGCAGAAATCATTTAAGAGACCATAAGCTTGAACAAGCCAAGGCCAACTTGCTCTCTTTATAACCAGAGACCCTAGAACAGCCTCCCTCTGAAGGCATCAGCATCCTCACCTGACTTGTTACCTTCCAGTATGCCCACGCTCTTAAAGCTTCCGGACCCTCAAGCCCAGCACACTGGAGAGCCAGCTCCAGCTGGTGGGCTGTGGAGGCTACTCTCAGACAATATCCAACCACAACCCATCACCACTCCAGTGCTGCCCCACTCTCCCTCTCGTTCTCACAAGCAGGGGGATGAGATCATCCTCCGCTGCTGCCTCACTTCTCACTGAACTTTAAGGAAAGTTTTTTGTTGTTTTTTTCAGAAAAATATTTGCTCTGCCTTCATTTCCCCACTCACATATTCCCCCACAGGAATCTATTTCTTACAGTGTTGGGTTAGACATGGGCCTCCTGGGGGAGAGAGATCTAAATTCAGTTACATGGCTTAGCTCGAGCGTCCCATTCCCCTTGAGATGAGCGTGTCCTAGCTGGTTCGGGTTTCATAACAATGCTCACAGTGCCTTATGAGAACCAGATCTACAGCCCAATCGACCACCCTGGCTGATCCTCAGATCTGAGAGTGAGAGACACATGGGTACCATAGGATACATCACTGAGAGTTTAGGTTTGGTTTGTTATACAGTATGATCAAAAGATTAATGCATGAAAGCATTAATTCATTAATTCATTAATCTTATGAATTTTGGTGGTACTGGCAATTGTACCGTGTGCCCAGTAGGCAAGTATCTTATCACTGAACTATACTCAAAGATCTTTGCCCTTTTGGTTTTGAGACAGGGGCTCACTAAATTGCTCCTCCTGGCCTTGTATGTGTTCTGTATCTAAGACAGACCTTGAACTTGTCATCTCCCTGCCTTAGCCTTATGAGTAGCTGGAATTTCAGGACTGTGCCACCAGATCCAACATCACTGCTGTATTTTAAAACACTGTATGTGTGTAAACACACATGTATAATTGTATAGATATACCTAGAATTTATAATTGTTATAAAGGTTCTTGTGTGTTTTCCTTTTCCTTGCTAAGTCAGTTACTCCATCTTTATTCTCATATCCGTCTAGGCCCCCTTTCCTTTCCAAGCAATGCATGCTATCAACCTACTGTGCGCCCACTCTTCCTCTGATGGCTAGCTTTTTGTTTATTTGACACAAACTAGAGTCATCTAAAAGGAAATCTCAACTGAGAAAGATCTGGCAATAGGCAAGCCTGTAGAGTATTAGTACGTAATGGGGGGAGGGCCAGCCCACTGGGGTCGTCTCACCCCTGGGCTGGTGGCTGTGGGTGCTATAAGAGCAAGCCACAAGAAGCCAACCAGCAAATAGCTCTCCTCTGTAACCTCTGCGTAGCTCCTGGCTCCAGGCACCTACCCAACTTACCTTCCTGCTCCAGCTTCCTTCTGTGCTGAGCAGTGATGTGGAACTGCAAGAAAAATCAACTCTTTCTGCTGGTCACGGTGTTTCATCATAGTAATAGAAATACTCCTAAGACACCTCTACTTACTGCCTATATACTCATTTAAAATAAGGAACACAGCAGGGAGATAGTGACGGTATGTAACAGCCGACTAGCTGAGACACCCACTATTACTATGTCAGTGTATGCTACACACACACAATTGTGTCATTTTGTACTTTCCAAAATGGCACAATGTTATGAACATTTTGCTTTCTTATTATTCTTACACAGAAATACCTCTGGCCTTAAATTCCAGTTGTGACATGGCTTTCTCATTTATCGTAGCTGCTGTAGGGAGCCATAATCAAACCAGTCTGATATGCCAACCTTCGGTCCACAGTACTGTGTTAATAGCCCTCTCCTCTCTACCAGCGCTTCTGTAGCCAGGTATTCTGAGAGTAACAATTGCATGTATATGCCAGCTTCCCCGATGCTGTGTTCCTAAGGCATCCAGTCCCAGGGCTGGTGGGCTGATGCTGTGTAGCATGTTTTGCTATATGGTGCCAGCTTCTCTGTGTTCAAATGTGACAATTCACATTCATAACTGCCAACAGCATTTAAGAAAATATTTCCCTCTACCACTCTACCAGGAATAAGTAAGTGGCTTTCTGGGTTTTGTCAACTATACAGGCAAAAGTAATCCTCTGAAGCTGTGTGCTCGGCCACCTTCCTGCATGTTGGCTATTGGAATCTTGATATCTTTACTTATTCCTCGTGCACTATCTTACCCCTGCTAATATCTGGGAGCTTTTTGGCTTTTGTTTATTTGTTTGTTTTCACATTGCAGATATTCATCTCATCCATACATTGAATTTTTTTCTTACTTTAGTATTTGCTCACTGATTTTGTTTAGGCTGTTGCTTGTCATTGCAAGACTCTGACCCAGCTCCCATTTCTCTACACCTCTCCCTAATCTTGCCTCCTCTCTTTTTCTTCCTTTTCCACCCGCTTCTGTGTTTTACTCAGTCAGCTCCTGCTTCTCACCATCCTTACCTCCTCTTGTCTCTAGCTCCTTGTATTGATTTTAAGTGCTCTGCTTGTGTCATCTATACAGCCGTGAATGAACGAAGGTGACTTGGAGCACGGCACAAAGAGGTACCAGTGTTGTGTTCTCAGAACTGGGTTGAGGCTTACTTTTTCTTGAACAACCACCCTTAGGCCTCATGCAGAGCCTAATCTCATAGGTCTGGTGTGGGATGCAGATGATGTGTGTGTGTGTGTGTGTGTGTGTGTGTGTGTGTGTGTGTGTGTGTGTGTGTGTGTGTAGGAGATTTCAGTACACATTAGGGCCAGCAACCTGTAAAATGAGGATTGGAACGGGGGAACTGGACTATTGATCCACAGTGTTCGTACCTTGCTTAGGAGACTGGAAAACAGGCCGTCGAAGCTCCAGGTAACCTGTTTCAACAACTGTACAGCTCAGAGCAGCACAGCCTGAGTCTGCAGTGGAGCAGAAGCAGGTCCATCTGTGCAGAACCTGGTTCAATGGCAGCCCAACTGAAGTACTCCAGATGGCCACAAGGTGGCAGTGTGGTCCTGTGATGCTCAGTCGACCGGTGGGCGCAGAGGATGCCAAATCTGGACTGTGGCAAGCTGTGAGATGGGAGGGATTCTCCCACCTGGCCCTCTGACGACTAAGTTCACCCAACATTTGTCGGGCTGTAATTGGAAGTCTGTTTTTCTGGTAGAGCTAAGGTTTGAACCCTGAAGGCCCAATAGGCAGGCTGTCTTCAGCTTACAAGGGATGGCAGCTGTTTGCCTAAGCTCCTAGAATACAGCTTCTAACACATGGCTACATCTCTCCATAGGTCTGTGACATCTGGTCACATAAAAATGGGTCACGCCCCCAGCCCCTTCTCAGGCAGAGTCGTGGCCACGCAGCCCTGAGCCATCCCAGGTTAAGGAGACACCTAGAGACTAAGCCACGCCCCTTCCCAGTTACTATATCTGCCTTGCCTCTCCCAGAGGGCTCGGGGGTATGATTTCATCCACACCATTCAACACAATGACAATAAATGTCTTAGAATTATGGACTGTCTCATCTTGATCCACCATGGGAAGCGAAGGGTCCAGCCTTCAATTAAGGAGCCACATCTAATCTCTCATGGGGGCATCTCAGCGCTTCCAGACGGTATCAATTCATCCAAGCTGAAGCTGCAAGCCGACTCCCAAGCCGCCAACTGGGTCCCCGGGACGGCCCCCTCCCCCACCCATGGATAGGTCTCCACAAAGGCTTCCTGCAGCCTGTCCCGCCCGTTGGACTGTGGGCAGAGGATGTCCTGTCCCCCCCCCCCCCAGAGCTGCAGCCCCGGGGCAGACATTCAGGGCATCTCTCCACCGTGCGGGATTGTTCCCACAAACATTTATTGAAATGAGCTATCTGATGTCAAATACTGTCCTGGGTTCTCTCATTTAATCTTCATGGAAGCCCCAAGTAAGGCACATTATTTCTCATCTGCCAAATAGGGAAGGTAATTTCTCTACATTCAGCTACAATTACTGTATGCATGTACCACTTCTTTCATTCTCAGCGACACTCTCTTCGTTAGTTTAATCGTGTTGATCATTCCTTCCCTGTCCTGTCCTCTAATCCTTCCAGGGTCGGCAACGATAACCTTGTTAGCCAAGAAAGCGCAACGTCCATGGCTGTTTGCACTTTAACAGGTCACTGAGAAAGCAAATCATGATTGGATGATGATGACATAAAAACCCTGAGGTGGCCTCTGACACATGGCTAGGACAAGGGTCACACTGAACGTTTGCGGACCCCGTGCAGGGTCTTACTTGGCTAATGTGACATTACGGAAGACCTCCCTCAGCAGTTTCTGAGGGACATTGCTCTGCAGATTTTCACTGTCTCTACAGCATCTTCACGCTTCCCTTGGCCATGCACCCAGTTGACATCTGTCAAAGGGCTGTGCCAGGCTGGTGGCCACTGAGAGAGGAGAGCTGCCCAACTCACCTCCTTTCTCTGGCTCTGCTTCTCTCCAGGTGTCTGCATCATCATCACACTGGTCATGGTAGCCCAGGCTCTCACGCCTGTGCTAAATCCATCCGTCCGTCCACCCGTCTGTTCATCTGCCTATCTGTCCGTGTGTCCATCCATCTGTCCATCTGTCCATGCTTCTATCCACCCTCCACCCATCCACTCAGATGCTTCCAGCATCCAGCCAAAGCCTGAGTTTGCCAAGGCTAAATTTAACCCACAGCTGCTTCATCAGATGCTGGATATTTTCGGTGAGGAGTCCAGGGCCGCTGAGCTGGAAGCCTCTGAGGGCCGCTGGCCAGGCTTACACCCGTGCTTTGGGTTGAGCTCAGCATCCAGGCTGTTTTGAGAATTTGTTTCTTCCACTCCCTTCCTTTTAATTTTTAAAAACTATTGTAATGCTATCATTCCCCTTTCCCTTTCCTCCCTCTAAGCCCTCTCATGAACCTCTCCCAAGATAGCAAGAGCAACAGCGGAGAGCCAAAAAATCAAGTGAATTAGAGAGAAGGATTCTACCCCACCCCCACCTCACCACGGCAGCATTTGTTGATGGTACTGGCAGCCCTCACAGACCTCAGAGCTAGAAGCTTCAGGCAAGCCTCTGTTGGTTGTGACGTCTGAGGGACTAAGGTTTGTAAACCCGTCTCATACTATCCCATTGCTGGGACTAAACACCAAGTACTAACTGGGGTTAGGTATTTTATAGAGAACCCTTTAAGGCATCAAAGACTGGACTCATCCCTCAGCTCCCTCCCTGAGGCAAGATGAGAGCAAGTGACAGAAGGACAGCTCCACACTGACACCTGCACACTGTCACCTGCAGCAGCCTGAGTTTTCTTCATAGACCACCACTGGGGAAAACGCTGATCCTGGGCTTCCACCCAGGAAGGAATTTCAGGATGAGCCAGTAAGAGACAGAGTTGGAATTTATTAATAACAGATAGGAAAGCACCTGGGAGGAATAGAGCACATCTGAGAACACAGGTGCGGGCTGCTCGAAGAGGAGCTGTGTTTCAAGAGTCCTCATGGTGACTATGGATAGGGTTCTGGAAGCTTCCAAGGTTCACTGCTCAGCAGGCTGCTAAGGGATACTCCCTGCCCCTACCTCTCCACTCTATTGAGATTAGCAGTTGGCTCTGAAGGTGCTTTTGGTGGGATTGCAATCCAGTAAGACACCAGAAGGAGCCCCGTAGGACCCATCTTTTCCTGTAAGTGTGGTTTCTGGTGAGAGCCTAGGAAACCACAGGTTTGCAGGTGAGAGTACTGCAAGCCCTTAAACAGATGTCACTGTCTGTGTTACAATTCTCAATTCTCATCTGGTGAGAGGCTTCACCCAGTTTCTGAGCTGAAGGGCATCTTTCACTTCCATGTTCCCTAGCCTTCTGTCCTGCCTCAGCAACACAGTAGTCTATCACTTCAGTAGCTAGAAATCCCACCGCCGTATAGAAAATAGGGCAGGAGACGTGACTCGTATGCAACGTCTGCTGCATCTCGTGGCTGCCAATCATGGAGATAATGACATTAAACTAACACTGTCCATGTTTTCCAAAGTATCATTTGCTAATGCAGCAGATGGCTCCATCACAAGCTGTAATTTGTCCCCAAAGACTCTCAATACATATGGCTTCCTAGAGTCAGTAATTAGCCTTGGCAATTAAAGATTAAAACTGGCGTAATGTTGTTTAACTATGCCTCCTAAGCAAGTCATAGCATTTGAAGAATTTCTAGGTATGGAAATATACATTAAAAAAAACATTAATTAGATAGATTGATAATTTGAAAGTCAACTCAAGACCCACTTTGTGGATTAGCATTTTTTAACTCTCATTACTATCTCGGCTATTTTTGTATGTGTATGTGTATAGTGTGGGTGTGTATATGTGTTTCCAAATGTGGGTGTGTGCACATGCATACATGCTGGTGAGTGTGAACTGGTAGGAGGGTGCACGTGGAGGTCAGAGACTGACGAAAGGTGTTTTCAGTTGCTCCCGACATTATCTTTTGAGACATGGTTCCTCACTTGAACCCAGAGGTCATCAATCCGGCTAGTGAAGCCAGCCAGCTTGCTCTGGGGATCTGGTCTTCGCTTCATGACTAATGGCATTACAAGGGTCATCATGCCTACCTGGCACTATAGGGATGCTGGGGATCTGAAAGCAGGCCCCTGTGCATGTGGGACAAGCGACTTACTCACTGGGCCATCTCTTTAGCCCCTGTATCCCAAGTTTTCACCCTCATCTAATTTTATTACATTTTAAGATTTAATTTTATTGCAAATTTAATTTGTAGGAAGCAGGGAGCATTTATCATCTTTACTGCACTTGGTGTGTATTTAATGCTGCCTGGTCCCTGCTACTTCTTATGCTCAACTTTATTGTTGGTTCATGTCTTTGTTGTTCTTGTTGTTTTGTATACAGAACATGTCTCAATTCTGTCTTTTAATGGATTAGTCACACTTGTATTTAATGGTAGTTGGTAGTTTTTACTTCTTTTTTAAAGAAATCAATTACTTTATTTATTTACATCCAAAATGTTGCCCTCCCTCCTGGTCCCCCTCCCAGAGTTTTCACCCCCTTCCCCTTCCCCTTCCCCCTCTCAGAGTGTGCGGCTCCCGTCCCTCACCCTGGCACCCCTCTTTCCTACTTCTGTTTCTAAACTTTATTTCTGTATCTGTATGTTAGTAGAACAAAATAGTGGGCTTCATAATATAATTTCATTCTTGAGGTCTTCTTTTTAGGGTCTCTCTCTCCATAGCTCTGACTTTCCTGGAACTCACTTTGTAGACCAGGTTGGCCTTGAACTCACAGAGATCTGCCTGCCTCTGCTTCCCAGGTGCTGGGATTAAAGGCGTGCACTGCTACCCCTGGCATGTATGCATTTCTACACTTTTCGTTGATTTTTACATTCCTTATGCCTCTTATTCCATGTATTCCTTTATATGGCATGACCAATTAGCCATTTATTCCCTTTCTTGAATTAATTTCCATAGCTCCAGCATATTTGCTATACAGTATAATTGCTATACAGTAAACAGCAGCTTGAAGTCTGTATACAGGGCCAGTGAGACGGCTCAGCCATGAAAGCACTAGCCACACAAGCCCAGGAACGTGGATTTGATTCCCGGAAGTGAAGTAGAGAACCAGTTTTGGAGATGTGCCTTCTGACCACATGAGTGCCACGGCACTGCGATATCCACGTAGCTACACCCCCCAGGCCCTGCTATGAAGCAGCATCTTACTCTGTGTAGCTCAGGCTGCACTTGACCTCGCCCCTCCCCCCACCTCTGCCTCCTGAGTGCTGGGATTGCGTATGTAGACCCTTATGTCCAGCTTTTCTTTCATTGTTGACATATTTTCCCAGGGCGTAAACAATATTTTTTCTTCAGTACTTCAAATATTGCTTCATATTTTTCTTATTTGCATTACTTCCAATAATAACAATAAAATGGTCAAAATATTTCCCATTGCACCCTAAAAATAAAGATCTTTATTTCTTCTGTGGCTGATTTTAAGACATTTTATCTTATATATATGTATTCCTAGAAAATTGGGCTGTTCATTGGCTTGGTATAATTTTTCCATGTGTCTTGTGCTAGATGAATGTCTCGGATTCCTTTTAGCTACATTGCATATATAATTTCCCGTTCTTCCCCTGCCTTTTGGAAACTCTAATTGCACACATACCAGGGCCCAGCTGCTTTCCCACGGCCCAGCTGCTCTATTGCTTAGCTACTTTGTTTCAGTCAGCGTTTTGCTATGCAGGCTGATGTGGAAATCTTCTGTACCGCAGAATCCTGTCTAGGGGGGTTCTTCCTGCCTCAGCCTCTTGAATACCAGTATCCAGTAATTTACTTTGGAGTGAGTTTCCCCCTGCGCTTTTCTCTCTTTCTTTCTCTCTTTCTCGCTTTCTTTCTCTCTTTCCTTCTTTCTTTCTATTCTTTGCTTTTGTCTTGAAATTTACTACTGTTGTCCATATTATGTAATCTGCGTTTAGCCAAGCCACGGTACTTTTTATTTCAATATTATAATTATCATTTCAGAAAGTTCACCATATCTCTTAAACATAGCAACAAAATTCTAGGTAGTATGCTCAACACTTCCTGTAGCCACTTTAATATTCTTCTCTACTTTGTCTAGCATACCTTAGGGCTCCTGCAACATAAGTATGTGTAGATGTTATATATACAAACACACACACACATACACACAACGTATAGACAATATTTTTCTTTCAGTACTTTAAATATTGCCTCATTTTGTGTGTGTGTGTGTGTGTGTGTGTGTGTGTGTGTGTGTGTGTATTTCATATGGGATGCTGTCTTACGCTGTAGTCAAGGCTGGCCTAATGTTCACTAATATAGCCCATGCTATCCTCTAACTCATAGCTGTCCTCCTGTGTCAGCCCCCTAAGTGTGGGAATTGTAGGCTCAAGCCATCATGCTAGGCTTGTCCCACAGTGGTAAACTTTTCACAGATTTTTCCATTTTCATAGTTATACTGAACCTGGCTCTCCTTCTCAAGCTAGCGTTTTCATTTTGTTTTATTTTGGTTTGTTTGTTTGATGGTTTCTTTGGTGTGTGTGTGTGTGTGTGTGTGTGTGTGTGTGTGTGTGTGTGTGTGTGTGTGAGACATGTATGTGGGTACCTACAGAGATCAGAAGAGGACAATCCATCCTCTAGAGCTTAGTTACAGGCAGTTGTGAGCCACCTCATCTCCAGCCCCTTAAACCAGTCTTCCAACTATTTGCAAGGACAGTGCAGACCCAGCACCACTGCTGCTCTGCCCAGGGTTCTTTGCAGTGAGATTGTTCCTCTCCATTCCCTAGCTGCTCTTCTCTGGGCAGCAGAGCATGCCAGCATCCATTGTATAGCATGTCTAGTACTGAAGACAGCAGGCCGACTCCAATAAACACATCTATGACCTCAAGGATTCCTTGATACCCAACCTGACAGGAGAGGTTAAGCGGCCCTCCACAGAAATGATGCTCGCTGGGAGCAAGGGGACTTTGTGAATATGGAGTAGTTCAGAGAACCAATATCATGATTCTTATCTTTAAAATCTTACACAAACATCTGAGAACCCATTGTGTGCTTTGGGTGAGCGTTTGCCTTTCATTCAAAGAACAGATCATTGGGCATAGAGGCAGTGTCAACAGAAAACAATCACAGCACAGCATCCCTCAGTGTCAGGGCATTGACACTGTGTATTGACTAGAGTCACACGGACCACAGGAAGGCCAGATGCTGGCTGGTTTTGGGTTTCTCTGTGGACCCTCAGGTGTGCACTGAGGCGGACAGAGGCAGCCTTGAAGATGTGGCATTTCCCTATCTGGGAAGTGAGGTTCTAGTTACAGAATAACTTCCCCCAGAGATATTGTATAAAATTAGAAGTACATTCTGGAAGAATGTGCTACTTACTCTAAGTCAAAATCAATGGCCTGAACTGGAGTCAACTTCTGCAGAAGTCATATGCTTAAATACCAAAATAGAAAGGAAAATGTTTTGTAGGACACAGAGGATTATTCTGAATATGACATTCACTTACTTCTCAAGGCAGCTCTGGCACCTGGGGCTGGGCAGTGTGCGTGCTGCAGACAGACAGACAGACACAGAGAAGTAATGGCTTGCTGCTCTATCTTCTTCCTTCCTTCTTCCCATCCCTCTGTTCCTCTGTCTCTCCATCCTTCTGTCTCTCTGTTCTCCCCCCTGCCCTCCTTCATTCCCTCCCTCCCTACTTTCTTCCCTCCTTCCTGCCCCGCCCTCTCTTTCTCCCCTTTTCCTTTTATGGGGATATTTAATCGTGCTAACCTCCTAGGCTTAGCATGAGTGTTCGTGAGGTTTTGTATGTAAAACACTTAGAACATGTAGAGCGTCAGTTTTCATCCTTCTATGCAACCCAGCACAGTAACAGTTACAGCTTAAAACAAGAGTCATTGTCTACCCTTGTTCCCAGCTTTGGAAGGGCTGGAATTCAGAAGCACTGTGGCTGAGTGACTCTGGCCTTCTCATGAAGCTGCAGTCATGTGTCTGCCCAGGCTTCAGTCCCTGAAGGTGTCACTGGGACTGGAGGATTGCTGTCCAAGGCGTGTCACATGGCTGGCTAGCTGGAGCCTGCAGTTGGTGAGCTCAAGTGGAGCTTTGGTGCCTTTTGTGACCCAGCTTGGGCAATCACACACTGTCACTTCTCCTTTACTCTGCCCTATTTGGTATATAGGGTTCTCCACCAAGGCGCAGTTACAGGGTGGTGTCTTTGATGTGTGTGTGTGTGTGTGTGTGTGTGTGTGTGTGTGGTCCATGTTCATGGTGTGTATACTTCTCAGTGTGGGTGTGTGCGCATGTGCATGAAGGAATGTACACATGTGGGCACTCATGCCCATAGAAGCCTGGTATTAATGTTGGGATGTTTGTACTTGATTGCTCTCCATCTTTACTTTTGTGAGAAGAGGTCTCTCCCTGAACCTAAAGCTCATTAATTCAGGTAGTCTGGCTGGTCAGTGAGTTTCACAACTCTTGTCTCCTCCCACCGACCCACATACCCAATGCTGGGCTACAGCAGTGTACTGCCAACTCTGGTTCTTTATATGGGTTCTGGGGAAGTCTAACTGTACTTATGGGGCTGATGCTTCAGGACCTGCGCCATCTCTCCAGCCCTCGGTCAGCATGATCCTGGAAGCTGGCTTCTATGCTCTTCAAGGAGACACTACTCTTATAGCAAGCACCTGAGCCACCTGCCACCAGTAGCCCCCACCCCAGAACTAGGCCCGCCCACATCAATGATTAATCAATAAAATACACCACAGGATAGCCTACATGGCTATCCAGATTGGACATTTTCTCAACTGAAGCTCTCTCTTCCAAAACAACTCTAGTTTGTGTCAAGTTGACATGAAAGCAACCAACACAATACCTCACAGGAGACTCACTCTGAGGTGAGCCTACTATTCTTATTTTACAAATAAGGATCACACAGGCTATGTAACTTGCCTGACAGCATCTGAGAAGGTTCATCTCAATGGTCAGTCTGTGTGGGAAGGACCCTCTCCTAGTGTGGGCAGTAGTAGCCTTTGTGTGAAACGGTTTAAGCGAAAAGCACTGCTTTTTGCCTGCCTGCCCTTGCTAATGAGTGTGCCTGTCTCTGCTGCTGCAAGGCTTGCTGATATCACACCTCAGCCTCTTCAGTCTTTCAGCATGGACTGAAGACCGGTGGCTTTGCAGGACACCCCCAGGCCTTCAGTGCTGGCCTGGAACCATCAAAGCAGCTCGGTCTCCCCACTATCAGGTGGCCACTGCTGAACTATCCAGCCCTTATCATGCAAGACAATGTAATAAATCCCCTAGTGATATATGTTCAGTCTGACAGTTCTGTTCCTGTAGAGAATGCTGACTAACACACACACACACACACAAAACCCAGCTGCTAAGTGACTATATTAGTCAGGGTTCTCTAGAGACACAGAACTTATAGGTAGTCTCTATATAGTAAGGGAATTTGTTAATGACTTACAGTCTGTAGTCAAACTCCCCAACAATGGTCAGCAGTAGCTGTGAATGAAAACCTGAGGATCTAGCAGTCACTTAGTCCCACAAGGCTTGCAGGTGAAGAAGATTGAATCTTCCTCCTTCCAATGTCCTTATGTAGGTCTCCAGCAGCAGGTGTGACCCAGATTAGAGGTGTGCGTACCACCACACCTGAAACTTGTGTCTTCCAGACTCAAGATCTAAATCACAGGTGAGCCTTCTAATTCTGGATTGTAATTCACTCCAGATATAGTCAAGTTGACAATCAGGAATAGCCACTACAGTGACGGAGTGAGATTTTGAGCCATGGCAGGGGGTTCAGAGCACTGTGCTTAGGCGAGAGAGATGATCTTTCTTACACCTACAACTGTAAGATTCTTTTATAGCCAGAAAGCCACAAACACACATTGCACCCCATACAATAATAGTGGGAGACTTCAACACCCCACTCTCACTAATGGACAGGTCATTGAAACAAACTAAACAGAGACACAGTGAAACTAATAGAGGTTATGAACCAAATGATTTAACAGATATCTACAGAACTTTTCACCCTAAAAGAATATATCTTCTTCTCAGCACCTCATGGTACCTTCTCCAAAATTGACCATATAATAATCAGTCACAAAACAAGCCTCAACAGATAAAAGAAGATTGAAATAATCCCATGATCCTAACAGATCACCATGGACTAAGGCTGGTCTTCAATAACAACAGAAAACCCACATACCCATGGAAACTAAACAACTCTCTACTCAGTGATAACTTGATCAGGGAAGAAACCAAGAAAGAAATTAAAGACTTTTTATAATTCAATGAACATGAAGGCACAACATACCCAAACTTATGGGACACAATGAAAGCAGTGTTAAGAGGAAAACTCATAGCACTAAGTGCCCTCTTAAAGAAACTGGAGAAAGCATACACTAGCAACTGAACAGCACACTTGAAAGCTCTAGAACAAAAAGAAGCAAACACACCTAAGAGGAGTAGAACTCAGGAAATAGTCAAACTAGGGGCTGAAATCAACCAATTAGAAACAAAGAGAATGATACAAAGAATCAACAAAACCAAAATCTGGTTCTTTAGGAAAATCAACAAGATAGATAAACCCCTAGCCAGACTAAGTAAAGGGCCTGAGACAGTATCCAAATCGGAGACATAACAGCAGAAACTGAAGAAATTAAAAAACAAACATCAGATCCTACCACAAATTCAAGTAGAAAAGATGTACACTGTTTAAGAGAAAGAGAAAAGAAAACAAGAAAACCAGACCATTGCCAATTTTGAGGAGTCAAGTAATTATGAAGTTTTTGGGCCTAGTAACAACCAATTTTTAATGTAAATTTGAACATTAGCATGCTATGTTCTGTTGATATGTCCATGATTTATTTTCAGAGGACAAAATAGGATGGCAGTAAATGAGAGAGCCTGCCTCAGATCTGATTTATTTGTTTGTGTGAGAGAGTTTTTTAGCCAATTCCACCAAGTATCAAAGGGTGCTCTTCACTGCCCCCCACTCCACCTTAAACACAGCAGCAGCAGCAGCAACAGCAGCAGCAGCAGCAGCAACAACAACAACAACAACAACAACAACAACAACTCTTGGCCTGGAACTTAGAAGTAAAGTTTAGCTAAAAGTTAGCCTATTCTCCTGTTAACATCTTTCCCAAAAGCCTCATTGAGTTATTATAGATGCATGAAGTTCAGTCTTTCTGTATAGATTTTGTTGGTTTTGGTTTTTTTAAAAAGACTTATTTATTTTACGAATATGAGTACTCTACCTGCATATACACCTTTCTGACAGAAGGGGGACTAGGATCCCATTATAGATGGTTGTGGGAATTCCCATGTGGTTCCTGAGGTCTTAAGTTCATTTCCCATGTGGGTGCTGGGAATTGAACTCAGGACCTCAGGAAGAGCAGCCAATGCTCTTAACCACTGAGCCATCTCTCCAGCCCTTTTGTTTTAAAAACAAGATCTTGCTATGTATCCCAGACTCGCCTTCAGTTCAAGCACTTCATGCCTCAGCCTCCCAAGTGCTAGGATTTCATAAGCATGCACAGCCACACCTGACTCTAAAGCAGGGTATTAATTATTTTAAATGTTTTCAGATTTTTGAAAATCTCTATTTTTATTTGCTCTATTGAGTCCTTATTTTTCCTTTGAGGAGACGATGGTGTTACATTTTTTATTATTTTACACTTTACAAGGCACCGTTAGTCTGTTACCCTTGGCAGTCTTATTAAACTCTGAGGGAAGATATTTTTAGACCATTTTACTTCAGAAACTCGAGCTCTGGTTACCCCACTTGGCTAGCACCTGGCAGAGTCGTATCTAGTATCTTTATCTAGTGCCTCTTAGAACAGGGTCTCCTCCAAAGACTACAGCAACTAAAACACTGGGACAAACTTACAGATCAACTCCTCTGTAATAAAAAAAGAATAGAAATGGAAAAGAAAAAGAGTTAAACGTATCAAAGTTAACAGCAGCTAGTAAAAAGTGCCTTAGAATCCAAGTCAGTTAGATGCTAGAGTTGAGACGGCATGCACTCTTTTGACTGTTTAAGAAAGGCTTTTCATGTGGTCTAGCATACTAATGCTGATGATTTAGGGCTTCTTGAATGCAGACATGGTGCTGTATATTTTACATGTAATGTTTCATCATCTTCTTGCAACAAACCTATGTAGGACAGAACCTATCACTCCTATTTTACAGGTGGGGTAGCTGAGGCACAGAGTAATGGATCCTGCCCACTCACGGAGCTACTAAGAACCTAAACCTAAATCCACCTAAGCTCTAACATGCTCTTCCCTAGTTCTGTTTCAGTCTGGAAAGTGTGGAATATTCCAGGAACACGGTCTTAAGTCAAGAGAGCAGCGTCAAACGTTCGTGGATCAACTGGTAATCAGCAAATGTTCTCAGGAAAACTTGACTTTGCACAAGGACTTTGCAGAGGGAGTCTGAAATATTACATTAGAAGAGCTTGAGCAATGAATGCATGTCAAAAATTGTGACTCCCTGAGGGGGTTTAGGCATGTCCAAAGTTTATTTCCCTGACTATGAAGAAAGAGCAAGGTTAGGTTAAATAGGAATTTATACTGTTGATGGTAAGAAAGAAAAACAGCCTCTGGCACTGAAGCTGCCGTGGCCTGTTAGCTTGACAACTGCTACTTGCTGGTTTAGTGTTATTATCACTGTGGCTGGTCTCAAGCACACAGAGTGGGTCAAGCACACCCTTGGCACACACTGCTGGCACCGATCCTCGGGCCTTGTTTACTCTGGTCATTCTCCTCACCCCTGCTATAAAGTGTGACTGAAAACACTCTAACACGTTCTCCTGCAGATGCTGGTCCCAGGCTCATACCCCAGGCCCCTGCACTGTTGCAGACTCTCTACCTTCATTCTATAGAAAGCCTGGTAGGAATGGCTTTGGAGAGACAGCCCCACAACCAGAACATGGCCGCTTTTGACAGAAGGCCTCTTTCCTTTCCGTCATGGCTTAAGGCTTTGGGCACAGTCACGGGCTGTGGGAGAACATAGTATTATTCATAACATCCTCTCCACATCCCAAGGAAAGAAAACAAGCAAGAGATAAATTCCCAGGAAAACAGAGGCCGTACTTCCAGGGCTCAGGGTCATGACCTTTCCTTCTCTGCCAGCTAGAGCCACTGCTCGCAGTCCCTTGCCTCAACGGGCAAGGTGGGGGACAGCCACAGACCTGCCTCTGAGGGGACCCTGCAGGGCCGGTGTCCTGTCCACAACCCAGGGCAAACCCCTGCCCCTCACAGGGAGGAGCTGAATGCCTCATAATGAAATCTCCTGTCCGCCCCTTTCTTCCTTATCTTGACCTGTTTTGTTTTTTTTGTTTCTTGTCTTTTCCCTGTTTCTATGGAAAATATTTGTTCTCATTTTCCTATCCTTTGTCAAAGTAAGTTTGAATTAGAAACCAAAGCAAGACCGGGCATTTTATATTTTTAATGACAAAGATTACTGTAACTATCATCAGTAACAAGGGGATTCAGAACGGATTTTTTTTAAAAAGTCACCTCTAATTTGGTTAGTGTGTAAACTGCCTGCACACAGATCGGTTCGAGCCCCATCCCACATAGCCACCACGCCATTTAAAAAAAGTCTCTGCCGCTAGTAAATGCTGATCAGCTTTAGTGTCTGTGGGTGGATGCAGCGTCCCTGTGACACTACCGAGAGCATTTATTCAGGTATCTTTTGTAAATCCCTTAGCATAGCACCGGGTTCACAGTATACACACCCATACTGACGCTCATCACAGATACTGAGAGCATGGCTCCTAATGTGCCTCCAAACCTGAAGGCGTGAGTTCATTTCCAGGTACCCACATGGTGGGAGAAGAGAACGCACGCCTGCAAGGTTCCCGCTGATTGATTTCTCACTCTTGCTGTGGCACATGGGACACACTACCCCCACCCTGAATAAATACATGTTTTTAAAAAATGTGAAAGAAGACAGCTGACTCCTGAAAGTTGTCCTCTGACTTCCACACATGTATCCCCAAAGAACTCATGTGTATGCACACGTACACATACAATATCATCATCATCATCACCACCACCACCACCATCATCATCATCATCACTTACCTTGGGACTATGTCAAGCTGAGTGATAGCACCTGGAGATTCTGTGCTGTCTATACTGTGCTCGCTTTTCCCCAGTGTGTTTGAGCATTGCCTCAAACAGCTTTTTTTTTTTTTTTTTTTTTTTTTTTTTTTTTTTTTTTTAAGTTCTGATATTATATCAAGATTGCAGTCCTCAGTGGTGCTGGGCAAGAAGCAGAGGCATTACATGTTAAGTTGACATGAAGGTGAACCTAAAAGGCGTAGGCCTCGTGCTGGTGTGTTGAGCAATAAGGCATTAGGGATCGGGCCAGGACCCAGAGCAGCCTGCCAGGACTGTGCAGGCCTCTGGGTCCCAAACATAAAGGACAGTTTGTTATTCCACTGTTTTTGTGGCTCGTAGCCTGCCTCTCAGTTTTGTCGGAACCCATGGAGAAGCAGGCTTCTGTTCTTGGGGAAAGGCCAGTCTGCAAGGCTCTGCCAGCAGATGGGATAGTGGCGGGATCGCTGTTGGAAGGGATTCCGTTTCAAATCATACTGGTGTATCTCTCCTGGGACAAATCTTTTTTTTTTTTTTTTCAGTCATCTTCATGGACTTAGGGAAATCTTTCAGTTTCACTTCTTTCTCGAAAGAGAAAAAGACACAAAGGACCCGTCATGCCTGTTAGCCATATTAACTCTTACACACTGTGTCCATATTTCTGTTTCCAGGTTACATACCAAACACTGTAGTCAACAGATCTTTCCAAACACTGTTCAAACCACAGCTTGGTAGAAGCCCAGGGCAAATTGACCTTCTGTTTGTGAACATGAAAGCACAAAGCTAACTGGGTGATTAGCCAAAGTCATCAGTTCAAAAGTGAGTTGAACCTTGCTCAGCAAAGCCACCCACTTCTAAGAGAAAGTGAGTTAATGCTAGGCAGGAAGGCACTTTAGAGAGACTCTCATTAGAACCCTTGGGGAGAGTTAAGAGGATAGCATATCCACAGATCACAAGAAATAATACCAAGTTAGAATTCCTAGGTGCGCAATCATGACAGTTTGATTATCAAAATTAATTTTAAAATTCCAAGAAAGTCAACACAATTAGGTAGGTCCATCTGAGAACCGAACAAGTCATGCAGAAGTTAAAGATGGCAGCAGCAATCTCCCCAAAGGCTGAGCCATGATGTAAAACCAAAACGAAGCTAAGGAGAAGACTGAGACACTACCTGGGCAGTTCTCCACAAGACAGAAAGAACATGGAAAGAGGACATTGAAAGGTATAGAAGTGACCAACTCTTCAGTTTGCAAGGAGATAGGGAATGTTAAAACTTTCAGAGGGCTGGCAGGACCACTCAGCAGGAAAGAGCGTTAGATACCAAGCTAGGCTACCTGAGTCCAGTCCCACGCTGGAAGCATCAGATTGACTCAAGTTGTCTTTTGACTCCAATATGAGTATTGCCCTCCCCCCAAAATAGATGAATAAATGTAATTTTCCAGAAAGAAAACTTTGTGAAGGGATACACACACACACACACACACACACACACACACACACACACACACACACACATGAGGGGGGGAAAGAGAGAGAGGAAGAAGAGAAGAGAAGAAGAGAAGAGAAGAGAAGAGAAGAGAAGAGAAGAGAAGAGAAGAGAAGAGAAGAGAAGAGAAGAGAAGAGAAGAGAAGAGAAGAGAAACCTTCAGGCTTGTTGTTTGGGTTTTTAGAGACATCTTATGTAAGCCAGGCTGACCTTGAACTCACTGTGTAGCTCAAGCAGGCCTTGCACTCTTGATCCCCTGCTTTGACCTCATGTGTGCTGAACTGTAGGAACTGCCACTCCTGGTGAAGTCTAGATTTGAAGAGAAATGCCTTGAACATATGCCCGCAGGCTTAAAGGTGAAAATGTTTTAGACACAGGCAATGAATTATAGAGTGTCTTCTATCTAGTTTTTCTTACGTACGGACCAGAGACAGACAGAGTGATCCCAGCAAGAGCTACCTGGGAGGACAATGATGAGAGGTCTAAAAATGATAAATATTTTCTCTGGGTACCTCAATAGCCCCAGTTCTGGATGAGGAGAAGTCCAACACCAGGGGTCATGGAAGCAATCTTCATTGTGGAAAGAGGCTCTAGAAGTACTGCTACAGTCCTCTACCAGTAAGATGGTAGCAAAGGCCACCTTCTTTTTTTTTTTTTTTTTTTTTTTTTTTTCCGAGACAGGGTTTCTCTGTGTAGCCTGGCTGTCCTGGAACTCACTCTGTAGACCAGGCTGGCCTCGAACTCAGCCATTTGATATTCTGGGAAATCATTTTATCAGAAAGGTGAGGTCTCAATATGAAGCAATCTAGATTCTGAAACATTTATGTTGTCTACCAAACAGCAATGGATCTTCTGAATAAATAAGGCCTGTTGGAATTTTTACAGGTCCTTGTTAAACACAGCTGTGCTTTTGACTCCCAGAAGAAGTTTTCCACGTTCATAGCATGCTTTTCCCTGAAGGCCAGCTTTTCCATAATAACCTTTTTGAAGAATTACTTTGTGTAACCAACTTAAGGGTAAAATTTCATTGTCCTTTTCAACCTTTCTCACAGCAAGAAAATAGCATTTATTATTATTTTTTTTTTACAGTTATCTACTACTGTTACTTTTGATTTTGGTTAGACAATTATCTGAAGTCCAATATATATAAATTCAAATTTCTTGAGATTAAGACATATAAATTAAACAGTGTAAAGAACCCTGGCATATTGTTTCATATTTGTGTAACCTATATGAAAAAGTTCCTCAGAAATTAATAGCTATTATTTAGAAGAAACATATTCCTTCAGTTTTAAAAAAATTAATTTTTATTTTATGTGTATGGATGTTTTGTCTATATGTATGTCTGTGTACCATGTATGTGCAATGCCCATACACCAGGCCAGAAGAGGGCACAAAATCTTCTGGAACTAGAGTTACAGATGGTTGTTAGCCCCTAAGTGGGTGCTGGGAACTGAATCTAGGTTCTTCGGGAAGAACAACCAGTGGTCTTAACCACTGAGCCATCCAGTGGTCTTAACCACTGAGCCATCTCTCCAGTCCATATCCCTTCAGTCTGTTGTTGTTGTTGTTGTTGTTGTTGTTAAATCCAAGTTTAAATAAATGGTAAATGTCAGGAATACTGACAGAAGTTATCCATGGTAGAATTGGTAATTTGAATTATACTTAATATTTTACCAATAATGAATTGCTTCTAAAATAGGAAAAACTGCTGAAGACACCCACAGACCCACCAGCCACCACACAGAGGTCGATGGAAGCCACCATGATGAGTGAATGTGTGCTGGAGCGTTGGGAGAGAAAGAGACGTTGAACAGTTTGTGTACTGTGAAAAGAGGAGAAACTGGAGACTTGAGAGTGCTGAGAACAGCCTGAAGTGAGTAGCCTGTGCTGCCACCTGAGGCCATGGTGCTGTCCCGGCCTGTGCTGCCATAGAGGATCATATCTGGGTTGGTGGCCTTGAAGCAGCAGCTGCTTGTGTTGATGTTCATGGCCCATGGTATTCCCAGAGACCATATGGACATCCCTGGTCTGGGCTGTGTCCTGGGGCCATCTTGATGTCCAAGGGCTGCACAGAGCTGGCCCCACCCTTGCCAGCTATGGCACCCAGGAGAGCCAGACCCAACCCTAGGCAGGGGAGTACTGGAGAGCTAGCCCTGGTGGTGTGGGCTCCAGATAGTCTGTCTCACCCCTTGCCAGCTGCCACAAGCAGGAGAGCAGAGCTGGTGGGCTGACCAACTCAGCTGCTGCCCAGGCCCAGATCCAGAGCTTTGAGTTGGCCCACCCCAACATCCACTCCATTTATGAGTTGCTGGAACATACTCATAGGGCAGGTTCTACAGATCCAAAGCTGCAGAATCTCCATGATACAGGGCAATAACAGGATATCTGAGAGGAGTCCCCATGAAAATCAAGTACTGATAGCGTAGCAGAAGCCAGAGACCTTGAGCCAAACAATGAACCAATGAGTGACTCACTGTAATGAACATTTGCAAGTAAAGCAGTTTGGGCAAAAGGGTGCTGTGACACACCGTTATACACGATAGCTTTCATGGCAAGAGTTTTCTTTATTTGTTGTTGTGTTTATTTTTTGTTTTCTTTTGGGGGAGATTGAAGGGTGGAGGGTGGATATGGAGGGATAAGATGAATGGGTTTGGGGTGAATGATGTGAAATTCACAAAGAATCAATACAAAGTTGAAAAAATACACCAGTTTTCTTCTACCCTAAGGGGCTAGAAAAATAGCAAATTACAGGCAATGAATATATATATATATATATATATATATATATATACACACACACACACATACATGTATATATATAATATATATACATGTATATATATAATATATATATATGTATATATATATGCATCTTCATGTAATTTAGTAGGAAAAATTATTCTACCAAACTTCCTCATCAAGAAGTCCTTTTAAAATGTATTCCTCCCAGTAATCACTCATTTCAAACTTGCAGACATTTTTTGCTTTTTATTTTTATTATGTTTGGAACTGGGTCTTTTTCCGTAGACTAGGTGGTGTCAAGCTCTCCATCCTCCTGCCTCTGTCTCCCAGTGCTGGGGTTCCAGGTGTGAGTCCCCATGCCCTGCTAGAAACTCATTAAAGCCCTCCCCTTTTCTGACAGCCCGGGCAGCCGTGCCTGTTGCATGCTTAAGAGTGGTTTGGACATCTTCCCTGTTTTTCTTCTCCAGACCAGGTTCGGCCCTGCCTCCAGTCAGCCCCAGAAGGAGCAGGAGGGTGTCCTGGGCTCTGTGGTCTTCTCACAGGCACTCAGTGGGGGCAAAGGACAAAAGAAAGTAGCAGGTGCAGGCTCACAAAAGCACAGCAATGGGCAGCCTCTATCCCAAGCAGATGTTTGAAATTGTTTCAGTTAACACTGAAAGGCCTAAGTATTTCCTGTTGAATTAGGACATTTGATAAAACAATCACAGGGCGGGAAAAGGATGGCCTCAGAGCCTCTTCTCATGAGTAGTATTTGTGGGGAATAGTGTCTTTTTGAGAAATAGATCAAATAATTTGTAGAGCTTGGGCACTGTCATGAAAGGACAGAAATGAAAGGCTAAGGAGCAGGAACCTTCTGATGGAGGATAATCTGGGGGAGAACCTTGCACTGAGGGAGATTTGCTGTAGTTTGATTCCTCCCCTATGAAGCATCGTCCCTGCTTCCTGCTTCCTGCTTCCTGCTTCCTGCTTCCTGCTTCCTGCTTCCTGCTTCCTGCTTCCGGCTTCCGGCTTGCGGGGTAAGCCTGGAGCTTGCTTTGCCAGTTGACTGTCTTCCTGAGTCCGTATGTTACATGCTTGGTCCCCATGGTGGCGCTGTTGAGAAAGAGTGAAACCTTTAGGGTTCTCAACAAGAAAAGTAGTAGAGGAAAGGAAGAAATGAAGGAGGGTCTAGTAGTTTGCAGTAAGGACGAAACCCGTATGATAGGAAGTAATTTGAGATCCACGGGGGTCCTGTAGAAAGAATTTGATCTGTCTTTCTTTAACCCATTTTGGTTTGTCTCCGGCTTCTGTCTCCAGGGAGCTTCTCAGGAGGTCTGAGTGGGTGAATACCTGTGAGGAAGGTGGAATTCAACTGGACAGGAAGTCCTAGGCTTAATGTGCCCCAATGGCTGCAGTTCCGTAGGAGCTCAGTGCTAAGATGGTCCTTCATGTTTTCATTGAATACAGGCTGCCAAGGAAGAGGATGGCATAGCTGTCTGTAGGTGCGGTCAATTTTGGAGAGGCTGCACAGCAGATGATTATTAACATTGGAAGTAGCTGGGGAGGAGGTCATGTGGTCCTGCTGTGGAGACTAGCTAGTGAGGCAAAGCATCCATCTTGGATGCCAGAGGTTTCTAGTCTTTTCCCTTCACTGGGTCTAGGGATGTAAGGGACTCCCTGCTGGAGCCGGTGAGGCTCTTGGCACCAGAGAGGAAGACTTGACTTCAAACAGTTTCAAGGGGGAACTGGAGAGTGCTGGGAAGGGCTTGTCAGTAGGAAGCAAAAGAGCAGTACACAAGGAGCAGGAAGTAGGCTTGGTCTCTGCCTCCTACCTGGGGACTAGGACTACAACCCTGACTGTAGCTTCACGGTCTTATGAACCCAGGGTTGGGATGGGACCTGATGACTGCCATTCTTTTTTCTAGCCTTAGTGGCCTCAGTGACCTTCCAAGGTTCACCTCAACAATGTTTCCAAAATGGAACAAATCTGAGTCACCAACTCACCACTGGGAGGACCAAAAGTCTTCAAAACCATTGCAATTTCAGTTAGGCAGCCTGAGGATTTGCCCACATGGCTGTCGCCTGGGAGTTTTAGAGCGGAGCACAGGGAACAGAGCCAACAGGGCATTGTCGAGAGAAGTGTGTCTGCGTCTGCTTCTCTTTCCCCACTATTCAGACCTGGCTCCATTTCACTACTGTACTGCATGCACCAAGGCGCAGAAGGAAGAAAGAAAAGGGCCAGAGGAACCAAGACCTAGAAAAGCAATGCCACACACAGGGGCCCAAAGCTCCCTTTGTAGCACAATGACGTTGGCACTGGAGTTAGAACTAGCATGGCTCTGTGCAAGGCAGACAAGCCAGTTCCAGACATGGTCATAGTTTTTCGGGGCTATTGAGAAGTTCTAGAAATGGGCAGCGATGCTGTGTGTGATTGTATTTGATGCTCGGCCCTGCACAATGAAAAATGGGTTACCTGTGTAAACATGCTACACACACGCTATCACAGGTTTTGCTATAAAACTAACAAACTCAGCCCCAAAGGATGGTGTTTTAGATAAGAACAGCCATCTATGAAATGAGAGTCACACACAATTAATGAAATCAATTACAGCCAGAAAGGAAACAAATCTCAGCTGCAGTGTGAGTCCTCAGCCCTGTGCATGCGTCAGTGAATGTTCAGAGCATGAGGAAGAGCGGTCTTGGTATTTGCTAGGTTCAAAGTCCAGCCTTTCTCAACCTTTGTGACCACTGACAAGCTACACAGTCAGCCAGAGTTTGTTTGCTTTTGTACTAAGCAAAAGTAGAGGTGTCACATTGGACAAATGGAGACAGCACAGGCACAGTGCTTAGCAGTGTCACTCTCTCCTGTCAGCCTTCAGCTCCTGGGTTCCTCCCTCTGTCTGTTATGAGACGAAGACACCAAGTTGGGACAGAGTAAGGATAGCATGAACAATCACAAAATATGGTTTGGGGTAGTAATTTCTGGCAGCCATTAACCAGGGAGAGCAAAGGTACTCTCTGTCTTTGGAGGAGGCTGAAAAAACATTTACTAGTTTTGGGGTGCTGGCCTAACTACTGTAATTAGGAAACTCTCAAATTCCATGGCTCAGACAAGATGGAAGCTGGCCTATGTAACATTTGAAAAGTAAACGGCTCACCGTAAACTCAAGGTTCCTGGCTTTGTCACGTAGGGAGCAGGAAAGCAATGAGGACTGGCGAGGCATGCTCAGTTCTCTCATTTCTCTCTAGGACAAAACCCAGAAAGCACACACCTCATTTCTACCCATAGTCCACTGGGCAGATCCATGCTGTTAAGGAGGCTTGGAGATATAGTGCAGATGGTCAGGCACCACAAAGGGCTGGGTTGTTAAAAGATGGACGCTGCTGGAAGACTAGCCATCTCCCCACAACTCACACTATGTTTCCTGTGGTCTACAACCCCAGGCTGACACAAAGAACAGAACTAATGTAATCCCCCCAGATGGAAGCTCAGTTTCTCATTGACTCATTCAATAAAAGCACACAGCTACTTGCTCTGTGCTATGAACTACTGAAGACACCAGTGAACAGACACATTCAACAGGCTGTGAAGCAGACGAAGTTTCCTGACACCGTGAAACTATACTTAGCAAAGAGAGAAAGTAGGGAAACACAGACCTGGGAAGACACTGGAGATCAGTTGGTGCAAAGGTAGAAGTGAATGTGATGGAGGAATGAGTGGCCAGGTGACTCCTTTGAGGGGGTGATTGCAGGTAGACCCCATGAGTGAGTGGTACAGATGCCAAGTCTGCAGTTAGCAGCGAGCCATTTGAAACACAAGAATCTGAGAGTGCCAGGCACAGGCACTCCATTGTCAACCCTTTGTTGGGAAAAGATCTCTCAGGGCTTGTTGTATAAAAGGCCAGGGGAGCTGGATTCGGAGGAAGAGAGAAGCCACAGAACACAGTTGGCAGCTGGGAGCAGGCTTTGGAGGGTAGGGCAGTTTGCTTTCCAGAAGTTCCTAGCACTGAGCAAACTGTCCCCAACTTGTGTTGGATCAGTGAGCAAAACAGAAGATAAACACCTGTGCTTACTGATGTTTGCAGGTCTCTGGTGAAGATTAAAGATGAACTAGAAACAGTGCTTTCCATAAAACATGGTAGCAGGAAGGATGGCTGGAATTCCCTGTGCTCTGTGTGCCAGCCTAAAGTCCAGGAAGGAGTCTGGTGTCACAGACTCAACCCCATCATCCTAGATGGGGTGGTAAAATGTGACTCCCGAGAGCCAGTCAAAAGCATTGGCAAGGCCTCCAGGGAGTCCTGCTAGGGTAGGCTGCTTTGCCACTCTTCAATATCCACTTCACAGACTGTTTTCTTTATTACTTTGCTTTTAGTTAGCATGTGCACTGGTCAGTTTTTATCCACTTATTAGCTCGAATCCTCTGCAAAGAGGGAACCTTGGTTGAGAAAATTCAACCATTGGCTTGGCCAGTAGCAAGTGCTTGGGATATTTTCTTGATTATTGGTTAATGTGGGAGAGTCCAACCCGCTGTGGGTGGTACCACCCCCGGGCAGGTGGTCCTTGTTGTATAAAAATAGAGGCTGATGGAGCCATAGGGAGCGAGCAGAATTCCCTCATGGCCTCTGCTTCAGTTGGTACCTTGAGTTCCTGCCTTAGCTTCCCTATGGAGAGGAATTGGTCTGCCCTGCTGCTGCTGCTGCTGCTGATTCTGCTGTTGCTATCAGTACTGGCCTTTCCAAACTTTGAGCATGGGGCCAGCAGCTCTCCAGGAACCGTTTGGGCTTCAGGACCAGACTGGGACTGCTAAGGTACTCAGCCTTGTGACTGAATGAATATCAGATTCTCAACTCTCAGATGTGTGCTGCTGTTGTTACTATTTGAACATTTTAAATTATTGTTACTTTAGGAATTTTTAAACTTTGTGTATGAGTGCTCTATCTGCATATATGCCTGTATGCCAGAAGAGGGCATCAGATCCCATTACAGATGGTTGTGAGCCACCCTGTGGTTGCTGGGAATTGGACTCAGGACCTCTGGAAGAGCAGTGTTCTTAACTGCAGAGCCATCTCTCCAGCCCCAAATTATTACTGTTTTACAGTTGATTTAATTCTTTAATGTGCACATCACAAACTCCAACCAAAGGAATCTCAAGAAAGCAAGCTCAAGAAGCAGCTGAGACTTAGGGACATTCTTAGAGCAGTGTGATAAACACATCATAAAAATATCAACACACGTTCTCTTCTCCTTTAGCACTCTATGCAAATCCATCCATCACCCACATGGCATGGAACACCTTTCTCTAGTTTCTAATTCACTTTCTGGAAAGCGACCTCTGTCAATAGCCTGAGTCCTGTCTCCTACAGAGTTGAGCACAGCCTGATTGGACCTGACCTCCTGAGTCCAGAGCTAACGTCCAGAATAGGGACATTGGCCAGTCTGATGGGCGAAGGGGACTCTGCCTAACATGCCTGACACTCAGCAACACTGAGGATGGCAAAGGGAAGAGAGGCTGAAAGACCATTGCGGGAGAGTAGAAGAAAACAATTGTGTTTATGTGTATGTGTGTTCATGTGTGCCTGTGTACTCATGTGTGTGTGTAATCTACTTTTAAAAAAACACAGGAGTATTTAGTTACTGGTGTGGCTTAGATGTTGAATCCCTCTCAAGGTCCCATGTGTTAAAAACCAGGTCTCCTGTTTGGGAGCTACTGCACAATGGTGGACTCTCGGGCAGGTGAGGCCTAGCAGATGCCATTGGTTCTTACAGGTAGCCTTAGGAAGTGATTCTTTATGAGGGTTGTTAGAAGATCCTGACTTTGGCCACACCAGTTTCTCTCTCCTGTTTGGGGTGTCATTTTCTGCTTCCCACCACTACTCTTATCATTACCCCCACCTTGTGCCATATTCCCCTTTCCTAAATGGAGGTCCTTATGGAGCCAGACTTACGCCATCTGGGCATTGAAGTCCCCAAAGTGAGCTAAACACCCCCCCTCCTTTTCTTCATAACAAGTATGTCTCAAGTGTGCTATAGTGGCAGAAAGCTTAAGTTACTAACATCTGGAGCCACAGCAGCCCTCTTTGGAGCCAGAAATATGCAAACCGATTGGGCAGTAAGACTGGGCTATGTGAAGTGGTGTCTCTGACTGAATTCTTTGAAGGCAAATGGAAGACACCGTTGCTCTCACTGTCATGTCTGCAGGCACTGAGCTGAAGATGCAGCTTAAGCAAATGCTAGCAATCACTACAGGCAGGTTTTGACTAGCTATTTTGTGGGGCAGAATCAGGGGAGTTTTTAAAGACAGATATGACAGCAGCCCTAGAGAGAAAGACAGTGGGCCAGTCCTCCAGTATGTTCAGAGCTGGGCTTCTTGCTTCCCCAGACCTGTGTGGAAGCACCTGAAATAAGGATTCTAGCATCCTGTATACAGGCGACTCAAGATTCTTTGCTCAGCAGCAACTTGGCCTACTTTCTCTGTGGCTCTGCCTCTTCATGCTCAGAGATACACAATCATGGAAAGCTCAGACTCCAGGAGTCTGTGGGGGGGGTATGTAGGAGGGCACTCAGGAAGGACACTTACTTCTTCACTTTGATCTTGGCAGGCAAAGCCAAGCCTTACCAGGTTTTCACTCAGCTGCTGCTTCTCCTCAGACCAGGTGAGTCTGCTGAGTGGGACAGAGAAGAGGGTCTGCTGGAGCCTCCATTATGAAGTTATTTCCTTGCACTGTCTGGAAAGGAGCCCAAAGTGCATTGCTAAAGAGAAGTAGCCTAGCAGTATCTTTTTATGCTGCTATAGTAGAATAATGTGGGCACCTTTTGAGCATTTAGGAAGATCAGAAAGCCTATTCAGACTGAGACCCATAAGACTCTTTGGGAATATACAACAAGGTCTCTGCTTCTTTCCTGGTGTTTGAGCTCAATGGAGGGTCCTTTCCTCTGCAGCTTTCCTAGTTCCACGGTTTGGGAAAGGTTACAGAGGAGTAAATCGGAAAAGAGCTGCAATATGGTGGACTGGCAGAGAGGAGGAGCACAAGGAGCACCTTGTGTCTCAGTTGTGTCCTTTGTTAAATTTCCTAGGGAGAAAAATCACTACATTACCCCATTAAACCCCGCCCCATGCACCTGCCAATTATCAGGCCTGGAGGCCTTAAGTAACTCTAGCTGCAAGTCCCACACTTAAGAAGCCAGCTCTGAGCACGGAGGAACTGAAAGGTGGTCTTTGTAGGTTCTGTAAGGCTAGGTCCTGACGGAAAGAGCGATGGGCTGGAGGCCAAGATACCTGTGTTTGAATTGTGGCTTCACCTCTGTGGAAACCTAGTCATGTCTCTCCCTTCTCCTCAACTTCCTTTTCCTTATCTGTAAAAGTAAGAAGTAGACACAAGGATAGCTACCATCAGTTCTTGTTCCAACTTTCCGAGATTCCTGTCTTCTTAGCTTCACCCTTTCAGAGACTTCCAGTCACTTACCAGAGAGCATGTGGCTAAGAGTGGCTGGGTTTTTGTTTGCTTGGACTGCCACTGCATAAGAGTAGTCTGGGTGGCTCAAAAGAGACTCATTTCTCACAGTTCTGGATGCTAGGCCTCCAAGATTAAGGGTCTCCTAGGGGCTGCGAGGAAGTTGTCAAATGTCCATCTTCTCTGCCTTCAGTCAGTTGCTGGCAATTATTGATCCTCTGTGAGTTTATAGATATATCATCCATTCACATAAAACAGCAACCCCAACATGAACAAGGACACCAGTAGTATAGGGTCAGAACACCTGACAGACTTTCACTTTTATTATCTCTCTAAGGTCACATTCTGAGACCTCATTCAGGAGTGAGAACCTCCACTTATTCTCCCTGGGGCATCATTTCAAGCTTCACTGCCAGGACCGTGCTCGACTAAGTCTATGCGTGGGAAACGTGGAAGGGAAGGACCTAGTAGGTCCGTGACATTTTCCAATCAGGTGGTGACATTCTCTTATTTCTGTGCAGCACTTGGTTGGGGTTATCAGGTATCTAAAGGCTTGAGACATGGTGTTCCTTCATGTGATCCTCTCTGAGGAAACATGACAGGCACTTCATCACCCCGCCTTGTTCTCTATCGTCTTTGGTATCTGCAGCACCAGTTTGTATGAACAATTATCCCAGTCCTTTACAGCCTCCCTACTTGGTTTTGGACACTAAACATTTTTGGTCTTTACTCTCCCCCTCATTGTCACTGAGTCCCGCTGATGCTTTCAATGCTTTGCTTTCTGTTTCCACTTTCACTGAAATTCAGAGACCTTGGCTCTAGAAGGGGGCCAGGATGTTGTCAAATCCCCAGTGGCTCGCCTTTCGGGATGGCCATCTCTTCACTCTGTTCATATTTTTGATTCACTTTCCTGGTTTGTCACTGTGAATTTTTTGGACCTATTCCTTTAAAGTCCAAACTCATAGTAACCTTGGAAACACAGATTTCTCTGGTTGCACTAGCTAACTAGCCAGTCAACTCCAAGGTCTGTAACTCCCTCATTAAGGAAATGTGCACGTGTGTTTTGTGTCAATTTAATGCAAGCTACGTCATTCGAGAGGAGGAATCCTCAATGAAGAAAATGCCTCCATAAGATTGGCTGTTGACAAACTTGTAGGGCATTTTCTTAGTGATTGATGTGAGAGGGCCCAGCCCATTGTGGGTGGGGCTTGTGGTCCTGGGTTCTATAAGAAAGCAGACTGAGCAAGCCCATGTGAAGCAAGCCAATAAGTAGTACCTCCTCCATGGTCTGCATCAGCTCCTGCCCCCAGGTTCCTGCCCTGCCTGAGTTCCTGCCCTGACTTCCTTCAGTGATGGACTGTGATGTGGGAGTGTAAGCCAAATCAACCCTTCCCTCCCCAGCTTATTCTTTTGGTCATGGTGTTTCATCATAGCAACAGAAACCATAACTAAGATAAGAGGGCAATATAACCCTTTAATATCAGGGTTCATATCCTTGGATTAAGTTATAGCTAAATTACACTTCAAGTGCCTGTCTCTTGGTTACTGGCTTAATTGCTTTCAATTCAGCCTGTTCATGGTCTACAGAACAAGGAATACATTACTTGTCCTCCATTGCTCATAGGATTACTAGCACAAATGTCAACAGTGTTTGCAGAAGTCGCTTGTCACCTACTAGTGCTGCTCAGATTAAAGGTCCTGGTAGCAGGTGGTCTTTCTAGACCAGATCAAGTCATGAAGTGAACAAAGACAGCTTTTACTAGAGTGTCCTGCAAGAGGTTGGGATCAGATGTGTGGGAAGCCTGGAAAGGTCACCCAAACAGTTATTGTCTTAATCTGTGGCCCGTGTCCTGATTTTCAGCTAGCATTTAGTGTGGCCTGGGAATCAGCCAAGCTCAGCCCTTAGAAGGTCAGCAGGGGCAGAGCACGTGCTGTTCTGGAGTAAATGAAGCACAGCACGGAACTGTCCTTTCATTTCACCCCTTATCCAAATGAAGAGATAGCTTCATTTTAATTTAGTGTTTATGAAAACATAAGGAAAGATTCCATTTGTAAAGTAGCATGAGAAAAAAGATGTGGTGATCTGTTTCTCCCTGGCTAGCTCACGGTGCCTCCCTTCTCCAGTGTCCACTGGGGAGTCAGTGGTAGACCTTGGATGTCTGTGAGGCCTGAGGCTTCTTCTCAGCGTTAATTGGCTGTCCCCAGGGTGTGTAAGGTGAGTTTCTGGCCTTCCTGGGCCTCTGGCTCTGCTCTGAGTTTGGTGGACCCTTCAGCTGCTTTCAGGAGCCTGGGCTGGCACGCGTGTGACACAGGCACATGAGCAGATTTGGTGCCCTGAGAATTCCATAAGGAACTAACTCTAAATCATTTATCTGGGTCGCACAGCTCTATTCACATTTGTATTCAAGATAAAGGTATGGTTTCTCTGATAGTATCTTAAACATCTAGGAAAAGGGCGTGCCTTGGCGCTGTACCCTTTCCTCATACTAGCCACCGTTACTCTTTGTTCTGGCTCCGATCTCGGTAGAAAGGGTGACAAGGTTTCTCTAGGTCTTTGCTACCACTAGGTATAGTCATGAAAAAATGATGCATAGAAGTGGTCAAGCCATCTGGTGATGGCTGAAGTGCATTTAGCGATAACAGCAGAAGGATATTGAAGGGACTCTAAGATGCTCAGAAGTGTTACATAGTCTCATTCTGTAGCCCAGACTGCCCTCAACTCGCTTGCCTCAGCCTCCTGAGGGTGGGGAGTACAGGTGTGTATCACAGACAAACAGCATGTTTAAAAGGCTGAGTTTCTTCTTTAGGAGCCTCTGCTGAGGACTGTCCTTGTATCCATTCAAACTCCAGATTTGCAAAGATCCACTGGTGATTCCAATAAGTTGCTACTTTTTCGGTAGTAACATCAGACTACCCCAGTGCTAGGCTATCAACATGGGATGGGTTTTGTTGGCATTAACAATATTGATTCTCTGCCTTTCACTTATATACCAAAATGCGGGACTTTCTTAGACTAATTAAAACATTGCAATTAAAGTAGTTTCTTGCTTATAGGCAAAGTCTTTGCCCATAAGTCTTTAGGAGGTCTCACTCTACACTCACCCCTGCTCACCCCTTCTTCCTTCAGACTGCTATTTGCTTAGGATGTCATTTCTCTCCTTTCACTTTAAGTCTGTATGTGTCCTTACTGGTGAAGTGAGATTTGTTTCTTTGTTTGTTTTAATAATTTATTTACTTTATATCCCAACCAAAGTTCCCCTCTCTCTTCTCCTCCCTGTCCTTCCCTGTTCTGTCTCTCTACCCTCCACCCACTCCATTCTTCCTCTTCAGAAAAGGGGAGGCCACCCATGGGTATTAATGGGCCTTGGCGTATCAAGCTGCAGTAAGATTAGTTGCATCTTCTCCTACTGAGGCTAGAAATGGCAGCCGAGTTAGGGGGGAGAGTTTCAGAGGCAGGTAACAGAGTCAGAGGCAGCCCCTGCTCCCAGTGTGAAGAGTCCCACGCGAGACCAAACAACACAACTGTTACATATGTGCAGAGGGCCTTGATCAGTCCCACGCATGCTCTCTGGTTGGTGGTTCAGCTCTGAGCCCCTATGGGCCCAAGTTAGTTGATTCTGTAGATTTTCTTATAGTGTCCTTGACCCCTCTGGCTCCTACAATCCTTCCTCTCCCTCTTCCACAGGATTCCCCAAGCTCTGCCTAATATTTGATTGTGGGTCTCTGATCAGTTGTGGGATGAAACTTTTCTGATGAATTATGCTAGGCTCCTGTCCGTGCATATCTTGTAGGCAGGACAACAGTAGGTTGAAGGTTTTGTGTCTGGGTTGGTGTCCCAGTCCCTCCATTGGAAGTCTTGTCTGGCTGTGGGAGATTGCAGGTTCAGGCTCCATATCTCCCACTGCTAGGAGTCTTAGCTAGGGTCACCCTCATAGACTCCTGGGATTTTCCATTGCTCTAAGTTTCTAGCTCATCCCAGAGATACCCACAATTCCAGTTGTCTTTTCTAGTACTGTCTCCCTCTGTCCTCCTTCCACCTGGTCCCTCCTGTTCCTATCCCCAGCCCCTGCCTCATCTGCCCCCTCTCCCAGTGTCACAAAGATTCCATTCTGTTTTCCCTTCTCAGTGAGAGTCAATCATTCCCCCATGAGCCCTCTCTGTTACTAAGCTTCTTTGGGTCTGTAGATTGTAGCATGCTTATCCTTTATTTGACAGCTAATATCCACTTGTGAGTACATACCATATTTCTCTTTCTGGGTCTGGGTTACCTCACCCAGAATGAGCTTTTCTAGTTCCATCCATTTGCCTGCAAATTTCATGATGTCATTGTTTTTAATAGTTGAGGAATACTCCATTGTGTAAATGTATCACATTTTCTTTATCCATTCTTCAGTTGAAGGACATCTAGGTTGTTTCCAGTTTCTGGCTATTACAAATAAAGCTGATATAAATATAGTGGCTTTGTGGTATGGTGGTGGTGGTGGTGGTGGTGGTGGTGGTGGTGGTGGTGGTGGTGGTGGTGGTGGTGGTGGTGTGTGTGTGTGTGTGTGTGTGTGTGTGTGTGTGTGTTTCTGTGTGTGTGTAACATATATACATATGTCCTTTGGACACATGCCCAGGAGTGGTATAGCTAGGTCTTCAGGTAGAACGAGTTCCAATTTTTTGAGAAACCACCAAATTGATTTTCAAAGTGTACAAGTTTGCACTCCCACCAGGACTGAAACAAGAGGGGTATTCCCCTTGTTCCCCATCCTGGACAACGAGAACTGCTGCTTGAGATTTTTTCATCTCAGCCTTTCTGACAGGTGTAAGATAGAATCTCAGAGTCATTTTGATTTGCATTTCCTTGATGGCTAAGGATATTGAACTTTTCTTTAAGTGCTTCTTGGCCATTTGAAATTCCTCTGATGAGAATTCTCTGTTTAGATATGTACCCCATTTTTAAAATGAGTTATTTGTTTTGTTAAAGTATAGTTTCTTAAATTCTTAATATATTTTGGATATTAGTCCTCTATGGGATATGGAGTTGGTAAAAACCTTTTCCCATTCCATAGCTGCCACTTTGTCCTTTACCTTATAGAAGCTTATCAGTTTCATGAGGCCCGTTTATTATTGTTGTTCTTAGTGCCTATACTGTTGGTGTTCTCTTCGGGAAGTTGTCTCCTGTACCAATGTGTTCAAGGCTACTCCCCACTTTCTCTTCTATTAGGTTCAGTGTGTCTGATTTTGTTTTGCAGTTTTTGATGCTCTTGGGCTTGAGTCCTGTGCAGGGTGATAGATACAGATCTATTTGCATTCTTCTACATACTGACATCCAGTTAGATGAGCACCATTTGTTGAAGGTGCTTTCTTTTTTCCATTGCATAATTTTGGCTTCTTTGTCAAAAATGAAGTGATCATATGTGTGTGTGTTTACTTTTGTGTCTTCAATTCAATTCCACTGATCAACCTGTCTGTTTTCAAAGCCAATACCATGTGGTTTTTAGTACTATTGCTTTGTAGTACAACTTGAAATAGGTGGGTGATACCTCTTGAACTTCTTTTATTATACAAGATTGTTTTCTTTAAAGACAGGTCTACCACTTGCTTGGCTAGAGTTACACCAAGATATTTTATATTTGGCTATTGTAAAGGATATTGCTTCCCTGTTTCTTTCTCAGTTCATTTATTGCTTGTATATAGGAGTGCTACTGATTTTTTAAAGTTAATTTTATATCCAGCTACTTTGTAGAAGGTGGTTATCAGATATAGAAGTTCCCTGTTAGAAATTTTGGGGTCACTTATGTATACTATCATATCATCTGGGACTAGCAATACATTGACTTTTTCCTTTCTAAACTGTATCCCCTTGATTTCCTTTAGTTTTCTGATTGTTCTAGCTAAAACTTCAAGTTCCATATTGAATAGATATGGAGAGAGTGGACAGCCTTGTCTTGCCCCCGGTTTTAGTGGAACTGCTTTAAGTTTCTTTCCATTTAATTTGATCTTGGCTATTAGGTTGCTGCATATTGCCTTTATTGTATTTAGGTATGAGCCTTTTAACCCTGATCTCTTCAAGACTTTTTATCATGAAGGTGTGTTGTATTTTGTCAGAGCCTTGTTCAGCATCTACTGAGATGATCATGTGGTTCTGTCTTTCAGTATGTTTATATGGTGGGTTAACTTGACAGATTTTTGTATGTTGAACCATCCCTGCATCTCTAGGATGAATCCTACTTGATCATGGTGGATGATATATTTTTGATGTGTTCTTGGATTTGGTTTGTTAGTATTTTATTGACTATTTTTGCATCAATGTTCATGAGAGAAATTGGTCTGAAATTCTCTTTCTTTGTTGAGTCTTTTTGTGGTTTGGGTATCAGGGTGACTATGGCCTCATAAGATTAATTTGGCAATGTTCCTTCGGTTTCTATTTTGTGGAGTAATTTGAGGAGTATTGGTATTACCTCTTCTTTGAAATTCTGGTAGAATTCTATGCTAAAACCATCTGGCCTTGTGAGTCTTTTGTTTTGTTTTGTTATGCTTTGTTTTGTTTTGTTGTTGTTGGGAGACTTTTAATAACTGCTTCTATTTCCTTAGGGGTTATGGGTCTATTTAGATTGTTTGTTTGACCTTGATTTAGCTTTGGTAAGTGGTATCTATTGAGAAAATTGTCCATTTCTTTTAGATTTTCCAATTTTGTGGAGGACAGGTTTTTTTGTTTGTTTGTTTGTTTGTTTTGTTTTTTTAAAGTAAGACCTACTGATTCTTTGAATTTCCTCAGTGTCTATTGTTATGTCCCTATTCTCATTTCTGATTTGTTCCTTGGGAGGTTCTCTCTCTGCCTTTTAGTTAGCTTGGATAAGGGCTTGTCTATCTTGTTGATTTTTCTCAAAGAACCAACTCTTAGTCTGAGTTTTTGTATTATTCTCTTTGTTTCTGTTTTATTGATTTTTAGTCCTGAATTTGATTATTTCCTGCTGTCTATTCCTCTTCTTTTTATTCTAGAGCTTTCAGTTGTGCTGTGAAGTCACTAATATAGATCTCACTAATTTCCTTATGAAGGCACTTAGTGCTATGAATTGTCCTCTTAGTGCTTTCATTGTGTCCCATAAGTTTGGGTATGTTGTTTCATTGATTTCTAGAAAACCTTTAATTTCTTTATTTCTTCCTTGATCTAGTGGTCATTGAATAGAGAGTTGTTTAGTTTCCATGATTTTGTAGGCTTCTGTTGTTTCTGTTCTTATTGAAGTCCAACTTTAAATCATGGTGGTCTGATAAGATACAGAGAGTTATCTAAATTTTCTTGCATCTATTGAGACTTGCTTTGTGACTGAGTATATAGTCAATTTTGGAGAGGTTTCCATGAGGTGCTGAGAAGAAGGTATATTCTTTTGTCGTTGGGTAAAGTGTTCTGTTGATATCTGTTAGGTCCATTTGAGTCATAACCTCTGTTAGTTCCGTTATTTCTCCATTTAGTTTTGTTTTGATGACCTATCCATTGGTGAGAGGGAGGTATTGAAGTCTCCCACTATTAATGTGTGGGGTCCAAGGTATGATTTAAGCTTTAGTAATATTTCTTTTGTGAATGTGGGTGCCCTTGCATTTGGGGCATAGATGTTCAGAATTGAGATGTCATCTTGGTGGATTTTTCCTTTGAGTATGAAGTGTCCTTCTCCATCTCTTTTGTTTAATTTTGTTTGGAAGTCTATTTTGTTAGATATTAGGATGACTACACCAGTATGCTGCTTGGGAACATTTGTTTGGAAATTCTTTTTCCAACCCATTACTCTGAGGTAATATATATCTTTGATGTTAGGTGTGTTTCTTGTATTCAGCAGAATGATGGATTCTGTTTTGAAATCCATTTTCTAAGCCTATATATATTTATTGGGAAATTGAGTCCATTGATGGTGAGAGATATTAATGACCAATAATTGTTAATTCCTGTTTTTTTTTAATGTTGGTGGTGAGTGTGTGTGTGTTTCCTTTATTTTGATTTTGCTGGTGTGAAATTATTTTCTGTTTTCTTGGGTGTAGTTAATCTTATTGGATTGGAGTTTTCCTTCTAATATCTTCTGTAGTGCTGGATTTGTGGATAGATATTGTTTAAATTTGGTTTTATCATGGAATATCTTGTTTTCTCCATCTCTGGTGATTGAAAGTTTTGCTGGGTATAGTAGTCTGGGCTGATATTTGTGGTTTGTTAGAGTCTGAAAGACATCTGTCTGTACCCTTCTGGCTTTTAATGTCTCTGTCTTATGTGGGGTCACTAGAACTGTCCTGGTCTCCAGTAAAGCAGCTGGCATTGTGGGCCAGAATATAGAGTCCAGGGGAGGGGCTAGCTTGTACCTTCTAACTGGAGAATAAAGACCAGTTACATTCTGAGTTATATTAATGAAAGATATGGACTTATATCAGTCATTTTGTTGGCTTCTTTAATTGTTTCAATTTTTCCTGTCATTCATTTTTGTGGCTGATGATTTATTATATTGAGATTTTTATGATTTTTTTCTGTTTTTCATTTCTTTAATTTCAAATGGAATCTAACTCTTCATACGTTATCAGGATGGTAGCTACCATTCTTCTTCTGGTTGTAGGACTCTGTCAGTCCTCTTTCATATAGCTGATCTGAGGGTTAGGAATTCTAGTTCTGCTAACCTAGAAGGCCTTAATTCTGAAGATCATTTTGCTGGGTATAGTTAGCTTGGACGGCAGCCGCCATTGTTTAGGACTTGAACGACATCACTGCATGCTCCCTGTCATTTCATGCTCTCTGCTCATTGCATGTTCCCTGTCAATCATTGCATGCTCCCTGCCAATCATTGTAAGCTCCCTGTCCCCACATGTTCCCTGTCAATCATTGCATGCTCCTGGCCTATGGTATTGTGCTGGGAAATCTCTTGCTGCTCTAAGGAGGTTACTTACAAAGTGTGAATTGCTAATTTTCTTTTACAGATTTAAAAACTTGCCTTATATTTTGGACAATTTGGTTATAATATTCTATGACTGCGATTTTTATTTTGGTCACATTTATTTGGGGTTTTATAGGTATTGTCTTCTCCATATTAGGAAAGTTTTCTGTTATTGTTTCACTGAATAGACTTTCATTCGCTAACTTCTCCCAAGTACCACCATCACCAGACACTTTAATGTATTAGGCTGGTTAGATTTGTTTTGTTTTTGTCTGTCAGTTTGATACAAACTAGAGTCTTCTGGGAAGAAGAAATCTTAATTGAAAGATTGCCTCCATCAGATTAACCTGTAGGTAATTCTGTAGAGCATTTTCTTGATTAATGATGATGTGGGAGGGCCCAGCATGCTGTGAGTAGTAGTGCCACCCCTGGGTGAGCGGTTCTTGATGGACTAAGGTGGCAAGCCAAGCAAGTCTGTATTCCTCCTGATCCCTACTTTAGTTCCTGCCTTCTGGCTGTAGCCTTGAGTTCCTGCCCTAACTTCCCTGGATGATGGACTACAAGCTGTGTGATGAAACGAACCCTTCCTCCTCAATTGCTTTTGATCATGATATTTATCACAGCAATAGAAAGCAAACCAAGAAAGGTATGCCAGTGATGACCTGGACATTTGAATACATGTCTTTTTGTTTGTCTGCTTGCTTGTTTTTGAGATAGGGTCTCACTATATAACATTGATTGAGCTAGAACTCACAGAGAGCCACCTCCTTCTGTCTCCAGAGTGCTGGTATTAAATGCATGGGCCACCACCACACCTGGCCTTGACGTGACGTACAGGTGTTCCAAGACCCTGTATGCTTTCTTCATTTTTTCTTCCTTTCCTTTATTTATGTTGTAATGTGGTGTTTCTAAAGACCTCTATGGGGATGGAGAGATGCATCAGTGCCTCAGAGCACGTATTGCTCTTCCAGCTAATGACTGTCTGGAACTCCAGTTCCAGGGAGATCTATTGCCCTCTTCAGACCTCCATAGGCAATGCATGCACATGGCATGCAGATATGAATATGGGCAGAATACCACACACATTAGAACGCCCAGCTGTTTAAAGCCCTGCCTTCAGGCTCCACTGTTTTCCTTGAGCCAGTTTGTTGTTGAGGCTTTCAACTATGGTTTTTAAAATCTGACTTATTGAACTCTTCACTTCCAAAATTTCCAGTTGGTTCAAAGAGATCTCTTTATCTTTGCTTAATTTCTCACTCATACTGTGAATTGCCTTCCAATTTCACCTAACTGGTTATATCATGTTCTTGATCATTGATGGTTTTTTAAAGTCATTTTTGTGAGTGAGTCCTCAGTCATTTCATACACTTTGATATACGTGGGCCAGTCACTAACACGTTTTCTTAGGAGGCACCATATTACCTTTATGTTCACATTTTTTTATGTTCCTATGATGATAACTGTATATCCAGTGAAAAGAATATCTCTGGCACATTTATAGGTTGCTTCATTAGTAAACAGCTGTCTCCTAAAGAGATGCTGTGGGCTGCCAGCTTTTATGCAATTTTGAGTTTAATTTTAGCCTAGTACCATCACATAATCTCCCTATGGCCTCAACATGATTTGTGAGTTTGGGCAAAGCATTTACCGTATTAGAGTTGGAGAGACCTTTATCTCTATGACTCAGGCATGAGTAGGAATCTTAGCAGTTCAGGCAGGTATAGTATATAGCTGAGCATGTAGGGTGTACCATGTGTAGTTATTCCAACCATGTATGTTGTAACTCCTGTCAGGTAGTTTAGACTTCTGTGGGCATTGGTAGTGGTTCCAGTAGTAGTAAGGAGCTCGAAGCACCTATCTTCCGATTAGCACAGATGTAAGTTCAGGTGTTTCACAGAGAGAGAGGCAGGGACAGGATCACAACACTCTACAGTGGTAGCACCACCTACACTTATCTGCAGAGTAGGATCAGACAAGGGTCAGTTGCTGGGAGCAACTGAGGCAGGGATCACATGGGTGCAGGAAAAGTGTTATTCTCTGACGCTAACCTTGGCATGCCCGCTGGGAATAGGACTCTGATCCTTTCAGCTGTGACACATATAGGAATGGAGTGGGCATAGGTAAGGGTTAAAACAAGGTAAACTTCCTTTTGGCTGTATCTCACAGGAGAGAGTAGGAATAGAACATATCAGGTACTAGCAGTTTCTCTACAGACAATCTGTATTAGTTATTTCCCAGTACTGTGATAAAACACAAGTAAGGCCACTTATAGAAGAAAGTTTACTTTGGCTTATGGTTCTAGAAGAATTACACTCCAGCATGACAGTAAGCAGTAGGCCTAACAGTTGGAGCAGGAAGGCAGTGGCTCACATCTTGACCTACAAGCACCAAGCAGAGAGAGAGAGAGAGAGAGAGAGAGAGAGAGAACTGGAAATGACATAGAATCTTTAAACTCTCAAAGCCTGCCTCCAGATACATACATCCTCTAAAAGGACCACATCCTCTGAAGCTCCCCCAAACAGTACCCCAATTGGGAAATACAAATTCAAGTATCAGCCTATGGGAGATACTCTCATTAAATCCTCTACAGTGTTCTTAGAACATGTACCTGGTAGGTTTTTCTTCCTTGTCTATAGTTTATAGTTCACTAAGGATGTAATGGGTCACAGCTAAACTGTGTAAAACTCTGAGGTATCTTCAGGAGCAAGGGAGAACAGAACCTAGCCATCCCTGAACCAAAATTCTCTCTGGACCTGGAAGCTGTGCACCTCAGAGGTCAATAACAAGGGTTACAATGGCATTGCTCACTTTATTCTCTGCTTTGATAGTGGGCATAGCCTGTGTATGGCACTGGGGAGAGGTGGTAGAAAATGTGCACATTACCCATGTGTGGCTTAGCCACTCCAGCAGGTCAGGGAAGGCTCCCTCATCCCTGGTTCTCCTGTTCTGTCCCATGTAGTCCTCTCAGTGGGTTGTGTCAGTTACTCCATCCAGCCAAACCTGGCCAGTGTACTCTGTGAGAGTCAGAAATGGCACTATGCTGTCTGAATTCTCAGGATGGCTCTTTAAGATGATTCCTGGCTACAGCACCTAGAGGGTTGCTGGGATAAGTGAATTTCTTTTCCAAAGCCAGACTACTGATCAGATTTCCAGCATCATAGGAATTTAGACTGTGGACGTATAAGGCCATGAACCTTTCCACAGTTCGGGGTGTCAGTATCTGAGCTGACAGTTTCTGGTACTCTTCTCTCCATATCCCTTGACCCTCAGTGTGGAGCTACCGTAGCAGCAGCTAGAATCTTGTTTCTCTTGCTGAGATGATGTCCCAGGTCTCTGGACTTTTAAAAAGTTTCTGTTTCTGTACTGTAGAAGCCAAGGGCTCTCCTGTGGTCACTGAGCTGGTATAGCCATGTCCTAGTTCTTTGGTTCTCTTTGTAAAGGAACAGAGAAATGATGGGTACTTCTTTGCAGACATCTTGCCTCCTCCAATATGGAAATTAGGTGGTGTCAAATGTCTTCTTCAAAACAATATGAGAGATTGTTAAGTAAAATCAGTGAGTTTGATATCAGCAAGATTAAGTAAAAATCAAATATTTTAAACATTAGTGTAAAGTATGTTACATTAAAATCTCCAGGGTCTCAACATCTGGAATGAGCAAAGAATAACACTAGTCTCAAGCCAAAACTATTATTATATGAAGGTATTTCCTCTTTTATATATAGAATCTTATCCTTATACAAGAATAACTTGACTTCTTTTCCTGTTTTTTATACTCGTTATCTCCTTCACTTGTCTTCCTGCTCTAGCTAAGACTTCAAGTGCTATATTGTAGAGGAAAGAAGAGTGACTAACCATATCTTGTTCCCGATTGTAGTGGAAATGCTTTGTTTTTCTGGTCTAGCATGATGCTGGCCGTGAGCTTGCGGTGCTTTGCCTTTGTTATATTGTGATATGTCTCCTGCATCCCTAGACTTGCCAGGAGTTTGTTCACATGGTGGATTACATTTATTGATTTTATTGATGTATGAACACTGAGCCATCAGTGCATCTCTGGTGTGAAGCTGATTTGATCATGGAGAATAAACTTTTTGATGTGTTTTGGAATTCAATTTGCAAATATTATTTGAAGAGTATTTGTATCTATGTTCATCAGAGATATTGGCTTATAATTTTCTTTCTTTGTTTTTATTTTGTCTTTGTCTGGTTTTGATATCAGGGTAATCTTGGCTTTATAAAGGAACTTGGGGATGTTCCAAGACAGCCGCAGACTTTTTTGTAAAGTTAGAAGACTCTCACAGCCTCAGGGGTCTGGAGAGGTACTTGGGATTTCCCAGGCAGCAAGAGCTTGTAGAGTGGGCAATGGGAGCCTCGGATCTCAGCCTGTAGAGGGAGATGGGTGGGCTGCAGGGATGGGTAGAGATTGTGGTGCTCGGATCTTTGCCTGATAAAGTGGGACTGGAGAGGGAGGCTGATGGAAGGCATGAGATAGCTAGTTTTCAGACAGGTCTTGGGGCTGGGTGGAGTCAATGGCATGAGCCCAGTGTCCCTACCTAGCAGGGGTTGAGGGAGTGTCAGAAGGCAGGTGGGGAGATGTGTGGTCCACAGGCATGTTGAAGGAGTATGTAAAGATTCGTTTTTAATCAAGTTTCTAGAGTTACCATCATTTACACAGCATTTAAGGACATGGGTCATTTAAACAACCATGGGAGGCAATCAACATGCTCAAGACTGTGTGAGAGTGTTCCCAAAAGAAGGGGCCGTTCATTCACCACCATGAATGCAGGCAGTGGCAGAGGAGCAAAAGAGATGCGTACAGGGAACCCATATGCTAGAACAGATTAAGAGACATGTAATCCCACTGCAACTTATGATCCCATTTGAACACTGATTCTAAGGAGTTTTTCCCATCCCTTCCCCCAAAAAAGAAGAAAAGAAGAAAGAAAGAAATTAAGAAAATGTATTAGTTGCTTTTCTGTTGCTGTTCTCCAACACCATGACCAAGCGACTCCTAAAAGACAACATCTCATTGGGGCTCACAGTTCCAGAGGCAGAGCAAAGGTATGGCAGCAGGGACAGCTGAGAGCCCACACTCAATCCATAAGCAGGAGGCTAACTTTTTAAAGCAGAGAGAGCTGACTTTCAATGGCGCAAGTCCTTTGAAACTTCAAAACCTATTTCTGTAATATACTTACTCCAACAAGGTCACACCTCCTAAATCATCCCCAAACAGCCACCAACTGGGGACCAATTATTTAAATACCAGACCCTTGTAGAGGGCATCTCATCCCAACCACTTCAGAAAGTAAGGGAAATGTGCGTACAAATTAGATATTTCATATTAAAATTATGGTTTTTGATGTGTGTCTTAGCTTGGGTTTCCATTGCTGTGAACAGAAGGCTACACCTAATAGTGCCACTTCCCATGGGCAAAGCATATTTCAAACCACACAGTGTGACAAACAGTGAAATTAAGGTTTCATTTAGAATAGGGTTATATTACCACAAGAATCAGTTAATACTTAAAAACAAAAACCTTGCCAAGCATGGTAGCACAAGACTTTAGTTCCAGCACTTGAGAAGCAGAGGCAGGTGGATCTCTGAGTTTGAGGCCAGCCTGGTCTATAGAGTGAGTTCCGGGACAGTAAGGACTACACAGAGAAACCATGTCTCAGAAACAAACAAACAAACATACATACAACCCCCTCCCCAAAAACCTTAAAATAGTTCTTACCAACTTTTCTGAAGAAATGTGCTACCAGATGGATGAGTGACTTATGTTTTCAATCTGTAAAAAGACAAGGAAATAAAGCCACAGCACAACAGAAGAAAAAAGTCTGTTCAGGAGACACCCAGAAAACTACTTCATATTGCTCTAATTCATTTTGTTTTCTTACAGAGACAAAAGTATTGGTTCTTATGATAAGTCATCCATTCTTCCTGGCTAGCATGCCTTTGAACAAATGCATAGAACTGAGGGAAACTTTTCTCTGAAGAACTTAGCAGCTTATACATTTCTCTTAGAAACTCTCAAGCACAATCTCTTCAGTTCTCTCCAGACCTATTTCTGTTGGGACCTAGATAAAATATTAATGCCTAGGTAAAATGTTAAGGCCTAGGTAAAATGTTAAGGCCTAGGTAACAGTTACCCCGTTAGCCTGCCATTATAAGGAAACTTTCTCACATTTTTGCTGGTACTAGGAAACTTTCTAATGCCAGGGCTGATTCCATATTTTATGATCTGTGCTTTTGGGGACGACAGAAGTCAATAGAACTGCTCTGTATAGTTACCCACAATAAGCTTGGACCTAAACCAACCACCCAACAGCACTTCCTGCACCTATGTATAAGCTTTTATGGCATAAGCTGCCCCTGGGATGGACCCCAACATAAGAGAGAACCTGCACCAATATAAGAAACTATTTGGAATAAGACTTCCATTTTAAGTTGTGGTCTAGTAAAGTTTAAGTTCCCAAGTCCTCCCTAGAAACTGACATCCTACTTGGCAGAAAGAGACATGTATGTCGGTAACTGACATCCTGGTTGGCAAGTTAAGACGTGAATGTTAGACAAGACAAGTCTCCTGCCACAGTTGAATACCCCAACCAATGAGGACAGAAAGAGTGTACAACAAAGACATGTTCCCGTGGAAATCCCCCAGTCCCTAAATCCTGATTGGTGAAATACTTGGCACAGAGTTTGTGGATCTGGGTCTTAACTCAGGGTCTTGGTTCAGTTCCAGGATCTGGACTATGGCCCTGCCAACCAGACTTGTGGTGTATGCTCAATAAACTATCCCTATCTGACTGAGATCAGAGTTCTCATGGATTGTGAAGTCATTCTTGGATAGACAGTTCTATCTCTCTGTTCTACAATCCTTAAAACACTCCTCTAAGTAAAGCTGGGTTAGATATTATTCTGACTGAATAGCTCAGCAATAGTCACATGACTTCACGTATTCCACCTCAGAGGGCACAGTCCAATGGAGGGACTTAGCTTGTGTGAGGCTGTCAGCATCACTAGGGAGTGCGTATGGCAGCTTCCCCAAGTTCAGGGCCTGACTGAGTCCTCTCAGTTTCCTGCAATTCTCAGACACCAGAACATCCCTGAGGGAGGGAAGCTCAGGAGGAAGCCACTGGCTAGTTCTTCTTATGCAGATGGCTTTGCTCCAGAGTCCAGGTGGACCAGCTAAGATGCCCTTTTCTCCCTTGCTAGATCCTTTGCTGCCCCTTTCCCTTCAAGCTCAGATGAACCAGGGACAGTCTGGTCCATTTTATGTTCTTTGCCCATTTGGCAAGTTCATCCTATGGATGTATTTTCTGCCCTTGCTCGATGCTGTGGCCATCAACTGCCTGAGATGTGGTTTGAGAGAGACCAATCAAGTCATCATAATGCCTCCTTCCAAACTGTCCGAGACAGCAACCAAAGAAACTAAAAATAACTGGAAATGCTTTGGCTAGTCTGTCTCAAGGGAGTGGGTCAGCTGAGGTTCCAGAAAAAGGAACCATGGAGCCTGACAATCAAGAAATGCAGTTGCCTGTTCCCTAAAAGCTGTGTGTGACTTTAGCAAAAGAGCAATAGACATGAACCACTTACGCATTTACGACTGTGTGGTAATATGCAGACACAGCACACAGTGGCCAGGCATCTCATAGTAGGGCATAACCAAAGTGACATCTGTCTGTAGGTTCACAAACATGTTTCCTGGACGGGACCTTCTGGAGGAAGTAACAAGAAAACCATATGTGGAGTGAGATGCTGTATGTGGACAGATAGTGAGGAGGAATGGTCGGTTTTGATCTGGTTGGTGAATGCAGTCAGAACCACAAGAGGAAAGCTAGGAGTCAAATGGCCCTTCCTGGGAAACCCTTTTCTAGGACAATAGGAGGAAATGTCAGTCTGGAATTTCCCATAATTGCAGATGAATGGCTGACCAGTTGCTATTTATTTATTTATTTATTTATTTATTATTATTATTATTATTAATCTTTAAAGGAGTCAGTTTTTGGCTTGATGAAATGAGGACTTGGGGTGTACCGAGCAGAAATAGAGTAGAGACTGAATCATGGCTTGACAGTGCTACATGGGAGGGGTGGTGTGAGGCAGAGTTCTGGATAATGAACCTTCTCTGTTCAATATGTGACAGCTGAGTGTCCTCTGTATGTCAAGCCCCAGCTTAGACCCTATGGCACATGCTCTAGTCTAGTGGGCAGAACCAAGCAAGGGCTTGCCGAAGAAATAGTTCCAGCCAATGAGTAAAAGTCTCACTTATCAAGTTAGTGTCTCTTGGCTTAATGGCTCCGAAATAATCAACTATTCACAATGTCTGTTATGTGTACATATATAGTTTTCCAATTCTATCCTTTGTTTCCAAATCACGTGAGAGGAATGAGGTATATCTACCCCTCCCATCCCTGTCCCCTCTCCTGAAGTCTCATACACACAAAATACGAAATTCAGTTGTTGTTTAGTTTGTTGCCTGTCCCCACCCCACTCCCAAGGTGGGCAAGTAGCCCCAGACAATAGAAAGCCCTGCTCACCCACCACCAGCCATCAGAGACACTCCTCATTCCCTAAGAAGCCCTGGGCATGCCACCATCTGACTCAGCACTTGCAGTTGGGTAATACTGTTTTCCTTGCTTGATACTAAAAGCAATACCTTTTTAGATATTATAGAGAATAAAAGTAACTCAGAAAAATCTAGCATTTTTTTAAATGCATGTACAGTTTATGATACAACTGCCTTAGAGTCATTGTGTGCAAAAAGCAGGAAAGGATGCGTTTGGACTGGTCAGTAGCTTTGCAGTCTGGAAATCATGTGAGCTGTCTTTCTCAGTAATCCTCCTCTTTGCTTCCTGTAGGAAAAACACAGTGGCCTTTTCATCCACAGGCGGGCTAGGGTGGATGACAAGTTTTATGAGCCAAGGAGGACCATTCTTGGCCATCCTGTGCTGAGCCTTGTTCCCTAAGCCGGGTAGATAGCACTGCTAACACAGGCAGATAGCATTGGTCCCAGGGGTGAAGTCTTGCATCAGTGCTCGGGAAGTGGTACATACAGAACAGTGGTTCTCAAAGCAGGCATCTCAGCAAGACCTCCCCACTGTTATGTTCTGGCATGCATCAGATTTTTAGGAGTAAATGTCTGTGGTTCAGAAAACCCACAGGAAATCTGACATCCCCTTCCATCTCCCACCTATCAGTGACAGATATACCAAGACCCCACAGAAGTGCAGAAAACAGATGTGAGAATCAGACTTCAGAAGCATGAGAACCTAGAAAAATGGCAAAGATCAGGTACTGTTTCTCAGAATGCGTCTTTCCCTGCATTAACTACCCTCTGACAGAAGACAGGGCATTGTCTGTCTAAGCTTAATTTTCCCCAAGGCTTGGTAAATAAGCCTCAGCCTGGTGTTGGAATGCTCTGTTCCTTTTGGGCGCCACACTTTGCTGGCACACTGTTCTGGGTATGAGTGACATCAGCAACTCTGGACACATGAGCCATCTGACCACAGGAAAAGTACAGCTATGACTGCAGCCAAGTGTTCCTTTAAAGATATTTCCAACTCCGTTTCGAATGTGGCTTTTGTAAATGGCAAATAGATTTTTAATAGATTTATCTTGTAATATGTTTAGGGTATATATGGTTTGCATTATGTACATAAAATTCATGATTAATCTTGCTTATTTGGCTAATTGTTCCATCTGCTTTTCTCATTTATTTAAAAAAGCAGATGCACATCTGGCCTTTTCCTGTTAGTCTGAAAGCAATATACTTACTTTGATGTCTACTTGGTCAATATGTACTTGTTCATTATGTTCTAAAATGGATCAGTAGCTTTAGCCACGCTTCCTGAGAACTAAAGCACTTCAGAACACCTCTAACTATTTTTACTTTGCTCCTGACTTATGCTATTTTATTTAAACTCGGGGCACACTGCTATTCACTATTGTTTCAGATAGCCAGTGTCCGCTGTGTTTAGGGTGTACTCTGACCCCCCCCCCCCACACTTCTTAGAGTTTTCTAAATGGTGGCATGAAGAATTTCAGCTTTTGGTGGTGTGACAGAACTCTGTTTATCCTTATTCTTGAGACTGTTTTAGTGGGAACAGGGTTGTTTTAAGAATGACTTCCCTTTCGGACAATGGCACTTGCTGCATCTGCTAGGTAGTCATGATCTCTTTCCTTAGAACATGTTTTGTTCTGGCTCTCCCCAATATTTTTGTTAGTGAGTATATGAAATGATGAGTTTCTCCATTTCTGTGTGTTAATCATTGCATTCTACTCAGATCTGCACACCCCACCCTGTGCCCTTCAAAGACACCTCTGCTCTTCCAGGCTCCTACTTCCACACCTGTCTGGATGTGACTTTATTTTGCTGAGGATTCGTTGAGATTTAATCTTTAGATGGCTGCTTTCCCCAGTCCAGGTGAATCCTGAAGCCTTATGAAAAACAAGGTATGGACTTTCAAGGCAGGACCTCACTACGTATCCCATGCTGGCCCACTCTTCCTCAGCCTTCACGAAGACACTTTCACGGACGTATACAATGCACTTTTGATCCTGTTCAGCCATTACTATCCCCCTCCTGTTGGTCCCACTCCTCATCGTGTCGTACGTAAACAGCCTTCCCTCTGCATTCACACCTGCAAATGAGAAAGAACTTTCCTTACCTGTCCAAGCCCGGTCTGTTTCACTTCACATAATGCCTTCCAGCTACATCCATCTTCCTGCTCAATGTCTGTCGCTCTTTATGGTTGAATCAAAAGCCACTGTGTACATACACGCCACATCGGTTGTGAAGGATCACCTAAGATCATCCCATAACTGGGCTGTTGCAAACAGGGCAGCAATCCTAAGTGCGCAAGTACCTTTTAGTCATGATGGTGACTTTGATTATATACCTGGCTGGCAATTTTTATTAAAAAAAATCCTGTGTAAACCTCCCACACTGCCTTCCACAATGGCAGCACTAACTTTTTTCTCTCCAACAGACTTCCCCTTCCCTCTCCACCAGACGTCTGTTCCAAGTCATTAGTCTCTTTCATAGCACTTGCATTTTAAAATTCTCATATTCTATCAACCCTCTTTTTTCTTTTCTTTTTCTTTTCTTTTCTTCCCCCCCCCCCCCGGCTCTTTTTAGTTTACTGCATGAAGGAGTTACACTAGTCCAAGTTAAAAGCAGACCCCAAGTGATTACATTATACAAGCTCTGAGGTTTCTAAACATGTGACAAGGGGCAGAAGGGAAATTCTACTCATTGCAAGGAAATCCTCACTTAAGCTTCAGAGAGCCACAAGCACTTAAAACCCACGAACCTTCAGCTGATCGTCCTTAGCCAGTCCACTCTCTATCAGGAACTGGCATATGTCCTACGCTGGTCACCCTGTAGCTGAATTACTTCTCCATACTCTAGAGCATTGCAGGCAAATTTCTTCTTAAACGCCATCACTAGTTTCTTTTTATCGTAATCATCAGCGATCCCTTGGACAGTTGTAAGGGTCTTCCTGCCATTTCTCTGTTGAATTCTTATATGGATATAATCCTCAGTGCCAGCAGGAAGCAGGTCATCCCCCTTACTTGCATCAGCAAAGGGGTTGAAAGAGTGGAAGTTCTGGATAGTGGACATACGATATGATTCCTTTTCCTCAGTGGAAACGGCCTGAGGAAGGTGGCTGCGGGAGAAGGCGGGCGGGCGGGGGGGGGGGCAGAGCGTCAGGAAGTGAGGGGGCCCAAGGGGGAGGCAGCTGAGTCCTCAGCGGCAGCTCAGTGACTGGGAACCCTCTTTTCAAATAATACATCATTTAAAGTCTCATTCCTGGCATCTGTTTCAAAGTTTGTTTGTTTGTTTGTTTGTTTAATTTTAAAGAACATACTAATCTGTCATAACTCTGAGATCCCTGCTTCTGTTTATGGTATTTTGAGATTACTCTGTGAGCTACAACTCACAAGACTATGCTTTTATTTCTACCATCACATAAGGGATTCTGCCTATCTAGTTCAACCTGTGTTCCTAGACTGATGTTCTCATAATATGCAACAATGTGATTTGGACCGCAATGGCAACTTAAGTTTACCTTAGTACCTATCTATCCATCCATCCACCCACCCACCCACCCATTCTTCTGAGTATAAGCAGCTTTCCTTGGAGTGCCCCAGGGGCCGAAGGGTCTACCGGCTCACCTTCATCCTGAAGAGTAGGCTTCTGGGGAGCCCGCGTTAGAGCAGTACCGTCTCTGTATACCGTCTGTCCTGGCCCTCAAGACCGAGTCCGCAGTCCCCGTTTCTGTGCACATCCCTTTGCTGTGTGATAACCCACCTTCAGATTTTCACCTTGTAATTCCTTCTTCTAGTTCAGCACTCAGGGAATTATGCAAAGCTCGGTGCAGCTTACTTGTACAGACGTCAGGTTTTTTGGGTCTTCCCACATCTGGTCAGATTTCTTTCCTTTCTGAAAGGGAAGTCTAGACAGGATTTCACTAGGTGGCCTTCCTGCCTCACCTTTTCAGCGCCGAGATTCCAGTGTACATACCTGCTTCTGGATTTCTTGTTTTCAACTCTTGAACATGATTTCCACCCCCTAATGGCTATGATCTGAGACGTGTCAGTGAAATCAGGAAACATAAGAGTATGTAAATTGTGTTTATTCACAAATACGAATTTTTATGAGAAAGGGAGTCCACAGTTTTCATTAAACCCCGTGCTTGTGACTTAAGAGAACTGCTGAAATAATTCCAGTTCTCTGTATGTTTATGAAGCAACTATTTCAGGAGCTTAAGAATGTAAAGCAAAGACTCTCTAACTGTGCCTGGAGCTTCCTACCTGGACTGGCAGGTTTATCCAGTTGATGTCATAAGCATGTGCGGAGCTTACCCAGCCTTTTCTGGGTGTGAGGATTTGAACCTGGGTTCCCATGCTTGTGCAGCAAGCCTTTTTACCATCTCCCGAGATAGAACTTTCCCGTGACTATACTGACTTCCTTTCTCTTTAGTTGATGCTATCAGTATGCTTTGCTTATGTTCTGTACACAACCTTCAAGAGTTCATCTTGTGGGTCCTTCTTTATTGGCTTGATATTCCTTTTCTAGAAATGTGAAGTAGTGGACTATTTCAGCTTTGCAGGCTCTGCTACGAGAGCATGAATGGTGACCACTACTAAGTGAATGGGTAGGGCTGTTCCAATAAAACTATCTACAAACCAGAGGGTGGGCTGGACTTGGCGGCAGTGGGGTGGGTGTGCCAACTCTAGCTCTACACTCGAGAGCTGTCTCTTCCAGTGTGTCCTCAATTGAACGTACGCCGGTGTGCGTGCGCGCAAACACGCGCGCACACACACACACACACACACACACACACACACACACCCTTCACACCACACACATGCCTGGAGGCCCTCCTGTATCCGACTCTGTTCTTCAGATCCTATTTACTCTTTGCATTTAAACGTCCCCAAGTCCCCTAAACCTGTTACCCTCCCAGCACTCTAAGAAACTGGTGCTCCATCCAGAGCTGCCGAAGGCGGAAAGTGGGAGCCATCTTCACCATGCCCTCCTCTCTCATCCTGATTCTTGGGAGAGATACCTAGAAGAGGTAGGTCTGGAAATGGCATTTGACACACACAGTCAAATTTAACATTTCACTAACAGAACTAAACTTTATTTCCATGTTTATTACATGTTTGTCTTTGATGCTGAGTACATATTAGAAGTGACTTAACATACAACTTGGGAGAAAGTTTGATATTCTCCACTGAATGAGTTAAAAAGGAATGTAAAACTACAAAATACTAGTTTTAAGTGTGAGTTCTAAGTTATGGTAAATACAACAACAAACATCTTGCTATTTTTCTCTAATTTTCCAAGATAGATTTCACTATAAAAGCTTTTTCTTCATTTCAAGAAAGGAAGGGCTACTCATAAAAACCTTTTACTTTAAGTATAGGGTACAAATAAGTCTCAACACAAAATTCTACTACCTACTTAAAAGTTATAAATTGAGGGGACTAATGTCAACTGCAAATCTTGTGTCTTAAAGGTTAGGCCAATCTAAGGGTGACACGCAAATACAACATTCATGTTAACCATTTGGTACTCAGAATGGAGATGGCCAAATACTGCTTAGTGACAGAAATCCAAAATGAATCCATTCCAAGGGGCCCAGAGCCAAGAGAGATGATGCATTCCATCTCTGGACCCACACTATGCAGAATTGGAAATTACAAGTTTACACTACACGTTTCAACACAGAATTGGCATGTGCAGCTGGTGTAATTCACATAACACAAAAAACTCAGCTTGCAGTGTGACAGCAATGAGTTTTGTATAGTACTCTACAAGCTTTTGTGAAGCAGTATCTGTCCTTTCTGGGAGGAGACACAAGGGTCTATATAGCTCAGGCTGGCACTTAATAAACCGCCTGTGTATACACTCTCAAGGACTGACTACACCTACACTCACCTAGGACCTGTCTTTGCAGGACTACTAATCTTAGGTACATTTTACTTTTCTTGAGCCAGGTAGTGCAGGCTAGCCTAAAATTTGCTCTGTAGTCAAGTATGATGTTGGTTCCCGATCCCTCTGCGCCCACCTCATTTCTGGGATTACAGGCATGTAGTACACCATGATCACACTACTCAAGTTCCATTCTTTTAAAGTTAGTTTAAGATTATTTTTTTCATGTATTACAGAATAAAGATTACTAAAAATGAGTAATGTTCATTGTTCTAAGTTTTAGGGTCACCTGCAAACCCCTCTAATTTACCTCATGCGCTTCCCCTGAAATTGTTTTACATGATTTATGACTTTTAATATTCTATCTTAATAGCAAGTTGTTAAAACTTTCCTAAATCAATTTTCTATTATCAGATTCTTAAATGAGAAAGAAGAGAAACTCCGTAAAATTCAACTTCTTCCCTTCCCAGAAAAACCAACATCTCTCTTAAAATGCAAAAGCACGCTCCTTTTCTTAGAACACGGTTCAGCGAGCGAGCTCTCTGTGATTGTGTTTAGTGAACACGCCAGGCTCTGAGGACTATTTGGTCTCTATTGCAACTACTCAGTTTCTGCCACCGAAGTGGGAAGCAGCCTTAGACAGTGTGTAATTAAAAATGAAGAAGCAGTGTGAAGTTGGCCTGCAGGGGAGGCTGGCCAACCCTGGCTTAGGACTGTGTAGTGTCACCTACAGGTGACCTAGGAGTCACCTCAAAGAGACTTGTGACTTGTTGAGTGCAATGGCTAACTCGGGACCTAGCTGTAAATCACTATAAACATTTTGAGGATGAGTATTTTAAATTTAGCTAAATCTCAGCATTAAGAAGATTCTTCTATTAATCATGCTTTCCATTGGGGATAACATCAAGAATTTGCTTAAATAGTAGTTACTGAGGGTTTAATTTAAAATTAATAAATGATGTCCATACAGTTTAATATCCAATTTAATTTTTAAAAAACTTAATGAAAATATAACAGAATCAAAACATTTAAAATAAGTACACTCGCTACTCACTCTAGCAGTTCGTTTAAGTCATACCAACTATAGAATATGAAAAATAAATTCAGAGGTGTAATTACTTTAAAATACACTACTTCCACTTTCAGTATTTTACATTTATGTATATATTCTGTAGTGGAAGCAGAAATTCTCTCTAAAAACATTATCTTCTTAAAATCTTGAGGTGCATATTAGAGCCACAGGCATTATCCGACATATAAAACTGCAGAACAGGCCTTTGGGATTTGGCATCACTGGTACAATACAGCGACCAGGGCATAGAACTGTACAATGCCTAAACAGTCGAGAAGAACCATTCTTCTCTTCAATGGAGAATGATTACTGCAAATTCTACAAGGCAGTGATGTTAGTAATTCTGTTGGGTATATGTCCTGACATAATTTCCAAATGTACAACAACACAAACAACTTTGTTAAGGCCATGTTTTATTTGCTGATTAATGGACAAAAGGCAATGTAATTTATTTCAAGTATTTTCTTGAAAGTCTGTGCTCATAAAAATCATGAAAAGTTGGAAACAGACTGTTAAATCACTGAAACTTTAAATATATCTTACACAATCTCATTTGTACAAAAATACAAGTTAAATATAAACATAAAGCAGGCATGGTAATTTTATGCAAATCTGTTTTATGTGATCTGTAGTTAATATAAAAGTCTCTTGGTTCTGTTATTTGTGAAAAGATCAACAGCAGATTGAGTTACTATCTATTAGCAAATGGCCCTAAAAAGCTTACTTCAGCATTAATCTTGTACATGGTTTTAAGTGTTTCCTAATTTGAGATCATCTAACACTGGGAAAAAAATAAAAGGGCAGTATGTCCATAAACCAACAAATAATCTGGCTGCAGTGTATCATAAACACAAACCCACACATCTGTACAATGAACATGTTAGTACATACGCACAGGCACACACATACGCGCGTGTATGTATACACACACTGCACACATAACAACCCAGCCACATGAAGCCTAATGAGGCGGCACGTTCTGCTCGATATTCAGCTGTGCATTCTTTCTGACTTCATCAAATGAGTAGCTTTTTGTCACCTTCCCGTTCTTGAAAACCGTATGGAGAAGATCCTGCAGAATGTAAATTTGTTATTAAAAAGACCATCTGCCAATATTCAGATCATGCTTTGACCAATTTAGTGAAGAGGTCAAATACACAAAGCTGTCGAGAGTGTCAACTTATGACAGTAACATTATGATACACACTCTTAGACTGGAGAAGGGAGAAGCAAAACACCAGATGCTTGATCTTTTCTACTGCTGAAGAAAACAGTTTGCTTGGGAGAACTGCAAGCAGTCCTGGGAATATATTACTCAGAGTCTGGCCAATGCCTCAATAGTGCTTAGACCTGCCAATCTTCAAGTTTAATAAATTTGTTAGCCACTAAATTTTGGCCTTAAAAATGGGTAAAATCCAAAAACCCAAGGCAGAAACAGAAAAACAGGTATTGATTTTTGTCTCATTTATAGTGACCGGGTTACTTAAAGACTATAACTGCAAAGCCACAGACGAGTATCAACAGAGGATGAGGACTCATTTTCCCTAAGGCCCTGTACAGTCTAGTTTCTATATGAAAAATCTACTTCAATTCATCTTAATTTTCTTTCTTATAGCACACATGATATTAGCTGGAATCTTGTGTGCTCCAAATTAGTGTTCTAGATGTAGCATTTTCTTTTGTAAGCTTCAATATAAACTACCAGAAAATGCTGGGTTTTATGTGTTAACCAAAATGTCGATTACAGAGACCACCTCCAAGCTTATGACTGGACACTAGGTTGGACAGATGCTCTGAAGCACTGTTCAGTCTGAAGCACTGTTCAGTCAGTTTCCTTTGACTTAGTCTCAACTGGCTTTGCTTCATTTGGGATGACCCAATACAGCAAAGCCTTGGTAGCTCCAATTGCTTTGTAAAATCTACTGGAAGAATTGCTGGTGGGCTAACTCCATAAAGAGATTTAATTCTAAAAGCCTGATCTACCAGTTCACATGGCTTTCATAGAAGGATTATTTTAGTCCAACCCCAAATCTTAAAAGACATAATGAAATAAAACTGTCGTAAGCAGTCAGATTTGCACAGTATTAAAAGCATCATAATAGCAGTAAATGTGTACTTATATTTGAAGAATACAAATACGAGAAGTTTTTCCTCTTAAACTGAAGCCCCCCTCCCATCTGGTGGCTTAGAGGTCAGTAATCTCTTAACCTTTTAGTACACAAATGCTAAGTGCTGCAAACAATCAGATCACATGGCTGACCTCAGCACACAGACTTACTGTATGTTCTCTCCAGTTTGGTTAACCAGAATCAGAAAACTCAGAGAATCTGAATGACCCACTCCATTTCTATGATACTAAAACAACTTGCTTTATCTATTTATTTTTTTAAGCTCAGAATTCCCTAAGAATCGATTTAGACTAAAACGAATCTTCTGAAGTGGTTATTATTAAGTTCTAAAGAAACACTTCCCTTCAAAATGTCTGGGATTTGGCTAGTTCGTCTATTATGAAATTACAATGTGTTACTATGATACAGATAGTCATGTGAAGTCCAAAAGCAACAGCTAATAGTATTCCTTGATATATATATATATATATATATATATATCAATGCTTCTCCAGAAATCAGTCACTGCTGACTGACAGTAAGATTAACTCCAAATACACAAAAGCCCGTTAAAGGCCATCAATATCTATCATGCTGGTCACCATGGGAAAAATTATTTCAATGTTACAACTGTTCTTAAAACAATTTGAAAGAACAGCAAACTCCCTTTTCTTCTTTTGTAAAGCCAGCTCACCCCTGCTTTAGTAGGTACTTACATGGCCACACTCCTCGAGGTCTCCTTTCCCTTCTTCAAGCGTAATGAAGTCGCCCGCTGGTGTCCTATGTAAGGACAGCCGGCCCTTTTTCGACCTTTTGTTGGGATCAGCAACTGGGTCCTTAAAGACATTAACCTGAGAAATCCAAATAAGAGAAAAATGATAAGTCATCTCCCACTGAGGACCGCTAAAAACATGGATCCAGCTCAGTGCTGGAGCTCTCGCCTGCACACACAAGGCCTTGGGTTGGACCACTAGCTAGACTCAAGTTTTTATTTATTTATTTCTTAAGTGTATTATATACAACTGGCCGTTAGAAACATAACTCATTAATTAGCCTGTTTCCTTCAAAATAGTCATGCTATGGAAACCCAAATCCTGGCTAGTTTTCTAGGACGATTTAGAGAAATGTATTGAGTTGCCCTTACATAAACTGTAGAGAGAACCAGGGTGGTTAAGATAAAGACTTTCTTGTGGTATAACCGTCCTCTTTCATGACTTCTTACCTTTATGCTAGTAAGACACTGGGGATACCGCTCAGAGGTGGGGTGCTGGGCTCAGAGGTGGGGTGCTGGCCTCACACACACACACACACACACACACACACACACACACACACACACACACACACAAACTTGGAGAACCTGGGTCAGGGAGTCAGGATCATACTGCAAGACTCAAAACAGTAACAAAAATGACTGAAAGAATCCGAAAACAGTACAATGTGTATTTTAGGACCAGAAAGGTAGGGGCAAAACTCAAGATAGCATTAGCAATGGAAGAGTAAGAAGTAAGATAGCCTTAGGACTCTCCAAAGGAGGGCAGACTCAGCACGCAGGGCTTCTTCAGGATTTTTACAATCACTGTTTACGTATGTGAAGGTGTCAAAGCACAACTCTGTGGAGCTGGTTTTCTCTTCCATCTCTATGTGGGTTCTGGGGACTCAACTTGCATGGGAAGAGGCATCTTTGTGGGCTGAGCCGTCCTGCCTGCTCTGTTCTTCAGGGCTCTTAGCTTTCCCTGATCCCTACCCCACAGACTCCTCACTCAGCCTTTAAGAGGTGATAAAAGATGAAAGGGGGGGCTGTCCAGCTACATCCCAGCCACTGAACGTGACTCTGCTATCAAAATCAGAAGCTCAGCTCCACCCTCATAGTAGGGTCTTGGCAGTGACGTACTCGATCATCTTTAGTATGTGACGGCCAGGCGAGCTGACAATCTTAATATTACCCAAATAGAACCAACTTCTTCATACAAAGGTATATACAATACACCGGGAAGGACTGAGCAACACCCTTTCCCTTAAATGGCTCAGTTTATTGGTTCTCCTTGTTACCAGCTGACACCTTTCTAACTTAGAAACAGGAGAGATAGTGCCCATCAACATCTGAGAGGCCAGCAGCACACTGCCCCCTGACGATGGCACTCACTGTACTCTTCCTAGCTACATGGAAGCAAGGAAGAGAAGCTGAAGGTGTGACATACCCCAAGGCCATTAGTTACAACATAGCTGCACTTGAAGGAGCAATTCAAGAGGTCTCTGGTTAACTTCTGTAGCAAAGCTCCGCCAGAGCCAAAGGACACATTCTCAATACTCCACTTTTTTTGTTTCATTCCCTCTACAATCTAGAAGATTAAAAACAAAGATGATGGAGGTTAATCTCAAAGGGCAATACTGTGAAACTCCTACAGCTGTTCTGTACCACCCAATACTTAGATACTTACAGGCGCAGGCAGATAATAGAGCATGCTTTCTTTCTAAGTCCCACACTAGACGAGAAAGGCAGGTTAATATGGGTGAGTGGACGGAGGGGATGTCACTTGCAGTGGCCACTGTGGCTGGGATGTGGGAGTGTAGAGGCGAGATGACTGCTATATACACTTAAGGCTTTGTAAGCTCTCTTTCCTAGCCACCCCAAAATCACTGCCCAACGCCATCAAGAAGGGTGAAATATTTGCCCCAAAGTACTACGCACTAGGGATTTCTAATCATCACAAATAAATCCCAGGGCCCTGTGTTACTATGTGTAACAATTATTATAAGCCACAGGTCACAGATATGTAATTGGCAAGAGCATGTAATACTTGCTTGTAGGTAACAGTAGTGCCAATGGTCAAGTCATTTCAGCCTGCCTGGTGCTCCAGCGACAGCCTTAAAATGAATCGTTTACACATTCTCCCCATACATCATCTCTATATTCTCAGAACATACTAAGTCCTAAACTGATCTTTTCTCTTGATTTTCAGCATTGTAAAAGGAATGGAAATCCCAAATAGCATCACGTGTTACTGATCCAACACCAGAAGCTCAATCATTTTTAAAATTCCAACCATCTAATTTTTCTGTGGTTTTTTTAAAAAACCAAATGTTTTCCAGTAAGAATTAAGGTAAAAACACAGTTTATTTTAATTGGTCTTGTGTCTATTACTGTGCTCTGCAGGAGGCATGGAGATCCTTATGCTCACAGATAAGCATTAGGGGAACACACAGGGTTGTCTCTTCAAAGGGAGATCAGCTGATTTCTGCCCAGAAGGCTAGGAGCAGATGTGGTTCATAGCCTAGTGACCTCTGCACTTCCTGTGGGGCTAAGACCACATCGGATCCTCTCCCAGACCCTTATTATAAGCTCGACAATCTACAGAACTTATCATTTTGACAATCTATAGATCTCATCTTTATGGAAGATGTTACAAGTACTTTACAAAGAGTGTCTTAAGCTTTATTATACACACAAGATTGAGTCAGCAGTGCCAGAAAAAAATTTCCCCAAATTCTGCTGTACTTAAATAAAGCCTAAAATACTCAAAGTCAGACTCTTGAAGTCTGAATCAATGACTACTTCATTGTGTTGAACTGAACTAGCTTCTTGCATCCTGAGAGTTACTGTAAGCTGTGGGGGTCACAAATATCCCCCACTCCCATTACCCAAACCCAAACCCAAAAGTATTTAAGGCCCCTAAACAGAGTTTTCACTGAGATGACTATGAAGGAAGTGAATTTCAAAAGAAATGCAAGCAGAAGAGAAAAGGGAGAAGACTGCTTCCCATGGAGAGGCAGGAGGAGAGTAATGGCTTCAGATTCACTATCCAGCATACAATCATGATAAGGAGAGCTTAATTTCACACCACTGTATGCCAGCTAAAGTTTCTCCACTCAAACTTTTCACCCACAAATCAGTTCAGAAGGAAAAAAAAAATCAAAGTGTAAGTAAATGGGCAAATTATCACTCTTATTTCATAATCCATTTTCATATTTCATACAGAACTTTTCTATTTAAGTTGGCTCAGGAGCCCTTAGGATTTAATTATCTGTTAATATCATTTGCATAAGTTTTGCTCCATTGTGTAAGTGTTTTTCACATGTTTTTATGTATGTAAAAAAGGTAACTCGTTCTTAGCATTTACATCAAAGCTGTAATTCATTTCAGTTTTGATTCGTAGTAGAAACATCCAGGAGAAGTAGACAGAAGGGCTCCAAGATAAGGTGCAGGACAGCTGGAGGGACGTGAGAGCCACACTGACCTGACAGTGTAAGGTAGAACAATCTGAGAATCAAAGCCTTGGGAATCTGTTAGACTTCAAAGAAATCCTCCTTTTATGAACTTTGAGGAGTCAGTACTATTTTAATGACATTAGGAAGTCATTAGTGGAGAGAACCTGATGGCAGTCAAGGAGATCAAGTCCCAAGACACCAACAGAAACAGGATGCTGTATTTTGTCTACTACAGATATGATTTTTGGCTTCTTCACAGTAGAAGCTAGAGCAGGATGCTGCAGGGGAATGAATGTTGACAGAGAACCCTAAGGGTGAGGCTGGCAGTCCAGGAAAGATGGCCATTTGTTAGATAAAGCACCCCTCCCCACTTTTACTAAAATTAAAGAATCAGATTAGCATCTGTAGAGAGAAACTGTTAAGATGAATACCATTTCCTGTGTCTAAAAGCACAGGAGACTTATTTACAACATGGAAAACTCAGGCACTATCCTCTAGGTTTGGGTTTCTTCCACCTGCTTTGTTTGGAGAACCAATTTAAGATATTCTTCCTGTACCCATGAATGTATTTGCAGCAAGAGAAAACTACTTGTCACAGATGGTTACCTTCAGTTGTCATCTTGACACAAGCTTAGAGTTACAGGAGAGGGAGCTTCAACTGAAGAATTGCCTATGGCCAGGTCTATGAGACATTTTCTTAATTGCTAACTGATGCAGGAGGGCCCATCACACTGTGAACTGTACCATTCACAGAGAGATGGGCCTGGGCTATACTGAGAAAGGTCGCTGAATGAAGGGGTTTAGAACAAGCAAATGTGCCAGCCCCAATTTCTATACTCAAGGTTCTCCACCATCCCCTGTAGGCTGTCCTACCAGTACTCAGTCCCTTTCACACAACAGCTTCTAATGTCCCAAGACCCCGTGTCTTAAAGCAGAAGGAGTTCCCACTTAAGCAAGGTAGTTTAGGAGGGTAGAGAGAAGTACCTTCATTCTGTTCCTGCAAAACTCCAGAGACCTCACTCTAGAACACAGGAGGCCACAGAAATATCATTATGCATCAAAGCTCTCATTTTCAAATCAATCATTTGAAATTGATTTGACTAGATACTGACTTGAAGTCACACTACCTTATAGTTTCTTTGCCTGCTGTAATAAAATGCCCCGAGAAAGCAACTCAAGGAGACAGGTTTATTTGGCTCACAGTTCCAAGTTACAGTCCCTCACCGTGCGGAAGTTGAGACAGCACAGGACCCAAACCCAAGGAATTGTCCACAATGGGTGGCTCTTCCCATCTCAATCAGTATGATCAAAATACTACTCCACCAGTTCATACACCAACCTGACCTAGATATTCTGTTCCCAAGTGAATCTAGCTAGACTCTCATTTTAACAGTGAACACCAATTCTTATACACATGCTGGGTTCTTTAAACAAAGCCTTTATTTTTCTTTCTCTTTAGAATCCTGTCAGAAGGTAGCTAGTGAGGCTGGAGAAATGTGCTCTGGCTGCCCTTTCAGTCTTCTAAGCTACTATTATTTCTAAACTTCCTAAAAGCACTACACCAAAAGTATTTACCATCATAAATATTTTAAATAAGACTCACAAGTGCACTTAAAATTTAACAGGCTGTTTATAAATAAAAAAGAGCTGTTTCAAAAATGGGGATTTCATTATTGGGACATTCATGTAAAACACATACCTCCTGTAAAGTATTGATATCTACTCCATCTCCTTGAATGACTCTAAGATAAGGTGGCAGCAACTTGTAGCCTTTTGAATTCTCAGTAACAGGAAACTTCTTGCCTAAAATATCTAAGACCTGTGTGAGAAAAGCACATGACATAAGTAACTAAAGCTGCGGCAGGCTAGGGGTGCTCCCCGAGGTTTAAAAAAAAATATTTTTCCTTGTTAAACAATTTTGAGAATAAAAAACTTCAATTACTTAATCTTAAACCATGTATAAAATCATATAAAGTTTGTTTCCAATACCTTTTAACCATATTAGAAACAGGTGTGCTCCTTCCTAGTTAATTCATGTCATTGAAGTGGCACAAAACATGCTTGTTTTCTTCTACATCTTTCAAATTATAGATTCACAAAAGAAAATCCAAATTAAACCAACACATACTTAAAGAAGAATGTAGGGAATGACACAACAAATTCATAATTATGCCTTTGACTTTGGTTTATTCTGTTTGGTTTACATGTGTCTGACACTTGGGTCACAATGCTCAGAGAAATGCAGCCGTCACTTAAGAACGAACCAAGTGTATATAACGAGCAGTTGCCCAAAGCTCTTGGCTCCCTAGCGCTAACTCACTGGAGCCACTGTCCGACGACTGCTGCTTAAGATGGTACAGCAGCTCACACACTTGACACAGAGCCTATCAGACACACCTCCTTCAGCAGTAATACCCCACACAAACTGCTTAAAGATCCTAATAAAAAAGTCCATGTAAATGGCTTCCTTTATTCTTGTAACTGTCACAATGGAAACGTAAAAGCTGTTTAGTTACCATCTGCTCCTTAGCTGAGAGGCCTCATTGGATACTAGGACCCCATTTCCATGTTTCTCAACCTTGGCAGGTCATTTCCTCCTTTACAACACAGATGGTGAAAGCTACCAGAGGGTTGCTTGCTTGCTTTTTTCTTTTCTTCCTTTTTTTTTGGATAAGGATTAAAGCAAACGTTTTGGTGTAAAGCACTACACAGTAGTTCTCTAATAGAAGGCATAAATGAACTCCTGCTGTGACGAATACTTTGTAAAAAAGGCAAATCAGGCCCTGAACACCAAAAAGGCCTTCCTCTGCTTATTAAGAAGCAGTGTTATCTCTGGTCACACATGACTTGAAAAGCAGTTTTGAATTATCTGTAGTCCTTATTACCCTGAATACATGCTTCTGTACTAACAACTTCAAAGTTGTAACAATGACTTCTAATAAATGGAATAAGCCATGAGTAGTCTGATTGATGGAAATGCTACTAATTCTGAAGGCACATAAGGAAGTATTCAGCAGTCCTTAATTGTCTACTTGACAACAAACATATACAAACTGACCTTTATATATCCTTTCTCTGCAATTAATGTGTGACCTTGGGCAAACCTTTTGCTCTCCCTCTCTGAGTTAAAACTGAAAAACAGAAGACTTTTCCAGAGCGCCTTGAAATGACGTAGATACAAATGGGTGGTGAAGCCACTGGTGTGCAGGCATCCTAATGATACACATTACCGCTTACCTTCAATACAGTGTCAAGCGGATTCCCAGAGTCAGGCCTGATGATTAGTGGTGCCTCTGTACTTCTCGACACTATTAGATGTCTCAGGTCTTCACCCCATATTTTCTCACACGCATTATAAATGTCATAGCTATCGCTGACCACGGACACAGGCACTGATGAGAACTGTGTTACTATGTGTTCAAAAGCATCTTTTTCATGGTCTTTTCCCCAAGCTGTTATGGTACTAGAAGACAAAAAGAAGCGACAGACTTACTTAGGCGGACACATGGCCTGTTTCTGAAGCACCATTAACCCCCTGTTCCTTATATGACACCTTCAGTGTTATAGGGGAGGGGGATCCAGTTTAGTAAGTGTACATCAGAAGGCGAATGAAATATTTGGGCCTAACCACTCCTTGGCCAATTTGTTTTTAACACTACAAGTTGACTATATTCAGCTTAGTAGTTATTATTACTTAGCTCTTAAATCAATAGTTAATCAGCAATAATCTGGTTTTTGTTTCAGTATCCCTCAATCTACTCAAAGTCAGTGAGCTAAGAAGCGCATGCAGCCAGTCTTCCACACTTCATGACAGATGTTAGAAAGGGTGAATACATACTCCCATTTCTGCTTGGCAGTGCTAGCACTTGGTTCTTTTCTATGAATTTCTGAAACGGTATACCAAAAGACTTATCTGTCTTTTTTACCTTGCAAAATTGCTTATCTAAAAGCAATTATCTAATACTTTATCACAGTATATATATAGTCAAATAACTATAACTATACCTGTTATATCTTAAAATGTCCAGTAACAGGCAGTGATGTAGTTTACCTATAGGTTCTTTACTTATTATTAGTATGTGCTCAACAAACAAGAATCTTAACAGTTAGTTTGAATATAATGTAATTTACGGTAGACAACAAAATATACAAATTTCTACTAGGAAACCATATTTTGTTCATCCTTTAAAGCACTCCTTGATAAGGATGGAAAGCTGACTGACAGAACTATATTCAGTTAACTCAGAAGTTGTTATATTATTCTTTTTATCCTAAAGGGCTAACTAAGGTAAATACCTTTTTTCTGTCAATGGCTGTTAGGAGTAGCTGGCATGTGCATTGAGGACTATAAGACTACACTCATCCTGTTTATACAAGACATGTCATAATGAAGGCGGAGCCATGTCACGTCCCTCCCTCACACAGCTGTCTGCATGCTACAGGGAAGACACAGCCAAGAAGCCCACATTCATCAGAACTGCTCCTGTCCTAGAGAGGACATTTAAGTCAGAGAGTTAATCTCAGTTATCACCAACCCTGGAGAGATTCACACGAAAGAACAAACTCCTACAGTTGGGCCTCACTGTTTATATAGCTTAAATTGACTGACTCAATTTCAGCAGTCCAAGACTGCTATTTATGTATACAGGCCTATTACCACTGTCGATCTCAGTTATCAGGCTGAGTTTTGGAATTTCTTCATTTCCCTGCTGCTCCTTTCTCCTTCATCTACTCAGGAACCTGACTCAGTTACAGAGTGCAACTCTTTTTTTCTACTTCACAGACTTGCTGTGTGGACAGCACTTCTATGATCACAGCCCTGATGATGGCATTTCCCCTGACTCCAGTCATCAGATTAGGCTGACACCGTTCCAGAATCCGAGGGGAGAAGGTGCGTAACTGAACTTTTATTTTCAGACTCAAATTCTCTAAGGAAGTATTTACAATAGCAGTAATGTTTCAGAGCTGCTTTAGATGTTAGCATTCATTCTAAGTGGCCTTCTGTTGTAAAATGGTAGCTTCTCCTTCTGTGTGGTTGAATAGAGGAATGGAAGGAACAAGAGATGAATTATGCACCCAAGGCTACCCACTGTGTCAGCTGTTAAGTCAAATACAGAAAATATTACAGATCATAAAACACACCGGACTTCCATTCTGTGCATGCATACAGTGTCCTTTTCATTTAACCTAGAAGCCCTAGGAGACTCTCCTTGTCTTTTAGACTCATGATATACTCATATGCTTATTACTTCAAAACGTATTCACTTGACAGCCTACATATGATTACTTCATTAAAAATTTAAAAGACATGGGTATAGACTAATAAAAACACAGACAACTTTCATCAGCTAACACCCATAATTTTCTGTGGTTCCTATACAGCAATGTCCTTAATGTTAGCGGAATCTATTCTGTATCACAATTCAAATCATCTATTTTAGCAATTTCGTCTCGTTTATCAACTTCTTTGCATTCATTTAACCACCTAGCTCCAGACCTAACCTTAAGACTACTGTTTCCTATACTACTTCCTAGAAATCCTAGCTTCTAGTTTTTCTATTTTCCTGCTATCCAAATGACCTAAAATCTATCTCTAATATATCATTTGCTCAAAACTTCAGGATCTTCTTCTTTTTGAAAATGTCTAATCAATAGTAAGCTAGACCTAAATATAATCACAGCACTTTGGAAATGGAGGCAGGAGATTCGGGAGCTCAAGTGACATAACAAGTTCGAGGCCAGTCTGGGCTACAGGAGACCCTGCATTAAAAAACAAACAAAGAAACAAACAAGCCAGCATGATGTGCACACAGTTAACATTCAACATTAAGGTTCTCGATAAATTAACCCTCACCTGACTTCTCAATCTCTTTAATATACCTGTTTCAGCCCTTGGTCCCTAAAGCACGCATACATGCTATCATAATGCTTGGTAGACAGTAAAACATGCAAAAGTATTACTCACAAAATGTTCAACCAAATTTTATTATTCCCTTATGAAGTCAAGATTCTAAATATTGTCTCTATTTTTGATAAGGCCAATGGATATGAACTGTTCTCAACTTGTTTGAGACTACTACACCCTAATTGTGCTTCTTTAAATAAAAACGCCTAGTAAACAGAGCAGACTGTTACTAGTGTACTATTTTTATCTTGAGAGGCTCAGCTTTGTACCTTTCTGTCCCGTGCAGCACCACGCAGACTGCCTTGTACAGGAAGCTGATGGGTTAGTATGTGTTGGCATGATAAAGCTCTGCTATTTATGACCCAAACGTTACAGACTTTAAGCATTCCTGAATGACTATAGTAAAGGAAGCTGAGACCTAGAGACATAGACTTACTGTTTACTTCCCATAAAGGGAACTCTAGAACTAGACTGGCTGTAACCTAGATTGTAAGTTCCTAGTGTATCTCTGCTTTAGTAATGGCTAATAAGTAAGCATAGGAGAACCAGAACTTCTTTTTAAATTATTATTATTAAAATGGCTTTTTATCTAGAACAGAAGATACAGGGTCCAGATGACAATTTTCCAGGCAGAGGTAGGTGAGATCACACAGAAAAGCAGGGAAGTAGGCAGTAATCATGGTGTTCCAAGGTTATACTTAATGAAGAAAAATCTATCTGCATATGTAGTGTAGAAAATGAAAAACCATTCCTTAAAATAAAACCAGCATGGCAACTGTTAAGTGTTAGGAGAAGGTCTTCAATTCTTTTACTAGAAAGGTTTGGAACTCCTAGTCCTGCTAGATACTAATCTTTGTAAAAAGTGTGCACATCCAATTTGTACTGTCCATGAAAGTTTATTTAGCATCTGGCTCTGTTGTTAAGAACAAATAACAAATTCAAACAAGTTTTAGAAAGCACTTTTTGTTTGTTTGTAGGGCCAGAGATAGAACCCAGGGCCTTGTGCATGCAAGACAAGTGTGTTCACGTAGCAAACATGATGATAAGAACAAACTCAATTTTACCTGTGCTCTGCCGCTGGAACAGAATAGCCTGGAACAGGATCTTTTGTCCCATAGTACTTTTTAATTAGAGCAATTCCCGCCACAGTATCTGTTCCTTTGAAGTTAACCAAATGAGCAGATGCCCCTATGCCAGCAGTCTGGAAGATCAACCACAAACCAAAATTCAGAAAAGGAACGCGTCATCCCACGTGCCTCTCCCACTTCTGGACCTCTCCCACTTGTGTCTTTACCCTTGCACTTTGCTGTTCTGTATCAGCATCTGCTGCACCTGTTTGTCTACCCCTCCATCTAATATAAAAAATGGGAACATGTGCTGAGAGGTAGTATATTCCATGTACTGGGAACAGGATGACACATAATAGATATGCAGTTATCTGGTGCTGTGCCTACAGAATTGCAAGAAATGTCCTACTTAAAAGCAAGCTCAGTCCCAGTGATAAGTCTGAGAAGTTGAGAGTGGCCTCTCACTGCAGTGGTTTAGATAAGAATGTTCCATACAGGCTCAGGTATTTGAACACTTGGTCTCCAACTGGTGGTGCGTCTGGGAAGGTTTAGGGGTACAGCCTTGCTGGGGGACGTGCATCACTGCAGGAGGGCTTCAAGCCTCACAGCAGTTCCCGCTCTTGGCTTCCTGTTCCTACTGTTACATCTCCTGCCA
>CM052705.1:43080472-43121374 GCA_028551405.1 Uromys caudimaculatus | reverse complement strand
CTGTGTGCACATGAGTATACAAAGTATGCAATCAATGCAGCCTGTGTGCACTTGTGTATACAAAGTATGCAATCAATGCAGCCTGTGTGCACATGTGTATACAAAGTATGCAATCAATGCAGCCTGTGTGCACATGTGTATACAAAGTATGCAATCAATGTTGCACATATAAATACTACTTATATAACTTACAAAGTTATGGAACTGAATAAAAATTTATGAATTTAGAAACAAATATAAACAACTGCATTTATTTGAAATACCCTATGTAGTCTCTCTTTCATACAGTAGAACTTTTACACCTAGCTGGGTAATCTACACTCAATTGAAATTATTTTGTTTCAGAAACTTTAGATGTATAAGGTCTTTGGATCTGATTCTTTGCCTAGAAACTCCATTACATAATATGCTGTAAATGGCCTTGACAAACAAACAACCCACCCCTGAAAAATCACGGGGGGGGGGATTTTTCTGTTTTAAAAATGCATTTAGAAATAAACCCACTATTATAAATAGTTTTGAAAAATGAAACTTTAGGATATATCTGCAATATAAAAATATTCTAGTTAAACCTACTGTAATTCAAAATGCATTTCTGGATTAATAGTAAATCCGTTAGTGAATAGTAAATAACTCTTAGTGAATGGTTAAGTCTATGAGTAAACAAGAATGACCTATGAACATTACTGACTGCCCCAAACTTCCTTTCCCTCTCTCCCTCCCTCCCCCCCTCTCTCTCTCACACACACACACACACACACAATTCTAAGATTTAATGCATTTAAATTAACAGATCAAAAAAATTTTACGAAAGAAGTTAAGCATGATGAAAGCTCAACACTATAACGTTAACATTTGGGAGGCTGAGGCAAGAGACTGCTATGCATTTTAGGACAGCCTGAGCTACTTACCAGCCTAGGCTACAGAGTAAGGTGTTGTAATAATAATAATAATAATAATAATAATAATAATAATAATAATAAATAATAATAGGCCAACCAAACAAAATAAACCAGAACCAAACCAATACCTAAAGTGGTAATCAAAGGTTATTAAATATCAAAATTAGATTACTCAAAAAGTTACTTCAAATAACAGAACATAGCAATATAGAAAAATATTAAGTCACATAAAAGCAGTGTTTTAAATGTACTGGGAAAAGCAATACCTTTTAAGTACTTATTAAGAATGTACTGCAACCCATAAAATACTGTTTCCTCGTATTTCACCTTCCTTACTTTGGAGTTTTCTGTCTTCTTTTCACGGCATTCAAAGTAGGAATAAACTTTGCTTGTGTTGGGTGGGTATTGTTTGTAGTGAGTAACCTATATAAAGAAAAACACTTTCATTAGGAAACACTGAGAGAGAATTAAAGCACAACACACAAGCCTTCACACTATTTCCAAATCAGAAACTCTGGTTTTTTCACTTGCTACTGGTCAACCTCCCACCCTGGCTACACAGACAGAGCAAGACACAAGCATATCACCAAAATCCTTCTAATGATACCTTATCTTACAGTCAGACAAACAACTGAGAGATCACACTTAAGTGGGCTTAAACCTTTCAGGTGGAAAGGACCTCTTGATCTTGGTCTTAGGGTGCAGCCTTTCTTGCAGTCTGAGGTACATAAACCATTATCAAACAGACCTGGGCAGCCAACTCACACAGGCTCTGCACTTGTTTGCTTTCAGTGAAATGCTTGAGACTGGGGGCACTTCAGATTTGGAGCTTTGGAATACTTGACTGTACTTGTATTTGGGGGTAAGACCTGCCTACGTGAAAAATGCTTTTATCATGTCTGTGTGCATGTTGTGTGGTGTATGTACATGAGCATGCAGGTGTGTGGAGGGTCTTCCTCAGTCACTCACTGCTTTAAGACAGAACCTCTCATCAGACCTAGAGGTCATCAATTCAGCTGCACCAGCTGCCCAGCAAGCCCAGGGTCTCCCTTCTCTGCTTTGTCAGCACTGGCACTGTAAGCATGCGCCGACATGCCTGGCTTTTCATGTCAGGTGCTGGAGATCAAACTCAGGTCCTTGGGCTTGTGCAGTGACTGGGCCATCTTCCTGGCCTCCGTATTTTGACTGTGACTTGTTTTATGAGGTCAAGTTTGGAATTTTACCCCTGGACATCCATGCTCAAGACGTTTTGAGTTTTGGATCAAGAATGTCCAACCTATACCATTACTATGTAATGTGTCAAGTCAATGTCTCCTCGTGACCCACCTCTTTATGCAACTATGAGGCACTAAGGATGCTCTTGAATGCCACAATGTTCTACAGAAACCTGGATGAAAGCAACAGCAGCAGCAAAAATAATGAAAAGCAAATAGAAAGCTTGTTTTAGGAGTTGTTGAGATGGCTCAATGGATAAAGGTACTCGCTGTTAATAATCCTGATGACCTAAGCTTGATCCCTGGAACACATGTGGTAGGTGAGAAGATTCCTGCAGGTCATTCTCTGACCTCCACATGAGCACCATGGCACACATGTCCCTACACATACATAAATAGAAAATGTAGTAAAACATCTAAAAAAACAAAAAACTAGAACCTCTCATTTTGTTATTTCTTAAATTGCTTTTGAATAGTAACCTTCTGTATGACCTTAACCCTTATGAGTTTAAAACCACGAAAGCCTTCTAACAGCTTCTGTTCTATGAATTTGGTAAAGGCCACTGTTAAGAACTTACCAACTTCCATTTGAAGAAAAAGTTACTCACTAGAAAAAGTCACTAGACTTTCAGTTTTGTTTTAGTGTTTTTGTCACATTAAGGCAATTAATTGTATAAATAAGGCATTTATTTGTAAATGTACAAAGTTACTGACAAACAACTAGAGTAGTATGTGTTTGCACAGTGGTAAGAATAGAAAGAGGAACTTTAAAATTTAAGGTACAGGGTAAGTCACAGCCACTGCAGACCAAGTTTCATGGGTGAACACAGTTCACACCAAATTCCCTTTTGAGCTATGATTTCAGGTTTAGGAAAGACAGGGTTTCTTTGGCTGCACGATCTCAATCTCAGTGAAGCTTGACTCTATTCTAAAGAATCTTTGTAGCTCAGCATTAGCCCTCTAAAATAAATGGATTTCCACTGTCATTCATTTCTGAACAACCGTCCTCTGTGCTTCCTCCCCGAGCGAGGCATGCTGGCAGCCTCCCTTCTGTTGCATACAGTAACACAGACTTTGAGAACCTAGGTCCTGAAGCTCCATTTTGTTTAGGCACAGCAGAAAACCATAATAAAAGGCACAGGAGCCCATGGCCTGATACCACTGTCAGTTTAAGGAAAGCTACAAAAACTAAGTGAGAAAGCAAATACAGAACCACTGTAATGAACTCCATTAATCTACCACAAGCAAACCAACCAACCAACCAGCCAACCAGCCAACCAGCCAACCAGCCAGCCAGCCAGCCAGCCAACCAACCAACCAACCAACCAACCAAACAAACAAACAAACAACCAAACAAACAAAAACCCAAGGTAAGTATATTTATAAATGACATTTCAGTAATAGTTAAGCTCACCAGGGAAAAAGATGACCCATGCTTAAAATATACCACACACACACACACACACACACACACACACACACACACACCACAATGTCCTCCAAGCTACAACCTTGTAACTCTGATTCTTTTAGAGGAACCTAGGTACTGAAGTAGGAGAAAAGGAAAGAGGAAATGAAGGTCTGGATCACACAGTACATGCTTTATAAAACTCAGGCTCATAGCAGTATTTCACAGCATCTACCCGGACCCTAGTTTTGACTTTTACAGTAGTCCATATACTTAGCAGGGTCTCGTAACAGATTTTATCACTTGTAAGGCAGGCTGGGGGATGGGTCAGGGGTAAACACTTGCTGCACAAGCATGAGGACCATTTGCATGCCTGGCACTAACATAAATGCAAGCAGGTGTGGTGACCCAACTGCAATCTCATCATCGGGAGGTGCACACACGGTCCACAGAACACACAGAACAAATTGGCTAGCTAGGCTAACCAAACTGTTGAGATCTGGGTTCAAGGGAGACCCCACTGCAAGGTTATTGTGGAGAACAATTGAGGAAGATACCAGACATTAATCTCTGGCCACCACACATTCATATACCACATCTGTACAAACAGAATAGCCCAGAAGCATGCAAACATGCACACACATACCATATACATAAAAATATATAAGGCAAATTAATTACTTTTCTGCTAAGTCAAAAGAGACAAAAGTTGAATGGAAATATTTCTAACTCATTTAACTCCACCAGGGTCTAAAAGTATAATAAAACTTCCCATCATAGTTACACTGCTGTAAAACTAAAGCCCTTAATTAAAAAAAAAAAAAAAAAAAAGATTTATTTTATGTGTAGGAGTGTTACCACACTCATGCAGTGCCTGAGGAGGCCAGAAGAGGGCATCAGACCAGTAGGTTGAGTCACCACGTGGATACTGGGAACTTAACTCATTTCCAAGAGCAGGCAGTGCTCTTAATCGCTGAGCCATGTCTTCATCCACAAATATTTAATTTTTAAAGCTTTGTTTAGGATACTTCTTTTATAGTGCTTTATATCCACTTTTGCCTAAATATACAGAATGTTTCCTATGTTAAAAAAAGATACCATTATTTCAAAGTTGCATAGGATGTTGAAGCAGAAATGACTCATATTTTATAATCTTTTACTTGACTCAACTGACCAACTCTTTTTAAAGTATTGGGTACCCCAAATCCACTGAAAGACTTTAGAGAATACAGGTTAAGGATTTAAAATGTCTATACAAATTGACAGGTAATTAACCATGAAAGAGAACTGTTAACCTATGAACACTCAACATGCAGTTATTAGAACAATACAGTGATGATGAGATCTAGTTATATGGGAACACACAATGGTTGAAGGGTACTATTTTTGAAAAGCAGAGTTTCTCAGTAAATGTTACTCCAAGAATACAGTCAATAGGCAGCAGCTCCAGCTTTACTAGTTTGCTGCCCTCTTTACTTTCAGCTAAAGTGGTCCCTGAACTTCATCACAAACAGGGGTATGAAGTAACTAGTCAGTTCACTCACAAACACATAACCTGTTTGTTCTCCAGGCCTTACGGTTTCAGATGCTGAGGGGAGGAAGGAAAATAGGCTGACATGGTCCTAGTTCTTACAGTGCTAATGAGAAGGGTAAGAGAAAAAGAATACTCAGACAAGTAACTTCAGATTAAGATGGATGCTTTAAGGGGAACTTGAGAGATTTCTCCAAGGTGATAACATGTGAACAAGACTCAAATAGCAAGACTGGAAACTCTTTGGCATAAGGGACAGTACAGAATAATGGCCAGTGTTGTTGGTCCTTGGAACTGGTAAGGTCAGTGTAGGTAAGATCATACACAGGCACAGGTGTTGAGAAGGAGCGCCCACTGTGTATTAAGTGCAATGGAAGCTACTATGTCTTAAGCTGGGGTAAATGTAACCTGATTCACATTTTTTTTTTAATGTTGGGAATTGAATCTAGGCTCTTACATATGTTAAATATGAGCTCTAACACTGAGCTAAAACTTTCAGCCCCTCCTCACAATTTACCAGTCTGGGGGCTGGGGGAAGAGAGACAGCACAGTTGGAAGTGTGTGCCACCCCCCACCCCCCCCACTCACCACCACCACCACCACCAACATAAAACAATCAATCTTGCAGAAGGAGAAACAAGGATTACAGGATGCTAGGGGCAGAGGAATTAAGAAGTCACTGCCTACAACTAAGTCAGATAAGGAAAAGACCAACCTAGTATTTCTGGAGATTAAGGGTTAGAACTGGATGAGGAGAATAATAGGACATTACAGACACCTCCTAGAGTTTGGCTTGAGCAACTGGGTTAACAATGGTGCCATTTAATCCAGGAGTAGTGGCACACCTGAAATCCCAGCACTCAGGTAAGGCAAGTAGGTTGCTTTAAGCTGGAAGGCCGGCCTGGGCTACCTAATGAGTACCAGACCAACCACATGTGCATAGCAAACCCTACTTCAGCTTCTTCTCAAAGAAAAGGTTCATTTATTGAGTCTATGGACTCGGGAGTCTATGACTATGGGAGAGATAAATGGGAAAATCAAGAGCTCTTGCTTTCCTGATGAAAAGGTAAGCTCAGGGCCTGGAGAGATGGCTCAGAGATCCATCAAGAACTGGATTTCAGTTCCCAGCACCCACATGGCAGCCCACAACTGTCTGTAACTCCAGTTCCAGGGAATCTAGAGGCACGTGGCACACATGTGGTACCCAGACATGCATGGAGGCGGCATATCTATACAGCTGTATCTGTTAGCTTAAAAAAAAAAAAAAAAAGAGCTCTACAAGGCTTCTAAAAAGATTAGGTGCTAGACAGTAACTTTCAATGCCTAGAATAAAAGGGTTCTAGCTCCATGTTTAACAGGGGGAGCTTTCTCCAGTGCAGGCTGTGAGCCAGGCAACTACATGAAAATAATTCCATTCCCAAGGGTTTCTACCCTGGCCCCACTGCGTGCAGACTGAGGCTAAAGGCATATTTAAGGTAAGCAGAACCTTCCTGGGGGGATGTGGTAGTTTGAATAAGAATGGGCCCCACAGGCTCACACATTTACATGCTTGGTCTTAGGGAGAGGCACTATTAGGAAGTGTGGCCTTGATGGAGTAGGTGAGGTCTTATTGGAGGAAATGTGTTCACTGTGGGTGCGAGCTTTGAGGTCTCCTATGCTCTAGCTACACCCAGCGGGACACCCAATTTCCCGTTTGCTGCCTTTGGATCAAGATGTAGAACTCTCAGCTCCTCCAGCACCATGTCTGCTTGTGTGCTGCCATGCTTCCCGCCATGATGAAAATGGACTGAACCTCTGAACTGTAAGCCACCCAATTAAATGTCTTCTGAGAGTTGCCATAGTCACAGCATTTCTTCACAGCAACAGAACATTGACTAAGACAGGGAATTACATGTAATTTTCTCTAGGTGCTCCTAGGTTCCATAGGTTGGCCTGATAAGTTTCTCAAGATTTTTTCCTCCTAAACTGTTATCATATCACCAAAGGCAACTGGTACTTGCCCACTTTTTCAATTACATTTGTATTTTTAACTGGAAAGAAATAATTAAAAAACAAAGTTTAAAATACAATGGGCTAACATATTCAAGGCCACAGAATAAGTTACAGTATATGGGCAATACTTACAGCATCAGAATAGACTCCTATCCCCATCCTGGCTGACCTCGGCCTTACTACAGCTAATGTGTGAAAAAAAAAAAAAAAACCCAGCAAAAATTATCTGTTTTTCAGGAGTTTTTAAAGTTTGTGAGAGCTGGAAATTTGCTGCCACAGAAGATAATCTGTTGCTATTTAACTCTGAAGCATAAACTACTTACAGGAGTTGGTTCTCTCCTTCCACCACATGGGTCCCCGCCTAATAGCAAGTACCTTTGCTTACCTGATGTTGCCAGCTTTATTGTCTTATTTCAATTGTCCAAGTTTTCCCTACAAATTATAAAACTAACTAATTGAAGAAATATATTTAAAATGTCACCCTTTTTTTAAAGACAAGGTCTCATGTAGCCCAGGCTGACCCATACTTCCTATGTAACCAAGGGTGGCCTCCCACCTCTACTCCCTCAGTGCTAGGATTCCAGAGGTATGCCAATGACTGCTACATACATGTCTTTAAGGACATGAGAAAAAAAACCGCAGAGCCCTAGCAGTGCCCCTCCTCACTGATAAGTGCTGGTGCCATGGGTCCATGTTCCCAAGGCTGTAGTGTTTACTCAGAAGAAGCACGGAAGAGGTGATGACAAAAAATAGGAACCAGTGAGAGGAAAAGATTGGAAGTTCCAGTCAGAACTGACCTGGTCATACGCTTCTCATCTCTCCAAATCTCTTCTGCAATAATTCTCAACTTCCTGTGTTCCTTAGCCATCGGAGAACACAATGTCTGCCGGCTTCATGGCTACAAGGAAGTTAGGCAGCTCTTGGAAGTGTCCCTGAAACCAAGCTTTCTCCACGCTGGATTGTAACATACTGTTGTTTCCCTCTGGGTTCCTTCACTACGTAGTAACAAATGATGGAAAGAGTACCTAGCATCGCCCGCCTAGGAGGCCTCTGAGAAGCAAGCTACCCTGCCGGCACATTTCTCAGTGGTGTGATGAGACCTGAACAATGACAGTGTCTTCTGCTAATCTGCTAGAGATAAAATGTTGAAAAATGTTAAAACTATTCTCTGCTGTAGGCATCTATTTAAAAAAAAAATGTATACAGTTTTGTGGAATCCAAAAGAAAATCATCTGTGACTGCTTTCTGGTTATCCCAGAGGTAAGCTAAAAAGAAAAGCCATGTCTCCTTTATAGGAAGGTCCCCAATGCAATTCAACCACAATGGCTGGAGCGGTTCACGCCCATCTTCCCTAGCTGGGTTAGCGGAGGGTCACTAAAGCTGGGTAGGAAATGTGCCCTAAGCGATTCTGAAAATATAAATGATTGAAGATGTAAGAGCAGGCCCTTTTTATTTGGAAAATGAACTCAAGATGAAACTGAAGAGCTGCATTTGCCTGTGTTCTGAGCTCCTTATTACACATAATGAAATACGAGAGCCCAGAAATGGAAGAGTGTTTCAAATGCTCCTCCACCAGCCCTGAGTGCCCTGCCCTTTCTTAAGGACACTGTGAAAATGTATCCCACATGTTGCTATATGCTTGGCCACCACCTTCTCTGCTCTGTGTAGTTTAGAAATGATTTTCCCTTTAATTTTAGAGAAATCTCTTCATCATCCAGCCACTCTCTTCTAAACAGCCATGCATTTTTGAGAACCAACAAGAATATATAATTGCCAAATAAAAGAATTTCCATTGCTTGTAATCTCGTGTTTAGCATTCTTACTACCTCTCTACCTAGGATTAAAAAAGACAAAAAGTAAAGGACAAATACTTTATATTAGCCCGATGACTGGTCAGGAATAAAATTTATTATATGCAAATAAGCATGACTTACCAGGACATTAGAAAGCTTTAAGATTACTTATTAACTAGAAGCATCTCCAAACCACCACAGTCTGCTGCTACAGCAGCTTCACATTTGGTATTCATAGTGGCTAGAGGAGCTACTGCTTTCTGTTTGATAAACCATGTAGCTCCAGCTGCTTGCTATCTGCTATGCAGAGCTTGCTAGCCTGGGCCTCACAGAAGCCTGCCTCTCTCATTTCTGAGTGTTGGGATTAAAACAAAGATGTGCTCTCTCTCCTAAGCCTGGCCTTTTATGTCTGTTTATATTTGCCATTTACATTCAACCATTTTATACATAATTCAGTAAAATATCTGAAAATTATTTTGGGATATTTATTTATATTTTACAAAACTATGAATAAGACTTTTCTAAAATCACTAAGGATACCCAAAACACCTCAACTGAACTAAACCAAGCAGAGATTTTAGAGCCTCCAGTACCACAACAGAAATGATAATGATCTTGCAAAGGTGATTTCCACTCTAAAATCTCATCTGAAGTAGGATGTGGAGGCACAGGAGGCAGAGGTAGGCAGATCTCTGAGTTCAAGGTCAGCTTGGTCTACAAGACAAGTTCTAGGACAGCTAGGGCTACAACACAGAAACTCTGCCTCGAAAAACTGAAACGAAATAAAATAAAATTCCATGCGAAAGACCACCTGTTGATAGATCTTGGATCTTTTAAAATGAAAACTTACCTACTTAAAATAGTTTACAAAAAATGGACAAACTAGTATGTAAGCAAAATGGAACTCTGAAAAATTCAGATTACAGGGTTAAAAAAGTAGAAAGCAAAGAACCAAAACAAAAAACACGAGAGTACTACGCCTAAATCGCTACACTCAAAACCATCATGATGTTCAAGTAAATACGAAACTTGAAAGCTAAAATTTAATCTGTTCTCGCGAGGGTACTACTAGTCTGACATTTTACCTTTTAAGCGTCTTGGCTAACAAACTTAGCTTAAGATCAGTGCAGTTCATTTCACGTGGTTGGGGGGGCATTTCTCCATCACTCCTCTCTTTGCTAAGGTGCATTTCAAATGGGATTAGTGCAAGAGTCAAATCAATAGGCACCTTAAAGCAATGTGCCATTTTACTCTCCCCACAAGTTCTCCAGGGTTAGAACTCCAGTTCTTTTACCTCTTGTGTTTCACTTTCCATTTCACAGAAATCATGTAGTGACCCTGAAGAGATAGAGCACACTAGGAGTGTCTGCAACCAGGGGCCAGGCACATGAACGATCCCTAGGTGCAAGGGAGTTTGAAATGCAGCCCCACAGTGTGGGACGGCTGAATCAGACGCGGCTGGGACCACTGGCTGGGTGAGGGGCACACCGCCTTGACCTCTCCCCAGGGCAGGACCATACCCGCCGAGCCAGGGGCCGTTACCTAACCAGCCCGATCGTCCCGTGGTCTCATCCCTTCCACCCTGTCCAAGAGCCAAGGCCGCCGGCGGCTACGGTAGCTGCAGCGTGCACCCATCCCGCCGAGCCTCCGGCCGCGCCCCCGCCGCGGCACAGGCCCCGCCTCCGGCCCGCGCCTCCATCCTTCAGCCGCCGCGTTGCGGCTCCTCCACCTGCCCCATCCCGCCGCCCTAGCTCCCGCCGCCCAGGCCCTTAGATCCTCATCGCAACTCCACCTTGTACGAGTCAGTGGCCAGCAGGATGTTGAACTCGGCTTCTGCCGCAGCATTCATCTCGGGCCGGAGCGGAGGCGCCGCACCACGAGCTGCCCGGCGCAGCTGCGAGCAAGGAGAAAAATGGGCTTCGCTGCGCTCCGTTGCTTAAGTCACCGCTTGCTCGTAGGGGGGCGGGAGAGCAGGGAACGGAGCGTGGGGAGGGGCCAGGAGGCCGGGCAGGTCCGTGACGCGGCGGCGGAGGCTAGCGCGCTACCCTGCCCAGCGCGCTCCGGCGGCTTTCCCTGCGGCTCCGCGCCCCGCCCATCCTGGGGACAAGGGGCGGGGCACGGCCGCGCGTGCGCAACGCAGGGGCGGGGGGAGACTGAGGAGGACGTGAGGCACGCGCTCTGCCTCAGCCGCGCCCGCCCCAGGCCTAAAGCCGACGGTCACCCCAGCGCGTGACCTGGGCGCCTGCCTCTGAGGGGCGTGGTTTGTTGCAGGGGCGTGGCTTGGGCGTTCCCAGTCTCGCCCCTCCTGCCGTGAGGCTCTTTGCCCGCCCCGCTCCGGACCTTCCTCTTGTCCTACCCAGTCCCTGCTCGTCCTGAGAGTCTTGTTGGAGTCACGCCACCCAGCTAAGGCCAAGGAGCCACCCACTGTTGTCTCCCTGTTCCCGCACGCGCTGAATTACCTTTGTCTCCCGCTTGGACTATGGATGGAACCTTTGGTCCCCATTTGTCTTGTCGATCCTGATCCTCTAGATTTTCCTTTAAAATCAGAGGAGCTTCTTGAGGTCTGAGTTCTCCTGGTTGGTGGACTTGCTTTCTTCCCCGCTCTGTCTGTAGCTGAGCTCTTTGATCCTTTGAAAGCTGACTTTTCCTGGAGAAAATTCTAAACAGTCCTTTGAGTCTTAGGGAGAATGTTAAATTCAACCCTCTCAGATAATGTAGGGACAAGATCAAATTGAATCTAATATTGTCGGGAAGTAAAAGGCATCCAGCCAACTCTTATACAGTGGATCTGTTTTTTCTTTAAATCATTAAATCCTGGGGAAAGAGCTAGCAACCTCCCAAATAAGCGATATGACGTCTGATGACATCATCCAACATCCATGAGCCCATCCTCTTGTTCAGTTTTCACTTACATAGTTGCGAATTTTTTTTTGCATAAAACTAAAATTCTCTTTGCATGTTTAATAGCATTTAAGAATTCTCAGATTTAGGTTTTGTTGTTTTGTTTTTATAGAATACAAGTAGCAGAGGGAAATTGGTATAACTAAACTGGCACAGACTGCATCAGGTTAGTAGCTTCTTTTTGCCTTTTATTTCCCAACAATATTATATTCTGTTTGGTCTTGTCCCTTCATTGTCCGAGAGGGTTGAATTTAGCGTTCTCCTTTAGACACAAAGGACTGTTTAGACTTTTCTCCGGAAAAGTAAAACAGCTTTCAAAGGATCAAAGAGCTCAGCTGCGAATCCATTCATCTACAGTTGACCGCTATTTTAGGCTGTCTTATGCAGAAAAAAAAAATTAAGATTCTAATTACAAAGTCGTCTTTATTCGCGGTAGCGTTTTTAAAAACAAAATTCGATCCTACAATCTTTGAGGTTTTCCCTATATAGAAATGAAAAAGGCCCAAATGTAAAAATGCTAACATACTGGCATTGCTAGCTAAGTTCAGGAATAGTGTTTGCAGAATTATTACTGGCTTAATCCCACGGCAATCTTTAGAGGAAAAGGGCTTGGCTCTTAAATGCCTTCCCCCAAAGGCCTATGTGGTAGTGCGGACTGACAAGAGGGAAGCAGTTCAACTTTTAAGAGTTGAGGAGATGGGGGAGATTGGAATTCTTACCTCATTCCCTTCTCTTTCTCTTCGGATGAGATGTGCCGTGCCACCACAAGCACAAAGCAACAGAGCTGAGCAACTGTGAACTGAAACTCTGAGCCAGAATCAACCTTTTCCTCCTTCAGAGTTGATTTTTATTAGGTATTTTGTCGACGTGATGAAAGCTGACTAACACATAAACCATGTTACCAATAGAAAACCACATTGCCAAAGGTAGAATTTGCTATGTTCTTGCACAACTATATCTTTAAACCAGGCTGGTTTTTGTGTCCCGGCCCACGGGACGTTCAACGGGGGTCCGAGGAGGGAACTGTCGAACTAAGGAAAGAGACAGGAGACACGAGATACTTTGGGAGCAGGACGGTAATCCAATCAAGCTCCAAAGAACTTTATTCCTGGGTAGTATAAAAAGCACTTAAGGCGGGAGGTGACAGGGGTGGGGGAGTTCTAAAAGGTCAATGTTCTTGCCAGATGTCATATTGTTTGCACAACAGGATAACACAAGATCTCCCTAAATCTGTAGGTGGCGTCAAATGGGATATCTCTGAAACTGCAGGGTGCGTCAAACGGGATATCTCTCTAACTGCAGGCTGCATCAAACGGGATATCTCAAAACTGCAGGCTGACCATCTGATTACTGGGAAGCCTGAGGCACCAGGTCCGGGAAACTGAAACTCAGGCCTACTAGTCAGGCCAAAGCCTGTTGGTCTCCGACGTCTCCTCCCTTTTTGTTTTAAGAAATAAGCCGAATAGCAAGGAACCTGTTTAGAAACAGGGGGGCCTTAATCGGGGGGGGGGGATGGGACCTGATTCTCATCATCATATGGTGCCTTTTTTATGAGGAGAGGGTCAGGGCTCACTTGTTGGATGATGCCTTCTTAACACCAACCTCTATGCACTCAGGTTTGCTCCTCAGAGGACTCAGAGACAGAATACGGGTCCTCCCCTTGCGGTGCTTAGCCTTGCACCCCTGCTGATGCCCACGCCGCTCGTGAGCCAGTGTGCATAAATCTGAGTTTTGTGCAGCTCCTAAAGGAGAATCATTGGCTTCAGGCACCGTCATTCCACGATCAAGTAGATCGAGGCGGTGATAATAAATTTGTAAAGGTCGGGATGCCACGGAGTCAATCTGCTGTTCTAAATGCCAATCTAAATCCTCTGAATACTCAGATCATTAGTAACATTTGTTGTTAAATGATTAACAAAGGTAGTTGTCTTAACTTCTTGTGTTGAAACAATTGTAGAAGCAGTGGTGCTAGCCGTTAATGTAATTAAAGCTGCTATATCAGTAATAATCAAGCCCACTACTCTCTTTCGTCTGTCTTAGAATCTGACTCACTTCTTCCAGTACTTGTAAGCCTTTTTTAGACTACCAAGGTCCTGTATACCAAGGTCCTGTAAAACTCACAGGCAATAAAACAAAAGCTAGTTGATAGACCATCATAACAGATATGCCAGATTTCAACATTCTAACACAGTTTAAAAATGTACAATCAATACAACTTACATTAAATTCTGTAGAAGAAACAAAATTTTAACATGACCAATTAATAAAAAATTAGGAGCCTTGACACATGTACTAACACTTGTTCAAAATACAGATCTTGTTCCAACTTTATCTCCTGCTAACATAACATCATAGAGAACTGCAGCTAACTTCCAAATATGTCTCTGAAAATGTCCAGAAGCAGCCTTCCCAATGAAGACTGTCATTTCCAATATTGGATTGATTTCTATACCAGTCCATGATTGAGTCAGAATAACTGGTCTCATTAAGGGAAAGAGAAAGGTCATTATAACTTCTCTTTTTGACTGATTTTTTTGAAGCAGTTTCCACAGTCTCCATGTTCTCTGTCCCACAAGGTTTAAAATCTTGAGGCAAGGCAGCTTGTCCAATCTGGGATATAGGCAAGCAAAGGTAGGTCAGGAACAGATGTCCAATACAGCTTTTCTGTCACCATTGTTAGGACACTCAGCAAGCTCACAGGTCAACATCATTCTTTGTCCCAGCATCAGCATGTCTCACCAATCGCTCTGGCAGCCAGCATGCTCCTTTAGCATCCTGTAGAAAAAACACAAACATGCCCTCTTCCCTATATTAAATACCTGATCTGGATCATGCCATGTGCCTGTAAGTGGATCCTTCCATTTCACCTAGGCATAAGTATGCCTAGTTGTAGGGTGCCATAGACACTTAGCAGAGAGTTCTTTGGCATCCAAACTTTAAATTTTTAATTTTTTGTGGTGTAGGGGATATGATTCCCCCTTTTTTTGTTTTATTTTTAAAAGATATTGTTTTAACGTTCCATGGGCCTATTCTACAATACCTTGTCCTTGAGGAAAATAAGGAATTTTAGTAATATGACTAATATAAAATTGTTAACAAAACATCTAAAATGCCTGACTGCAATAGCCAGTTTCATTATCTGTTTTAATCTGATTGGGAACACCAAGCATAGAAAAACAATGTAGGCAATGACTAATTATATTTTTTGAGGACATTCAGGACAAGTCTTTACAATTTGACATGCACATTTCTAAAAATACCAAATTATTATCTCAAGCTATTACTATTTTGATGATGTAAAAAGTGAGATTGTTTATGGGCTCTTCAAAATTACAAACTCTTGGCTGGGCAGTGGTGGTGCACACCTTTAATCCTAGCACTTGGGAGGCAGAGGCAGGTGGATTTCTTGAGTTCGAGGTTAGCCTGGTCTACAGAGTGAGTTCCAGGACAGCCAGGGCTACACAGAGAAACCCTGTCTCAAAAAACCAAAAAACAAAAAAACCAAAAAAACACAAAAAAACAAACCCCCCCCCCAAAAAAAAAAACCAAAACAAAATTACAAACTCACTAAAAGCAAACTCTTTACAATCATCAGGATGCAAAGGGACAATCTTCCAAATCTATAATAATTCTATATGCATTTCCTGGAATAGCAGCCAGAGTAGGCAAGCCAGGGTCTAATGCCTTCACAAGTTCCATACCTCCTTAACCTTTCATAAATCTTAAGTTTGAGCTTTGTTTTTGATTAATGGAATAACCAATCCCTTGCAGGTGAGTGAATACATCAGCTCCAATGTCTATTAATCCTTCAAACCTTTCTGCAATTATTAATTTAAGTTTAGGTTTCTTATTAGTGATTGAACTCAGTACATATCAGAGGAACCAAACAAGTTAGACAAGTCTTTTGTTAATGCCAAGGGAAAGCAGCCATAATTATTTATAACACCTGGATAAGCAGCCGGCTGTGAATGCCTTGGGATCTGAGACTGACCCCTCCTCCCCGAGGAAAGAGCAAGCACTTCTGTAGGGGCTGGTTAAGACAAAAGGAATACTGCACAAGATTCCACAAGATTCCGCAGAGGCTGCTCTGAGCTTTGCACTAACTCAAATGCAAATGTTTCTTAATTGGGCCTATTTCTTGAGGCCTGGCCTAAAGTTTTACTTCCTACACCAATGTCAGACCCCTGGGGCTTGACTTGATTGTCCACTCCTGCCACTGTTCCTGGAACAATCATTTTTTAAAAGGACCCAAACCTCTACATTTAAAACACCCTTCATCCCCTCATTTCTGTTGGAAGCATTGTTTGCACAGTGTTTCCTTGTAAGGCAGCAAGCCATGGCCAGACCATGATCATATGAGGGTCTGATTTCTGTACAAAGATGAATATATCTAGCTAAGTCTGTCTCTGTTCTATGCGGCCTAGTAGCAGCGGCAAACTGCATTAGCATTCTCACAAGCCAATTGTATAACAAAGGGAACTCTTGCTGGAGTATCTCTAAAAATTTTACCTGCTGCTTTTCTTTGAGGCTGTGACGGAGCTGTAAGCTGCAGTCAATGGAACACTGGCAGTTTAACTATAATGTTTAAGTTTCTCTTGTAACATCAGAGCACAATCATAACTTTGGAAACAATAAAAATCAACATCAAGAATATTACCTTTACGTTACAAAATTTGGCTGTCAGTTCTTATATCTAAACTACGACAGTGTAACTTTCAATACCTCAAAGAGATATTGTTCTAAATCTTAGTCTGATTTCTAGGATAAGGATTACATAAAATATTACCCAATAATTTATAAGCCAATACTCAATAACCAAGACATGTAGAATATTTTTATACTTTTAAAGTCAGCCAGAAACAAAAATAAAGTAACTACAGATTTACTTATTTAGATCAGACAAAATTTAACTTTTTCTAGTTGTAATTTCAAGAAAGGAGCACCTTGTTACTTGTTGAACCCAATAATCACAGTCACAGAGATTTTTCTAGGAGAAGCAGCCATCAGCTCCCTTACCATAGAAGCCGAGAAGCTGCGGCCCCTTTAAGAGCAACTTTTGCATACAATTAAGCCCCTGGCAGTGCTTCTGCTGTGCTTGACTCCAAAGGTCAATTGAGACTGCCTTTTAAGACAAGTTAAGCTAAATCAAGGGGCAGATAGCTAGTGGATAAAGTTTTAACCAATTTTTCTTTTCTTTTCAACATGAAACACAGAACAACTTCCATTCATATGACACAGACTTAACATAAAACAGTCAGTTTTGACACATGAACAGATTGGTGCACCAAGAACATACAATACACAGATAGGAAAGAGAATTAGATGTCCCAAAGGGACTCAGACATCCTACCTAAGAGACCCAGAACTAGAAGGGCCAGGACGTCTCCTGAACTCCTTCTGTCCCTAGGAGAGCTCTGAAACAGCTTACATTCATTTTCCTTCCCTGGATAGTCAGGGAGGTTTGCTTTTCTTAAATCCATTCTCTCATATTTAGGGTATAAACCATCTCTAGTCAGGGTCCAAAGACTAAAAGCACCCATAAGAATTACCTTCACTTCTCTAGATTTTAGCATAACTCTAAACACATATAGAAAACACATTATCCTATCATTTGTAAAGATAAACACTGAACACTTTTAACCAGTCCCTATAAACACATAAATAACATTTTACCATCACCTTGTCCTTCAACACGGTTTATTTATTGCTAGTTCATCTTTTTTCACAAAAACATCTCTTACTCTGGTCCATCTCTTATACTCATGGGAACAATGGAAAAGAGCCTTTTCAAATCTTTCTTTTTTTTTTTACCCTGGTACCTCGTGTCTTGAGGGACTCCTTGATTCCTTGTAAAAAAATCTCATGTTCACTTAATGTTTCCCCCATGATCCTGTGCTACTTCACACAGCTTCGTACAAAACCGCCCTTTTTAACTTTATACTACTTCACAGTTCTCACACAACAAAACACCCCCTTCCTAAGTTTGTTACTTCACACAGCTTTCACATAAACTGACCGTAAGTTTGTGTTACTCTTCACAGCTTTCACACAAACTCTCCCTTTTACCCGAGTATCTTGTGCCTTGAAGGAGAATTTTCTGTGAACAAAATTTCCTGTGAAAAACTTCTTTCCCTTTAGTTGTCACTCACCTCTCTTCTAGGAGTCTGTCTAGTCAGTCAGGTAACTCCGCGAACGTCTCCGAAACACGATCCTCGATAGGACCACCTGGGCCAGGCTTTTCCCTGAGTGACCTTCAGCAGCTGCGCTTTCCCGTTCCTCGAGCTCCAAGACGTGGGCGCCAACTGTGTCCTGGCCCACAGGACGTTCAATGGGGGGTCCGAGGAGGGAACTGCTGAACTAAGAAAAGAGACAGGAGACACGAGATACTTTGGGAGCAGGATGGTAATCTGATCAAGCTCAAAAGAACTTTATTTCTGGGTAGTATAAAGAGCACTTAAGGCAGGAGGTGACGGGGTGGGGGAGTTCCAAAAGGTCAACGTTCCTGCCAGATATCATATTGTTCTCACAACAGGATAACACAAGATCTCCCTAAATCTGTAGGTGGTGTCAAACAAGATATCTCTGAAACTGTAGGCTGTGTCAAACGGGATATCTCAAAACTGCAGGCTGGCCATCTGATTACTGGGAGGCCCGAGGCACCGGGTCCGGGAAACTGAAACTCAGGCCTACTAGTCAGGCCAAAGCCTGTTGGTCTCTGACAGGTTTTGAATAAATTTGGATTTAGAACTATGATATGAAATTATTACCAGATATAAAACCAAGATTCTATTTTGAAATAATGTTTACTGAAAAAAGAATTTAGTTGGCACCTTTAGTAGCTAGTAGCATCTAGCAAACTGTTTCTCCTGGATTACCACATCATAAATAATAAATACCCAGATTCAAGTAGGTCCCATCTACTTTTTCAGAGCTCTGGATCATTCTATCAGTCTACCCGTCAGACAATTACATTGCAGAGACTGGGACTCAGGTTCTTACTATGATCAATGTGAGTGATGCTGAGTTCCTCTTGTCTTTCAGTCAATCTGTGGTATACTTTTGTATTTCAAGGTATTCTGACCTAATGTGATTTCACGTCATTAAGCCAACAGTGGAGAGGTAGGTATAGACCTGGTCCATCTCCAAGCCCAGACAGTTGCCTCTCTTCTCCCTCCATCATCTCCAGATTGATCACTTAGCAACGACTCTCATAGAGGCAGATGTACAACAGGAACTTCAGAAATACAACCTAAATCTTTCCCTTATTTGCCGGGAACCAACACAATTAGGATTTTTCTTATTAACCTAGGTAATGCCATTTTGTATTAGATTTAGGCTTGGAGTGACTATAGGCCTAAGTCCCTGCTCCTGAGAAGTAATTGAGGCTTCCAGACCCAGTGTCTCTGTTATGGATGAGCAATTTAGCAGTGAAGATAATTGACCAGGCACATTCCATATGGTCGAGCCAGTAAACAGTAAAGATATATGACCAGCAGTTTAGCAGTAAAGATAGCTGCATTAGTCGGGCAGTGGTGGTGAACGCCTTTAATCCCAGCACTTGGGAGGCAGAGGCAGTTGGATTTCTGAGTTCGAGGCCAGCCTGGTCTACAGAGTGAGTTCCAGGACAGCCAGAGCTACACAGAGAAACCCTGTCTCGAAAAACAAAACAAAACAAAACAAAACAAAACAAAACAAAAAGATAGTTGCATTGATAATGTATCTTATCTGTTCAAGGAATTTTGTTTACATTAGATTGTACCACTTAGTGGAATTCTCCCCCATCCCTGCTGCCTCCCTGCTCTTTGTTATAAAAGCTTGCATGGAACAAAGCCATTTGGGGCTTGATCAGAATACAGACTTGCCCCCATTTCTCATGTCTCTTGTCTTTTCATTCGTAAGTCCCCTCCTTAGGGCCACGCTGAACCCCCGCAGGCTGGGGCACTTATTTAAGTTGATAAGGTCCCTGAGTAAAAGTTTTGGACTAATTTCTTTGGCAGAGATTTCAAGACAGCCTGACATTGACTCTGTTAATGGTTATTAGTGATCATTCTTATGCAGATCTACAGTGAAAGAGAGCAAGCAGGGCAAAAAGAAACACAAAATGTAGGGTTGGAAAGCTGGGTGTGGTAGTGCACATCTTTAATCCTAACACTCAGGAAGCAGAAGCAGGCAGACCTCTGAGTTTGAGGTCAGAAGAGTCTACAAAGTGAGTTCCAAGATAGCCAGAGCTACATAGAGAAACCCCGTCTGGGGAGGAGTGGTGGGGTACAGTTTGAAGAGGAAAGGAGCAGAGGAAATGTAATATTTGAGTCATGGTTTATTCTGAGTTTGGGAGAAACAGACTAAACCAAATGGTGCCCTCAGGAAGAAAAATCCTGCCCCTAGTTAATCCTACAATTTGTGAAAAGGCCTAAGGGATCATTTGGTTCTAGAAAGCTTCAACAAATCAAAAGTTAGGCAAATGTATTTCAAGGAGGGGTTCAGGTTCCATCCCAAACAGGCAGAGGAATTTGGCAGCATCAGTCACATGGTCCTGGTTTTAGTCTTGAAGGATATAGGAGTAAAGGGGATGTGGGATCTTTTCCCAAGGTTAAGAGGTTAAGGAAAGCTGCTGAGGCCAGATGTATGGCCAGGGAATCCTTGTATGGAGGCTTAAAGAGGCCATTTCATGAAACTGTGAAAGTGAAGCCTGGGTTGTGTTAGAGACCCCATGATATTAGAGATGCCAGATGTCTTAGGATTTTACTGCTGTGAACAGACACCATGACCAAGACAAGTCTTATAAGAACAACATTTAATTGGGGCTGGCTTACAGGTTCAGAGGTTCAGTCCATTATCGTCAAGGTGGGAGCATAGCAGCATCTAGGCAGGCATGGTGGAGGAGGAGCTGAGAGTTCTACATCTTTATCTGAAGGCTGCTAGCAGAGTACTTACTGACTTCCAGGCAGCTAGGATGAGAGTCATAGCCCATGCCCACAGTGGTGCACCTACTCCAACAAAGCCACACCTTCTAATAGTGACACTTCCTAGGCCAAGCCAATACAAACCATCACACCAGAGTAGTGGGATATCTGCCAAGAAAAGCTGCAGACAGGGAGTAGAACCAGCCCAAAAGAGAGAAGTGAGGTGCAGTCAGCAAAGCTGGAAGGGAAGAGTCATTTCAGGCCTTTGACATCAGATGTGGACCTAGCAGGATTTAGAGTTTGCCCTGCTGGGTTTCTGTGATACTCAGTTCCAGTATTTCCTCACTGTGCTTGCTGTCCGTTCTTTTTGGAATGGTAATGTATATTCTCTGCCATCGAATGTTGGAAGTATGTAATTTGCCTTGAGATTGCCCTGAGTCTCAAAACAGACTTTTAAACTTTGGACTTTTAAACTATGTTAAATCTTTGAAAGACTATCTGAAATTGGATTATAGGGACCTCTGACGTTGGACTAAATACATTTTTTAAAATTCTCTCTCTGGCCCTGCTTGCTCCAGCCCAAGGATTTGTTTATTTATTTATTTTTATGTAAGTACACTGTAGCTGTCTTCAGACACACAAGAAGAGGGCATCAGATCTCATTATGGATGGTTGTGAGTCACCATGTGGTTGCTGGGATTTGAACTCACGGCCTCTGGAAGAGCAGTCAGCTGTCTTAACTGCTGAGCCATCTCTCCAGCCCAGGACTAAATACATTTTGCATTTTAATAAAGAGCAGAATATTGTGGTTTGAATGAGAATGGCCTGTCTAAGTTAAGGGTTTCACTGCTATGAAAAGACACTATGACCAATGCAACTCTTATAAAGGACAACATTTAATTGGGGCTGGCTTACAGTTTCAGAGGTTAAATCCATTATCATCATGGCGGAAAGCATGACAGTGTACAGGCAGACATGGTGCTGGAGGAGATGAGAGTTCTACATTTTGATCAGAAGGCAGTGAGGAGGTTGTCTTCCATACTGAGCAGAGCTTGAATGCTAGGAGCCTTCAAAGCCTGCTACACAGTGACTTGACATCTGTGAACAAGGCCACACCTCCTAATGGTGCCACTTCCCACGGGCCAAGCATATTCAAACCACTATAGCCTCCATAGGCCCATGGTTCCCTAGTTGGTAGAACTGTTTGGGAAATTAGGAGGTATGGCCTTGTTGGAGAAGGTGTGTCACTGGGGGTGGGCTTTGAGGTTTCAAAAGCCCATGGTATTTCCATGAGCTCTCTTTGACTTGTACTTGTTATAAGTTCTCAGCTGTTGCTCCGATGCCATTCCTGCCCACCTCCTGCCATGCGCTCCACCGTGATGGGGTGCTCTAGCCTTCTGGGACTGTGATCCCTCAATTAAATGCTTTTCTTTATAAGTTTCCTTGGTCATGGTGTTTTGTCACTATCAAGTAAAGTAACTAAGGCAATGGGAACACATGTAGCACAGCTAAAATGTTTAGGTTCATCTTTATAGGAAAGGTGAACATGCATATGTTGCAATGTTACATAGGGTTCAGTTGTCATTGTTACTTATAGATTTTGCTGAGATCTACTTGTCTAAGATTCTAAAGTCCAAATCAATGGCTGAGAAAATAAACCTGTTAGGATCATTAGAGGATGCCAAGGTCTTTATTAATTTAGTATTTTCCTAAGTGAGATATGTTCATCACTTATGCTATTGAAGATACATATCAGAGGTATCTAGAGAGACATCTTAATTTTAATAATTATTTTAAGAAGGGATATTAGAAAAATATAACTTGTGCATAGTCTCTGGTTTTCTTTGGGAGTTTTTACTTAGTATGAAGGACACTCAGATGGTAAGACATATTCTCTTTGATGTTCCCTAGCTTATATTTGACATATGAAGGATATTCTTGAAGAAACTGAACATGACAGATTACATGTTATATGAATTCTATATGAGAGTCTAGAAAAGGTAAAAATATGGTGAAAGTAAGCAGATTAATGGCTGCACAGGCTGAGGTTAAGAGAAGTAGATTCACTAGATTCTACACTAAAATTTGTTAATCATAAATAAATTCTATCTCTAAAACTGAACTAAGAACACCTTCCATTTTGAAATGATTCTGAATTCTGTCTTCTCATCTCTTGTCCTGGGATTTTATGTATTCATTTTCATGTCTCATTGTTTCCAGCTTAGTTTGTATGATTAGGAAATGAACACCATTTTGCCCTGAACATATAAAAGATATTCTTGAATATTTATAATATCCCAATACCAAAAGAGTGAATATTCCTGCTACTAAATAGAGATCAGGACAACAAAAAACTAATCCTAATATGGTCAACCCAAAAGGAACATGTCAGCACCTAGCATGGACACCATGCTGGACGCACTAAGTGCTTCAAGAGCAGACCTTCTTTCTGTTCACTTAAACTCTGTTACTTAGTAGGTGTAAAGCAGCTGGGGTCTGCAGTGGAGGGAGACAGAATCAGAGGTAGTTGATGACCCCTGGCAAGCTCAGCACTTGATTGTAAGATCAATAAAAAATTGCATATGAATATAACCCTTCTCTGTAGGAACAACTTCTGAGGAACGATTAAGGCTGGGATACTGCTCATTTAATCAGTTTCTGTGTTCTCTACTTTTCTAGATAAAAGACTTCCCATCAGTGAAACCATAAATGTCAATAGTCTGGCTTTTGATCACTAAACCCTTGCGTTGTATCTCACCCATTCCCCTCTCTGTACTCCAGCTCTGGTTCTCAAGACCTTTGCCCCAGACTCCAATTTGCCCCATCTGACTTGCTATTTATTCTTACCACATGGGTTAGATTTTTGGCACTGTGGAAATGCCTTAGAGAAACAGTTTTAGAAGAGAAAACACCTATTTGGCTCATAGTTTCAGAGTTTCTGTCCATATCACTTGGTCTTGTGTTTTTGGACTTAGAGTGGGGGAGTGAATCATGGCAGAATGTGTGATAGAGGAAAGGTTCTCACTTCATGGAAGCCAGAAATGGGGTGGCAGGAGAGGGAGGGGATGGAGACAAGATATAGTCCCAAGAACATGCCCTGGTTACCTTCTTCTAGCAAGGTTTCAAATCATAACATTCTATCATCTCACAAAATGTTACCATCAGCGGACAAGCTTTCAATACATGAGCCAGTGGAGGGCATTTCATATTCAAACCATAACGTTCTACTCCTGGTCTCAAAGATTCATGACCATCTGATGTATAAAATGCATTTAGTGCATCTTCAAGAATCCTTACTATCTCAAAACTTCAAGTCCAAGTTCTCTGCAGAGCTAAAAACAAAATTTTAGCTTTCAAGATACAATGGCACAGAAAAGCATTCCTATTCTGCTAAGGAGAAATGGAACACAGAGGTGAGGGATAGAAACAAAGCAAATCAGAAACACAGCAGAACACAAATCAAACCTACAGCTGCAACCTTCATGTCTGGGAATTAGGGTTGCATGTGGACAGGATGTAAACTCTGAGGCTTGGACAGCCATTTTTTTGATATGGAATAAATTTTATTAGATACTACAAGGTTAAAAACCTTAGCTTTCATCAGTCCATGTTTATAAAATAACATATAGCTTGACATGTACATTAAATGTAAAATATATCTTTACCTCAAGCCTAATGAAGGTTAAATTTGACCACATCTGTACCCAAGGTAACCAAAAGTATAAGCCATGTGTCAGAGATCATCTGGTTCTTCCTATAGGACTGAAGGCCTACAGACTATATAGAACAGACTGTATAGATTGATTACGATTTGTTCATTTGCTCAATTGATTGTTAGGTACCTATCTTAGCCTACTGTTGGATACCACGGGCGCGTCCCTTGGAGAGGTAAGGTGAACACGCGGGAAGTTTGACCACAGGCACCCCACGGGACTGCCGGGTGAGTGGTGGGCTGTGTGAAGCCACAGGAACACTGCCCGGGGCATGGGAGAGGGCGGTCCTGGAGACATGCTCCATGGGGTTCCCAGGCTCTTGGGCAACGCAGACACCACTGGATGACACAGAAGAGCTGAGCCTCTGGATCCTGTGATTGTTGCATTCTGCACGCCTTGGTGGAAGCCCCTGGGTCCTGTGATTGTTGCATTCTGCATGCCTATAAAACCAGCATCATGTGGACAACGCCAAGGTCTGCCCCATGCTCTATTGCAGCTGGTTTTCACTGACCATGGTAACAGCAGCCTCCACATACCTGGACAACTGAACAAGGTGAAGGGAATCCAAGGAAAACAACTTCCTATCTGAGAAGTGAGTAGGATGCCCACTGGTGCTCTCCTCTCAAGTGGAATCTTTTAAAATGATTTTCCATTTTTATGCCTGGAACTCAGGTTGAGATGAGCCTCCATTCCTGAGGCGTTCTCAAGACACAGTCCCATTGCCCCAGTGCAGAATGCTCGCTTCCTTATTCCTTCACAATTCCTGTAACAACCCCATCTTCCCGTCCACAGCTCTGAATTTGTTCCCTTTCTTGAAAGAGTACATGTTTTTAAATATTTCTGTTCTGCATTATGCTTCTTATTCTCAGTATAAATGTTGTTAAAAGTGTCCAGTAGCAACAACACGAAGAGTATAAATGCTGGATTCCCATGTCATTTCCACCATCACATTAATTATTGTATCAAGCTTAGCTTTATGTAAGTCTTATTATAGTATAGATAGACAAAATGTAGAGGAAGTCCTTGTCACAATGTAACATGAGTGCCTCTAATTCAACTCCTGATAGATTTCTTATTCCGATATGAAGCTTTGTAAGTTTTTATTATTTGTCTTTTTTTTTTAAAACCAGTACTCAGGTCTCTTTAGCTCCAGATAGAATGGCCCTTAAGCTTTTACTGTATTGTCAGGCTTAAACTTCTTCAGATCCCTTTCACAAAGCAATTCCAAACGCTTGTGAAGTGTCTCGGCAGTAGAAGTCAGTATTCAGTCACCTTGAAGACCACTGAGGGTGGATATTAGGACTTCGGTGAAACTATTTTCTCCTGGTCAAAAGAATGGAATCTACCTCAGGACCTGGATGGAGACATGACATTCTCACCTGCTCCTCAACCTGAAATATTACCAATGAGTGTCTCTTTTCATGAGAGTTAGTCTAACTGGACCTGTCAATCTCCTGGCCAAGGGACCATCTCACCCTACTCCAGAAAGGCTGATCCACCTAAGCCAGGCTAAGTGGAAGAATAATTATCTCCTAAATGAAGATACTATATGTATCCTCCCTAGAAACCTGCCCCTGTGCAGTGGCTGGCAGTCGCCACCAAGCAGCTCTGTAAAGCCTGCCTGATTTTTCTGAGTTATTCAGAAAAGCTAAACCATTCTTTTTCCAAAACATGGGCATGCTTTCCATGATCCCCACGGTCCTTCCCATGCTCCCTGTGAAGCTATCCCTTCCCTTTCACTATTGGGATGCTTACATAAGGCAGGACTTCTCTTTTTCTTTTCTGTCTCTGACTTCCAACTGCCAAGATTTTCAGCTTTCCTGTCCTGTTGGTAGTGGTCTTTTGTTTCCTTCAAACTCTAATAGGTTGTTTTCAAGCTTTGCTTGACTAAGAATCTACAAAAGGGAGTCCCAGATTCCCCAGTAATATGTGATACCCAAGGTGGGACTCCCTAAAGTTTCTGGTGACAACAGCAATGATCCTATCATTAGGTTATTTTATATATATATATATATATACACACACACATATATATGTGTGTGTGTGTGTGTATATATATATATATATATACACACATATGTGTGTGTGTGTGTGTGTGTATATATATATATATATATATAATCTCACTCATTGCTACAGCTATATATCAAATGCCTCAAAGAAACCACCCGATGAGAGCACCATCTTGGCTCATTGTTTGAGAGTTTTCGGTTCATGGTCACTTGCTTCACTCTGTGTTTCTTGGCCTTCCTCATGGTTGAAGAGCAAGGTAGAGCAAAGCTTGTCACATATGAAAGATAGGAAGCAGAGAGAGGCAGGAGGAACGGGTTGGGGACAAGATAGAGCATAGAGATTTTAAAAAACAACTGCCGGTGACTTGTTTCCTCTACATGAGCTCCGGTTCATTGTTTCCAGGACCTCCCAACACTGTTCCAGCAGCTGGGGATCAAACCTTTAGCACATACGCCTCTGGGTACATTTATATTCATCACACACCACCACCCACCTTGGACTCTATCCTTTATATTATAGAGATCACCTCTTTCTGGTTTCTGTCAAAGCCCTCCAATCTTCAGATCTTTACTGTAGAGCATTTAAAGTAGGCAGGCTATTATACACTAATAGAGAATATCACATAGGTATGAGCTAGCCATCCACAGCAGGCACGTGTCATCTGGAAATCTGGTACCTGCCCCACCCCTAACCTCAGCTTCTTTTCCCATTTTGCTTAGCAGTTATTTACAATATACCCTTCTCCTCAAGTCCTTACCTCTAAACCATCCACCCCTTCTCTTGGAAGTTGATGTAGTAAAACTAAAGCTATGAGGTGGGAGCTCCCTAAATATCTACAAGAGCAGAGGTACACCCAATGTACAGATCTGTTCCCAGAGGAAAGTGTAGTACTAGATACATATTAGGAGGTTAGTAAATGTTCACTGATCAACAAAGAGGGCCCTGCGGCACATGGTGGGGCTCACTCAGACCGGATGTCCCTTTTATTCCTTTGCTCGCTTATATACACAGCCCCTCTTCCACGGTCACAAGTGCTGAACTTAGTTATGATCCTGTGAGTGGCTTTAGCCAAAAATGTGGCCCAAGATGATGTGTGGGAGGATCATTATGAGCTGGAGTGTGGTTTTCCATCTCTCCCTTCCTTCTGCCACAGAGACTGTGGCATTCCAGCCAGGCGCTGATGGAATCACCTAAGTCCTGCCAGGAAGGGCAGAGATGAATCAGAGCTATTGACATTGGATATGGAGTGAGAGAAACAAGCCTTCATAGAAGCCATGCTCCACAGATGTCTCTACAGTGGAACTGCTGAATCCCAATAGACACCACACTTTCTTTTTCCTCTAGGCTCAGAAAAAGAGATTTAGTCCCAGGTTAATCTCTCACCCTTCACTTCACCTTAACTCGACACCTCTTGTTGCTTCTGGGCTTTCAAATGTCTACTTACTGTAGAGATTTATTTATATATTTATTTAACAGGGGAGGCTTAAAGACAAGGCTTCTCTATGTAACAGCTCTGAATGTCTGGAACTTGCTTTGTAGACTAGGTTGGCTTTGAACTCACAGAGATACACTTGCCTCTGCCTCAGGTTTTTTTTTTTTTTTTTTTGACTGCGAATTATACACCTGAGCCACTGTACCTGAATAACGATAGCTAATGAGAAAGCTTCTGTTCAATAGATTTTTATGGCCACCACCTGAAAGCATTAATTATGCACTTAATTTCATAGAGTATTATAGTTAGCAGACCTGTAAATATCAATGCAACTAATTTGGCAAAATATTTGTTTTGTTAGGGTTTCTATTGCTGTGAAGAGACACTATGACCATGGTAACTCTTACAAAGGAAAACATTTAGTTAGGGCTGCCTTACAGTTCAGAGGTTTAGTCCATTATCCTTATGTCCACAAGCATGGTGGCATGCAGGCAGACATGGTACTGAAGAGGTAGCTAAGAATTCTGTATCTGTATCAGCAGGCAGCAGGATATGACAGTGGGACACTAGACTAATATCAATACTCTCCAAATTATTCCACTAGTAGAAACAAAAGAACATTGCTTAATTCATTTTATGAAGACACAGCCACCCTTAGGCATATACACAAATTACACTTCATCCTACCACAAACACACTAGAAAAACAAATCATCCTGAGTGATGTAACCAGACCCAGAAAGACAAATATGGTATGTGTTCATTTTAAGTAGATATTAGCTGTTAAGTAAACGATAAGGTATAATCCACAGACTCAGAGAGTTTAGGTAAAGAGAAGGGCTATAGTATGTGTGTGTGTGTGTGTGTGTGTGTGTGTGTGTGTGTGTGTGTGTGTGTGTGTATGTGTGTGTGTGTATGTGTGTAGAACATGGATATCCTTGTAAAGGGGAAATATAGACTTAGTGGGTAGACTAGGAATGGGTGGGATGGGAACAGGGGGGTTATATATGGGAGTGGGGTGAGGGTGGTGGAGGGACAGAGTGTAGGAAGAGACAGGTGGATTTGGGGAGCATTTGGGGGCAGTGTGGAAACCTAGTGCAGGGACAATTTCCTGGACTCTATGAGAGTGACCCTAGTGAGGACTCCCAGTAATGGAGGGCGTGGGGTCTGAACTGGCCATCTTTTGAAGCCAGGCAAGGCTTCCCGTGGTTGGACTTGATTACATTTGGATAAACTGTTGGCCAAGGAGGTCCAGTTGAGATCCCAAACAATACAGACTGATACTAGGACAGAAGAATACTCTCTGAAAACTGATAGCAGGGGCCCCATAAACAAGGACAACTTCCACATGGCTCCTTGTAGAGAGGTCATGTTGGTGCAGGCTTGAGCCGTCACTCCTACATTCTAGTGTCTTTGGCATGAGAAGGTGCTCTGCAGACTATGGAAAGGGAAACCTGAACATCAACTCAGCCACAAAATCCTTGATGTACAATCTATCCTGACTGCAAGATATGCTGGAGCTATGGTGTCCCAGAACTTGTGGAATGGCTAACTAATGTTTGGTTTAATTTGAGACCCATGCCATGAGGAGTCCATACCCTACACTGCCTAGATGGCCACAAACCAGAAACGGGATGGCCCAGAGACCTAGGGTAGAACCAAACACGACAAGAGAAAAAAAAATAGCGAAATGATTCTGAATGATATTCTGCTATACTCTTAGATAAGTGCTTTGTCCAGTTGTCATCAAAGAGGCGTCCTCTGGCAGCAGATAGGAATCTGTGCAGAGACTCAGAGCCAGACAATATGTGGAGAAAGTCTAAATTGGAGGACACTATCAGGTTCTTCTCTTTGGAGACTGGGGAATCCCACAGAAGAGGGAGCAGAAACATTGTAAGAGTCAGAGGGTATGGAGGGCACCAGGAGAACATGGCACACTGACTCAACTCATAGGGACTCGCATGGGCTCAGAGTCTGACAAAGCAAGCACGGGATCTATGTGGGTCTACACCACAGGGCCTGCGCGGGTCTACACCAGGCCCTCTGCACTTATGTTGTGCTTATTAGCTTGGTGTTTTTGCAGGATTCTAATAGTGGGAACAAGTTTATCTCTGACTCTTTTGCCTGTTCTTGGCTTTTTCCCCCTTCTGTTAGGTTGCCTTGTTCAGTCTTGATATGATGACTTTCAGTTTGTCTTATTGTATCTTGTTTTGTCCTAATTGGCTGTTATCTCTTGGAGGCCTACTCTTTTCTGAAGAGGAAATTGAGGGGGAATGGATTGGGGTGGGAGGTGGGGCTGGGTGGTGGTGGGGGGGGAGAGTCTGTATTGGAATGAATTGTATGAGAGAAGAATATATTTTCAAAACAACAACAACAACAACAATAACAACAACAACAACCAGGAAGAAAGTTGGGAGGTCAGGGACTGTTGAAAGCAGATGCAGTCAGTGCCACCCATGAGTCCAGAGGTAAAAGGGAATCTCTAGGGAGAGAAGGGAGTTCAAATGGCCTTTCTTTTCTTCTTGTGCTTTTTCTTCACATTCTATTTCTCTATCTCCCTGACCCCTTCCTCCTTCTCCTTTCTTTTGTAGTTGTTATTACTATCACTATTGCTATTACTATTGCTATTAATATCATTGAGACAAGGTCTTGGTAGCTAACCCAAGTTGCCCTGGAACTCACTATAGCCCAGGATGCTCTCTTAACTCACCATCTTCCAGCCTTGGCCCCCTGAGTACTGGGATTCTAGGACTGCGCACTCTAATACTTTGATCATTATTTTAATGTAAGAAGTTGAGCATGTTGCAAAAATCCAGAAAAACCAATTAAAGAGTCTGGCTTGAGGACCAGGTATGGTGTGGTACATACCTGTAATCCCAGAATTCTATAGAGATCAGAGATAAGGCTACAGTGATTAAACACTGTCTTACTTAATTTTCTATTGCTCTGATAAGATACCTGGATCATGGCAACTTATAAAAGAAAGAATTTATTTGGGACTCACCATTTCAAAGGGATTTTTCACCCTCCAGTGACATATCTATTCCAACAATGCCATACCTCCCAATCCTCCCCAAACAGTTCTACCAACCGGGAACCAGCTATTTAAACATATGAACCTATGGAGGACATTCTCATTCAAAATACCACAGGAAACTCAAAGCCAACCAGGGCTACATGACCTTGTCTCAGTGCCTCCCCAAACAAAAACAAAACAATAACAACAAAAGAATCTGGGCTATATAGACTGCAGTGGGCCTAATCAAGCAGGATAGACCCCCTCTGTTATAAATACCAGGGGAGAACAGAGAGTGTGGGTCAATGAAGGCCAGGCCAAATTTGGAGTCTTGGCTAGGAAATATAAAAATAATAAATAAAAAAATAATAAAATTCAGATCAATGTCACCTGCAGACAAAGGAAAGAGAACAGTCATTCAGAGCAAGATCTGAAATCTCTGTAGTATAGAGAGGAGGAGAGTGGCCAGAGGAATGTACTGAAGTTTGGGCTGTGCCTAAGGGCCAGGGAAAGTCTGTAACCAGCCATGTCTCTGCTGTGAGAGTTTCTCCAGCATCCCTCTCTGCTCAGTGTAAGCACTGGCAGGGGAAAAGTAGCTGACTCTGGTCTGGGAGCCCCCTTCATTTAGTCTATATCTGAAAGCTCTTACAATCAATCTGGGTCTAGAGTAGAACCTATGAGACATTTGTTAACCGGCTCCCTGCAACGCTCTTGACAAAGGCCTGCTCTCCTCTCTAGCTGCCTCTTTTTATTCTTCCCTAAAAAGCACTCTCCTCACATGCTCAGTGTCTCTCTGCTTCACAATTTCTTCTGAAACCTTACCCAGGTGAATACGCATTGACCACAGCTTTTTTGTTTACTGGTTTTGCCCCAGCCCCTGGAAAGGAGGTGGAGCAGGTCCATTTAAGTCATTTGCTCTTGGCATTGTTATACTAGCATTGTGCACGAGACCCTTCTCTTTTTAAAATACATTTGTGGCAAGTGCTTTTAGGGATGAAGTCCTTTCATCTTGGACTGTTTTATATCTCCCCTAGCTCTCTTTGTGGGATTCAGTGTTTTGGCTGATGCCAGGTTCAGATTTCAGATAAGTGGGGAAGAGGAGGTACAGGCAGTTCCTACGTTTTCATCCTTGTGACTATCTCATCTGGCACCACCACCATCTTACTGTTAACCCTGCAAGCAGTGGCTGCTGCATCTGTCCAAATGGTGGATGCTGGCAGCCTGTCATAGGGCAGAATGACACTCTGCCAAGAGTGTATCTTCCTTTGGGGTGACTGAAGACTTGGTTTTTAGAGTAAGAACAGCTAAGGATAGAGTACTGTGCAACTGAAGATTGGTACCCCATCTTCATAAGCAAATAAGACAAGCTAAGGACCTATTCCACATTAATCACATAAGATATCCTAGAATAAAGTAGAAAAATTGAGTACTCTGAAAGAAAACATTGCTGCTTTTTCAATCTACTTAGCAAAATATAACTTTTTTTTAATTTTTATTTTTTATTTTTTATTTTTTTTTATTTTTTTTGGTTTTTCGAGACAGGGTTTCTCTGTGTAGCCCTGGCTGTCCTGGAACTCACTCTGTAGACCAGGCTGGCCTCGAACTCAGAAATCTACCTGCCTCTGCCTCCCAAGTGCTGGGATTAAACAAAGGTAAAAATGCACAGAGAGAGACAATACAGGATAGAAGGCTGAAGCAAGTCATTAACACAATGATCTTCTCCAGGAGAAAGCTCAGAGTAGCATTTTTTCTTCAGCAGGCTTGGAAGGCAAGAAGTCTAAACTAATACAGAGACATCAATGTTCTTCAATAAGAGAAATGGGGATGAATCCCTTGCAATACCTAGTACATGTAAGGGGCTGGAACCCACTTATAATATGGAACAAAAGAAGGTACTTCCCATAAAACCTCTGGCAATCAAACCCACAAAATATCCAACCAAAGTCAGAATCCTAATACGCAACTTAAAATGTGTAGTAGTGTTTACTAATTAGTAGGGAGAGAACAAGACGCATCTGATCCTGACCCCAGAACATTTTTAGTGGCAGAGGAGCTAAGATGCTGTCACTATATGGAAGAGAGTCATACTTGGCTATGTTCCTGTTCTCCCTAGAAACTGTATTTCGCTGTCATGTCTGGTCCTGGGTGCCTGATCATGGTGAAGGATTCACAGCACAGTGTTGGTTTCCTTCACCCTGCTCACACATTTACTAACATCTCTTCACTAACCACTCCTTCCTGCACCTTCTGAGAATAGCTATTCGTGCTCTGGATAAAGGAAAGGAACTCATGTAGTGGCTGTGAGGTCACATGGGAGGCAAGTGACGCATGTACTTTATCTTCTCAGCCAGGCCTAGTCCCCTTGTCCATACCCGCAGTGTGCTCATCTTCCTGTGCCAAGTGCCACTGCAGTGCTTGCTGGTCTTTTAGATGCAAATACATCTGATCCCAAGCACCCCATGTTAGACATAAGTGGATAAACAGCAATTAGTTCCAGTGGCCACTCGACGTGTTTAGAGGTGCAGAGTGGGTACTGAAAAGCCTCTCTCCTCTACTTTGACTGACAGGTCAGACCTAATTCATCTGCACTTTGTACTAGTCTGGAGCCCTTGTGCAGGCAGGGTGTGTTATCCACTCTTGCATGGAATGGTATTGCTTCTCTGTACTGCAAGAAACATTGCTTGTGGGCTGGAGAGGTGGCTCAGAGGTTAAGAGCACTGACTGCTCTTCCAGAGGTCCTGAGTTCAATACCCAGCAACCACATGGTGACTCACAACCATCTGTAATGGAATCTGATGCCCTCTACTGGTGTGTCTGAAGACAGCTACAATATACTCATATAAATAACATAAATAAATCTTTTAAAAAAAGAAATATGACATATTTTAAAAATGTTGATCTCTCTCTCTCTCTCTCTCTCCCTCTCCCTCTCTCTCTCTCTCTCTCTCTCTCTCTCTCTCTCTCTCTCTCTGTGTGCTTGTGCATGCATGATGCTTGCAAGGTCAGCGCTTTGTCAGCTGATGCATCTGCCCAGTTCCCTAGGACTTTCTGAGAAATTACTCAGACTTGACAGTTATAAAATGTTTCCCATGTTGGGTAATGCTGTTCTTTACTTTCAGTATCTCTTTCTACAAGGTTCTTTTGCTTACTGCGTGCTTTGAGCATATCCCTTAGTTCCTTCCTGCTTCTTGTACACCCTTCATTTCTCAGAAGTAAGATCCAAGCCATTTGTCATTGCTTCCCCTTTCTGTGCTTATGCTGCGGTGTAGAGTCACGGCTCTGGTCTGGCTTCCTAGAGCCAGCTACCCGCCTTCTCCAGTGTTCCAGTGTTCTTTGTGATTTCACACCATCAAATATATTTTTATATGTTTCTTTCCCCCCAACTCTTTTGGTCTATGCTATGGTCCTTTAATTATTTCTGCCAATTTGATTGACAAGGATGAGTAGCCAGCCCATTTATGCTTCTCAGTTTTTTTATGACTCAAATTACGTAAACATTAATTTTAAGCCTGATTTTTTTCTCTTTCTCTTCCTCCTCTGAGATTTGAGGCATAGTTCCTGTTGGTTTATACTATCTTTATTTTTCCTAGTTAATTATAGAACCAAGGTTATCAGCTTCATATAGAAAATATTCTCAAATAAATATGTCTGATTTTTTCAATACTCAGGTTCCATTCTGCATTCTGCTATTCTAGTGTAGGGGTGAAGAACAGACAGTCTCTCTCTCTCTCTCTCTCTCTCTCTCTCTCTCTCTCTATATATATATATATATATATATATATATATATATATATGCGTGTGTGTGTATGTGTATGTATATGGTTGATCTATAAGTTCATTATGATATGTATATATAAATATATATGTAGAGATTAATATATATAAGTTTGTTATGATATGTGATTTCTGTAATACCATGTTATATATGTTATGCATATATTATATATAACATATATTATATATGCTATATATATAACAAACTTTCAAAAAATATATAGAGAAGTTCATTATGATATGTGATTTCTTTTATATATATAACATATGCTATATATGTTATACACATATGTTATATATAACATGTTTTATATATAATGAATTTCTCAAAAAATATATATTGAGAAGATTGTTATGATATGTGATTTCTGTTATATATAATATATGCTATATATGTTATACACATATGTTATATATAACACATGTTTTATATATATTATATATAATGACTTTCTCAAAAATATATATATTGAGAAGATCGTTATGATATGTGATTTCTGTTATAATCATCTCCCTTCTAGCACTCTACTGATTGAGATCCTCTGCTCTAGAAGCTTCACTTCCTGAGTTAGCAACACATCATTTGTCCAAGGTAGTGTCTTCTAGCTGATGAACAGCCTTAGTTGCTTTTCCGTCGCTCTGAAGAGACACCATAACCAAGACAATGTATGGAAGGAAGAGTTTGTAGGAGGCTGGCTGTTCCAGAGGGCGAGTCCATGACCATGGTGTCAGCAAGCATGTGGGTATGGTGTTAGAGCAGTAGCTGAGAGCTCACGTCTCACTGACAGGTGAGAGAGAGAGAGAGAGAGAGAGAGAGAGAGAGAGAGAGAGAGAGAGAGAGAGAGATTAGGGAGTGGTGTGGACTTTTGAAACCTCAAAGCTCACTCCCAGTGATACACATCTTCCAACAAGACCATACCTTTTAAACTTTTCAAAGTAGTCTCACCAACTAGGGACCAAGTATTCAAACATATGAGCCTATGGGGTCATTCTCTTTCAAAGGCTATGGGTTTAGAAAGCACTGTCCTGGAGTACCTGGGAGCAAGATGTGAATAACACGTAGGAACAGGGAAGGAACCTGCCTGATGAAGGAAAACTCGGCTGGGCTGAGCTGAGATTCACTATATTGTGATCAGTAGTAATGCTCTGTAGTGGAACTTACTGAGAATTCAAGTGAAAAGCACTTTTAAAAATTGGTGTTCTGGATTAGAGAAATGGTTCTACATTTAACAGCACTGACTGCTCTCCCAGAGGACCCAGGTTCAATTCTTAGTACCTTTATGATAGCTCACAATAATCTGTAGTTACATTTCCAGAGGATCTAATGTCCCCTTCTGGCTTCCATGGGCACTGTATGCACATGGTGCACAGACATACATGCAGGCAAAACATTTATACACTTAAAAAAAAATCTCAAAAAAATGTTTTTTTGTTTTTTTTTTAAACTTTACTATTCTGAGTTCACTTAAAGGCCTATGGCTTACATACAGTCTCTGCCCCAGATTCTCCAGCAGACAGAACTACAATGACTACAAAGAAAGAAAAATATAAATGAATTGATGACTGGAAGAGAAGATCTCGTCTTGTTCTTTGGTTAGGCTGTAGTAAATGCATATGGTATGAGAAGTCATCGGATAGTACCAAGAGCCAGAAAAGCAACTAGACGGGCAAGGACTAACACCCTGGATGAAAACTCAGGGGAGCTCAAAGAGGAACCACAAGCTTTGTTCTCCAGAAGCAAAACCAAGCTTTGGGGTTCCGTATCACAAAATTTCCCCCAAGTGAATGGTGCTTATGGAGTACTGCTTTCACCCACGGTGTGGACAGCGGAGCAGTTCTTTTGCTTTGCCAGGCGATGCCTGAGTTCTGCTTCTGGCCAAGGATTTTGCTACCAAGCAAGTATCTGAGTAAGCAAATTGTATGAATAGATGGCATCAACTGAGTATGTGTGCTTATTAGAGACTCCAACAGAATATGATTTTAGGGAAGAACTTACATGTTCTTACCTGAGTATTCTGGTATAAAGTTTAGAGCTTAGCACACACAAACAGTAAAAAAACAAACAAGTTTGAGTCTTTCTGTGCACTGAGAGAGAAGGTGGCTCAGGTATGCAAAGATGACTTTCTGTATTTGGGCAGGGGTAGAGAAGGCCATCCTAGACACCAGGGCTGATAAAGGGGAGAAGTGCCAAGGAAGGACGCTGGCAGGATGTCAGGGGGCAGCTGAAGGGTGGTTTCGTGTTGTTATGTCCACTGCCACTTTCTCAGAGCAGAAACTTGGATTAGTAATTCCCACTGTATCCAGATACTGAATTTTGAAAATAATCCCCTTTCTGTCATAAAATTTGTATACATAAAATCTGGAGAGTGGCTTGTTTCTTACACATTCATATTTATGACTGTCTGGTAATGATTTCATATGAAATTATCTTAATTAAATTTATTTTTATTAAGTACTCTATAGGTCAAATGTAAAAAAAATCCTCCAACTAGTTATATAGAAAATAGCCTTTCAATATTCTTCCTCAAACATACAGTTTCCTCACCAGCAACAAGCAATCTAGACTTCACTTCACCTCCACTTTGCTAAGAATGGGGCTATTGCTAAGGTTGTCTGTTTCAGAAGCTGGGGGTGAGGGGATAGGTGGAGGGGATAGGCTTAGCCTGATCTCTCTTTCATAATTTTCTCTTTTGATCTTCCCATCTTCAAACTTGTCAAATTAGCCCTGGAAAGCCCATGGCCATGCCCCAGTACTCTGTCTCTGTCCCGAGTGTTCATTTAACAATGCACTGGTGTTTTAAAAAAGCCACAACCAGGTAAGCATCACTTCCTGAGGCAGGACCTTTTCAAGGACTACTGATGTTCAGGGTTGCTCTGGCTTTCCTTGACTTGACATTGAGACGGAAATCCGGGCTTACCTCTCATCCAGTTACTAGGCTCTTTACTGTCCTGTTACTTTCTTTACTATATTCTGAAACAATGTTGGTCTTTAAAATCCACTACCAAAAATCATTCTGGACCCTTGGGACATTTTATGAGGAAAAGCTCATCTCTATGTTTTCCCAAAGTTGGAGGGAGGTGGGAGGGTGGGTATGAGAGCAATTGTTGGCTCTCCTCCATTCCATTTTTATTTGTGTATATTTGTTCCCATTTCTAGGAACTACCCTTCCTTCTCGCTCATCCATGCAGCATATAGGAGCTGCAATGTTAGTTCTAATGTAGTTCAGGCTTTAACCATGGTTGATTATCCTAGGGGCTAATAGGAAATCCAATGTGCATGTCAAGGCATTTAACCTTTGGCCTAAAACTCACACCAGGTTCTCTCTAGATGACTGAACCTACTGGTAATTAACACTAAGGAGCTTTAGGCTGTGTCCTGTCACTAGGAGAGGAATACATGGAGGCAGACAGTCTGAGAAAAGACAAGCACAGAGATGAGACTGGGAGCTGTTAACCACCAGAGTTCCTGGCTGTAGCCACTGCTGCCTCTTGTGCCTTCTATAAAATGCCCAATCTTCTCTTGGACTCAGGTAATTCATGCTGGCTGTGAATTTCTTGAAAACCAGTCCAACAATGAGTCTAACAACGCAGAAGAGCAATACTGGTAGCACCCAGCCCGGAGACCTCCCAGGTGGAGCCTGCAGATCGACTGTGGTTTCCCACAGTGTTTGTTCTTTCTGCTAGTTAGAAGTTTGCACTCTTTTAAAGATGCAACCCTGATCCATATTGATGACTTACATATTTCCCTGAAGATTTTCTTTCATAAATTCTCAATACTTAAACATGGCAGGAAATGATGGAGATCTTCAGTTTGGTTTGTTTTCTCTAAATATGTCCCATTCTCTTAAGAAAGCCAACCCTCCACAACATCCAAAGGGAAGTCTTCTGATGTCCGTGTGCTCAACTTCCTACACTCAGCAGGGAGATCCTGCCAAGTGTGCCTGAGAGTCACATCAAAGCTTAGCAAGGAGTCCCTGCCCTGCCCCTCCTTGCCCTTCTCTAGGGAACCATAGCAGAGAGAACTTTCTACACTAAGAAGGTCTGAGAAGCAGAAAGACCCCTAGGGGAGAGAAATGTGGAATTGGTCAGTATTGAAGAGGACAGGCAGCTGCAGACAATTCTGAAGAGATTTGAACGCTCCTGAGGGGCCAGAAAGCTGTAGAAAGCTTTACATATCCTTCTCATGTCATGAAAGAGGGGTAGAAAAGGATGGATTTAAAGGGCTGGTGAGAATAGGTATCCTGTCCTTCTGTGTGGGGCCATAGTCAAGGACTATACAGCAATTCTCTTCTACACTGCTCTTGATGGTACAGTCAGGGCCCCGAGTGATCAATGATTGGAATAGGGCTAATTATTTTCTTCACTTGATCTTAGCCAAAAGGCCGAGAAGTGATTATTTTCTTCTTAATATAATATAATTTCTGTAGTTCAATGCTGCTTCTCGTTTCATCCAGAAGAAAATGATTTCTTTGTAAAGTACTGTTGACAACTTTTGAATTCCATGACATGCCACAAAGCAGAGAATGGAGAATTATTCTTCAGGCATGGCTGTGTATATATATTTCATTATAAATGTGAGGAAGTGAGAGGGGTTTAAGGAATGGCCCTTATGACTAAAGAGGCTAACAAGTCCAAATTCCATAGGGCAGGATCAGTGCACTAGAAATGGTGGGGAGAGTTGATGCTGCAACTGAGTTGAAAATCTACAGGGTAGATCACACAAAGTGGAAACTCAAGCAGGGCTCTTATACCATAGTCTTCAGGTCAGGTCCCTTCTTTTCATAACATTTTAATTTATAGCATTTTTAGTTATGTGTCTGGGTGTGGCTATGTACACATGAACACAGTTGCCTGTGGAGGCCAGACACCCTGGATCCCCTGGAGCTGGAGTTATAGACGGTTGTGAGCAGTCCTGCCTGGGTGCTGGGAATCAAACAAGATCCTTGATAAGTGCAGTACTTGTTCTAATCTGCGGAGTCATCTCTTCTGCCCATCAAATCCCTGCTTTGAGCAACTTCAGTCTTAAGACGTTCAGTAGAATGGCTGAGACAAAAGGGCAAGTTGGAAGAAATCTCTAAAGTTGGCTGTATTACATGTTAGTCCTGTCTAAAAAGTAGCCTCAAAGTGAGGCAGGCAGTCTTTGAACAGGACAAACACATACTACTCCTGAGGCTGAAAAGGCTGAGGCTCTAACAAAGACAGAAGGCACAACATTTTAGCAAACAGTACAACTTCACGTTTTCTGTAACACTAGAAATTTTTTTGGTATAAACAAGGTCAAATACATTTATTTATTATAAAAAGACTCTACATTGAATGTCCTGCAAGTGGGAGCTATAGTTTGCAGAGATCCTTGATGTACATGATCAAATAACCACTAAATGTGTGTATGTGTGTGTGTGTATTTGTGTTTCTGTGTGTGAAAGTCTGTGTCTGTGTGTATATGTATCTCTTTGTGTTGTTCTTTGTGTGTCTTTGTGTGTGTATAAATGTGTCTACATGAATCTGTGTGTATATGTGTGTGCCTGTCTGTCTCTGTCTCTGTTTGTGTGTGTCTCTGTATGTGTGTCTGTGTAGTGTATGTGTGTCCATGTAAGACTGTATGTCTGTGTCTCTGTGTTTATTTGTGTACCTGTATGTGTGAGTGTGTGTTTGCATGTATGTTTCTGTGTATGTATTTGCATGTCTTTATGTGTATCTGTGTCTGTGCGTCTTTGTGTGTGTTTCTGTATGTGTGCTTGTACATATGTGTCTCTGTATTGTGTATTTGTATGGGCATGTGAGTGTATGCATGTGTGTGTCTGCTGTGTCTATGCCTTTGTATGTGTCTGTTTCTCTGTGTGTGCATGTGTGTCTATGTGAGTCTGTATGTGTATGTCTATGTGTCTGTCTTTGTGTCTTTGTGTGTTTGCATCTGTGTATTTCTGTGTGTGTGTCTGTCTATGTGTCTATGTGTGTGTGTGTGTGTGTGTGTATCTGTGTGTATATGTTTGTGTGTGTCTGTATCTATGGCTCTATGTATGTGTTTGTGTATGTGTGTATGTCTGTATTTGTATATTTTTTTATTTATTTTTGATACTTTATTTACATTTCCAATGTTTCCCCTTTTCTGGGTCTCCTCTTTGGAAACCCCATATCCCCTCCCCCTCCCCGCCTCTGTGAGGGAATTCCTCCTTCCACCTACCCGCCCACCCATTCCCATATTTCCACCTTGACATTCCCCTTTACTGGGGTCTCTAGCACCCTCAGGCCCAAAGTCCTCTCCTTTCTCCCTGATGGCCATTGAGGTGATTCCTCTGCCACATCTGTAG
>CM052705.1:43053069-43079972 GCA_028551405.1 Uromys caudimaculatus | reverse complement strand
TTCATTTGTTTGGTTAGAGTCACACCAAGATACTTTATATTGTTTGTGACTATTGTGAAGGGTGTCATTTCCCTAATTTCTTTCTCAGCCTGTTTATCCTTCAAGTATAGGAAGACTACTGATTTGTTTGAGTTAATTTTACATCTGGCCACTTTGCTGAAGTTGTTTATCAGCTGCAGCAGTTCTCTGGTGGAGTTTTTCAGGTCACTTAAGTATATGATCATATCATCTGCAAATAGTGATATTTTAATTTCTTCCTTACCAATTTGTATCCCCTTGACCTCCTTTTGTTGTCTAATTGCTCTAGCTAGAACTTCAAATACTGTATTGAATAGATAGGGAGAAAGTGGACAGCCTTGTCTAGTCCCCGATTTTAGTGGGAATGCTTCAAGTTTCTCTCTATTTAGTTTGATGTTGACTACTGGTTTGCTATATATTGCTTTTACTGTGTTTATGTATGGGGTCTTGAATTCCTGATCTTTCCAAGGCTTTTATCATGAAAGGATGTTGAATTTTGTCAAATGCTTTTCCAGCATCTAATGAAATAATCATGTGGTTTTTTTTCTTTGAGTTTCTTTATGTAGTGGATTACATTGATGGATTTCCAAGTATTGAACCATCCCTGCATCCCTGGGATGAAGCCTACTTGATCATAATAAATGATTGTTTTGGTGTGTTCTTGGATTCGGTTTGTGAGAATTTTATTGAGTATTTTTGCATCAATATTCCTAAGGGAAATTGGTCTGAAGTTTTCTTTCTTTGTTGGGTCTTTGTGAGGTTTTGGTATCAGTGTAACTGTGGCCTCATAGAGTGAATTAGATAATATTCCTTCTGTTTCTATTTTATGAAATAGTTTGAAGAGTATCGGTAATCGGCCTTGAAGGTCCGATAGAATTCTGCACTAAACCCATCTGGTCCTGGGCTTTTTTTAGTTGGGAGACTTTTAATGACTGCTTCTATTTCTTTAGGGGTTATGGGACTATTCAGATGGTTTATCTGATCCTGACTTATCTTTGGTATTTGGTATCTGTTGAGAAAATTGTTCATTTCATCCAGATTTTCCAATTTTGTTGAGTATAGGCTTTTGTAGTAAGATCTGATGATTATTTGAATTTCCTCAGAATCTGTTGTTATATTTCCCTTTTCATTTCTGATTTTGTTAATTTGGATACTCTCTCTGTGCCCTCTGGTTAGTCTGGCTAAGGGTTTATCTATCTTGTTGATTTTCTCAAAGAACCAGCTCCTGGTTTTGTTGATTCTTTGTATAGTTCTTTTTGTTTCTACTTGGTTGATTTCAGCCCTGAGTTTGATTATTTCTTGCCTTCTACAACTCTTGGGTATATTAGCTTCTTTTTGTTCTATAGTTTTCAGGTGTGCTGTTAAGCTGCTAGTGTATGCTCTCTCCAGTTCCTTTTTGGAGGCACTCAGAGCTATGAGTTTTCCTATTAACACTGCTTTCATTGTGTCCCATAAGTTTGGGCATATTGTACTTTAATTTTCATTAAATTCTAGGAAGTCTTTAATTTCTTTCTTTCTTTCTTGACCAAGTTATCATTGAGTAGAGCGTTGTTCAGCTTCCATGTGTATGTGGGCTTTCTGTTGTTTTTGATGCCATTGAAGATCAGCCTTAATCTGTAGTGATCTGATAGGAGGCATGGGATTATTTCAATCTTTTTATATCTGTTGAGATTTGTTTTGTGACCAATTATATGGTCAGTTTTGGAGAAGGTACTATGAGGTGTTGAGAAGAAGGTATATTCTTTTGATTTAGGATGAAATGTTCTATAGATATGTTAAATCCATTTGGTCCATAACTTCTGTTAGCATCACTGTGTCTCTGTTTAGTTTGTGTTTCCAAGATCTATCCATTGATGATAATGGGGTGTTGAAGTCTCCCACTATTATTGTGTGAGGTGCAATGTGTGCTTTGAGCTTTAGTAAAGTTTCTTTTATGAATGTGGGTGTCCTTGCATTGGGAGCATAGATGTTCAGAATGGAGAGTTCTTCTTGGTAGATTTTTCCTTTGATGAGGATGAAGTGTCCTTCCCTATCTTTTTTGATGACTTTTGGTTGAAAGTTGATTTTATTTGATATTAGAATGGTTACTCCTGCCTGTTTCTTGGGATCATTTGCCTGGAAAATTGTTTTCTAGCCCTTTACTCTGAGGAAGTGTTTGTCTTTAACACTGAGGTACGTTTCCTGTATGCAGCAAAATGTTGGGTCCTGTTTATGTATTCAGTCTGTTAGTCTATGTCTTTTTATTGGGGAATTGAGTCCATTGATGTTAAGAGATATTAAGGAATAGTGATTATTGCTTCCTGTTATTTTTGATGTTATTTTTGTGTTTTTGTGGCTATCTTCTTTTGGGTTTGTTGAAAGATTACTTTCGTGATTTTTCTAGGGTGTAGTTTCCCTCCTTGTTCTGGAGTGTTCCAACTATTATTCTTTGTAGGGCTGGGTTTGTGTTAAGCTGTTGTGTAAATTTGGTTTTGTCATGGAATATCTTGATTTCACCATCTATGGTAATTGAGAGTTTTGCTGGATAGAGCAGCTTGGGCTGGCACTAGTATTCTCTTAGGGTCTATATGAGATCTGTTCAGGATGTTCTAGCTTTTATAGTCTCTGGTGAGAGGTCTGGTGTAATTCTGATAGGTCTGCCTGTATATGTTACTTGACCTTTTTCCCTTACCGCTTTTAATATTCTTTCCTTGTTTTGTGCACTTGGTGTTTTGAGTATAATGTGACGGGAGGAATTTCTTTTCTGGTCCAATCTATTTGAAGTTCTGTAGCCTCCTTGAATGTTTATGTTTATCTCTTTCTTTAGGTTAGGGAAGTTTTCTTCTATAATTTTGTTGAAGATATTTACTGGCCCTTTAAGTTGGTAATCTTCACTCTCTTCTATACTGATTATCCTTAGGTTTTGTCATCTCATTGTGTCCTGGATTTTTTGGATGTTTTGGGTTAGGAGCTTTTTGCATTTTCTTTGACTGTTGTGTCAATATTTTCTATGGTATCTTCAGCACCTGAGATTCTCTCTTCTATTTCTTATATTCTGTTACAGATGCTTGCATCTATGACTCCTGATCTCTTTCCTGGGTTTTCTATCTTCAGAGTTGTCTCCCTTTGTGATTTCTTTATTGTTTCTTTTCCCACTTTTAGATCCTGGATGGTTTTGTTCATTTCCTTTGCCTGTTTGATTGTGTTTTCCTGTATTTCCTCTTTAAGGGCTTCTAGCTGTTTACCTGTGTTCACTTGCATTTCTTTAAGGGAGTTATTTATTTCCTTCTTAAAGTCTTCTACCATCATCATGAGAAATGATTTTAAATCTGAGTCTTGCTTTTCTGGTATGTTGGGGTATCCAGGGCTTGCTGTGGTAGGAGAACTGGGTTCTGATGATGACAGGTTGCTTTGGTTTTTGTTCCTTATATTCTTGCCCGTGCCTTTGGCCATCTGGTTATCTCCGGTGTTAGCTGGTCTTGCTGTCTCTGACTGTGGCTTATCCCTCCTGCAAGCCTTTTTGTCAGTACTCCTTGGAGACCAGCTCTCTCTGAGAGGAATTTGGATTTGGAGAGCTGTGGTACAGGGTCAGCTCTGGGGTGCAGACAGAAACCAGAAGGATTCTGTTCCCAACTGTTCCTTGGTTCCTGTGTCCTGATGGCTCTGAAAGGGTCCCTCTTGATTGAGGAATTTGAACAGAAGTAGTGGTCTTCCTGTGCTCAAAGGTGTGTTGGCACTCCTGGGAGATCAGCTCTCTCCTTGCAGTGAGTATGGAGTCCTGTGTCACAGGATTAGCTCCCTGGCCTCAGAGGGAAACTAGAAGGCACTCCTCAGTCCCTGTGTCCTGAGGTTTCTCTGCGGGTCTCTCTGGGCAGAGGTGTTGGACCTACCCCTGATCATAGGCTTGTCCACACTTTTGGGAGGGTAGCTCTTTCCCTGAGCTATTTGGGTATGGAGCCCTGTGGCACAGACCACAGGCGTAAACTGGAAGGCTCCTATTCCAGGCTGTTTTTCTGTTCCAGTGTCCTGCAGATTCTGGGCGGGTCCCGCTGGGCAGTGGCACTTGTCTTACTTCCACTCACTGGCTTGTCCACACTCCCTGGATGCTAGCCTTCTCCCTGCTCTATTTGGTTATGGAGCTCTGTGGCACAGACTGCGGTCTCCGGCCACAGAAGGAGACTGGAAGGCTCTCTCAAATAACTTATCATACTGTAGTTGTCCTTCTTGTGATGATGTTGCACAATTCAATGTTTGTATGATGAAATGATACAGAATTAGTAACTTCATAATGGCTACTTGAACACAACACTATGATACTGCTGGCAGCTAAGACAGTGAATAAATGACTTATAGGCCGGAGGTGTCTCAGTATGGACACACTCAATTATGATGATTCATAACCTAGCTGGGCCAGAGCCAGATGGCGTGATATTTCATCATGCTCATCCAGAACAGGGTGTAATTTAAAATTTATGAATTTGAGGGAATATATGGATTCATTAAATTTACAAATTAAATTTTCCATTTAATAATTTTGGACCACAGTTGACATTATGGGAAATTGAAACCATAGAAAGCAAAGCCATAGTCAATAGTTGGGATTATTACTCTTTCCAGTTCCAAGAATAGTACTTAGAGTAGGGTCCCAGTAAAATTCTTTTAGGATGAATGAAAGAGAACTGCCCTGTAAGTTAATGTGCTGAGGATTAGCCTGCCTTTAACTCTTTATCCCACACTTGCCTTCCTCTGCTGTATGAGTGTCTCACAAGATAAAATCCTCCTGCTACCAGGATCTTCCAAAGCTGGCCTCTGCTCAGAGGTAATGCTAGTGGAAATGGGAACAGGAAAGTTTGTTGAAGTAGCATTGGGAGACCCTAAGAGAATTCTTGACATCAATTACAAAAGCAATGCACATTTACTATGCATTTAAAAATAATGAGACCATATAAAGTATGAGCCAGAAGGTTGTGATGACTTAACATTTGCTTTTGAAATTATTGTGACAGAAATACACACTTGGAAGAATTCAGATGTTATGGAACTCTATGAGTAGGTAAAAAACTCCTTTCTCTTATTTTACATCTGTTCCCTTGCGAAGATGCTACTGCTGGCTAGGAACGTATTTAGGCTTATCATTAGAGTGTATGCTCACTAAATGCACCATTTTAGTGGCTGACTACTAACTTGGCAAAGAAATAGGCCATACTTAATTTAAGCTATCCTCATTCACAGACATTTGAATAACTTTCCCCTATTAACTGTGTTCTGATGTAACATTTATATACATATTTTTACAGCTATACATGTTCTTCTGTGGATAAATGTTAGAAGTAGAAACATTAGTTTATTTTGGACAAAAGTAGGGATAACTGCTTACGGCAGTGATTCTCAACCTGTGGGTCATGACCCCTTTGGGCATAGAGTGACTTTTTCAGAAGGATTGCTTAAGAACATTGGACAACACAGATATGACATTACAATTTGTAACAGTAGCAAAATTAAGTTATAAAGTAGCAATGAAATTAATTTTATGATTGTGGGTCACCACAACATGAGGAACTGTATTAAAGGGTTGCAGCATTTGGAAGGTTGAGACTCACCACCTTAAACCAAAAGGCAGACATCCCTCAATTTCTGGTCATTTTTCTGAAAATTTCCCTGTCCTTTTTCTTGGCTGCAGTAAAGAATGAAACCAAATTGTTGCTATAGTTCACTGTGTCCTAAAAGGGAGATGTTTGGGCAGAGCCAGTGGGATAAACACCAAAGAGAAACAGAGGTCAATCAGTTAATGTGAGAGCAGACTGTGATAAAGAGCCAACCTGGCCACTTTCCTATCTCTCTGGAACATCAGATGCAGTATTCTGGAAAGGGCAAAAGGGTAGAGGGATTCAGCTAAGCACCCGTCTAATACACATACTGTTCAAAGATTGAGAATCACCAGGCTTTCCTACATGTATGGCCATTCTTCAAACTGTGAATGGCAAGAGCAAAGACAGAAGATGTTTTTTAGGCCAGCCCCAAAAATAAGACATATGGCCCTGGGCAAGTATGATGCTATATACTATTTGGACAACATAATGTTTAAAACTGAACTATTCTTATGCGCACTTAACAGATGAGGAATCAGAAGAAGAGAGAAGTAATTTGTATGGTTACACAGTTAGAAAATGGGGAATCTAGATTTAAACCCAGACTAGGAACATGGAAGACACCAGAAAGCTCTGAACAAACTATTGAGATCTTCAGATCAGGAGATGAAATCAGAATGTGCATTTGACCTGGTGAGGGGCTTTGGAACACATCTGGTAGGAGCTGGAAGTCTGAAATTCTCCTCATAGAAAAATAAGAGTCTTGGGATTACCTACCCAGAGCATAGACATTTGGATAAGAAACACATCAAGTCTGCATTGTTGATCAAGAGTCAGGAACTGCACAAGTGTGGGGTTTTGTTGTTGTTACTGTTGCTTGTTTGTTTGTTTGTTTGTTTGTTTAAAATCAGAAAAAAGTAGGTTTGCCCTTTGAGCAGCTCTGACCTCATTTCTTCTGCTCAAAACCTAAAAGCGCTCGGAAGGGTGTATGGCCAGATCAGCACTCTCTGTGGGGTTTCCTGGCACTTGCTATCCTTATGGTCTTAGGATGACCTGTTCATATGTTTCAGCCCCATTGTAAATTTTCTCAGTCATAGCTATGACATGTCACTCTGAGATATTTTACTAGATGCTTACAATTCCAAAAGGAGGGGCAATTTCTAATGAAGAAATGATGGCATCATGGTATCTTTCAGCAGGAAAAGTGTATGTCTCTTCCATTCTTCCTGTCATGGAGATACCTGTATTGGGATCAGAAGACTTACTAAATTTTTATTCCACAGAAGTCAAACACAGAGTGGAAATGGCCATTGCTGCCCCATTATTGCTTTGCTGATTTTTAGAAGAACAATGCTAACATACAGTCTTTTTTTGTTGTTTTTTTTTGTTTTTTTGTTTTTTCGGGATGGGGTTTCTCTGTGTAGCCCTGGTTGTCCTAGAACTCACTCTGTAGACCAGGCTGGCCTCGAACTCAGAAATCCACCTGCCTCTGCCTCCCGAGTGCTGGGATTAAAGGCGTGCGCCACCACTGCCCGGCCCTAACATACAGTCTTTTCCCCCAATAATTTATTTCTTCACTTTATATCACAATCTCATCCCCTCCACCCTCCTCTGCTCCCAGTCGAGCCCTTGCACATCCCTTCCCCAACTGCTCCCTCCCTTTCTCCCCAGAGAAGGTAACCCCCCCTTGGGTACCACCCTGCTCTGGGACATCTAGTCCCAGCAGGACTAAGCACATCCTCTCCCACTGAAGTCCAATCAGGCAGTCCAGTTAGGGAAAGGGGATGTAATGGCAGGCAACAGTCTGAGACAGCCTCTGCTCCAATTGTTAGGGGACCCATGTGAAGACCAGGCTATAAATCTTCTACAAACATGAAGGAGTCTAGGTCCAGCCCCTGTATGCTTTATGATTGGTGGTTCAGTCTCTGTGAGCCCCCATGGCCCATGTTAGTTGACTCTGTAGATCTTGTGGTGTCCTTGAGCCCCCTGGCTCCCCCACTTCTGTCTAACATACAACCTTTAATGCAACCATGTATTCATTGGTTTCATAAGGATTTAGTGGATAAGAAGCCAGGCTCCTTGCCAAGTCTTGCAGATAGAGGAATGGGACTTACTTTTCCCATTTTTAGACACACATACAAATCACATCACACCTGTGAATTCAATCTGTGAGGTGACGTGGTGATCTATAATATCAAGCAATGCTTCTGGGTTTCAGCTCTTGAGTACTGCTTCTGAAAGAGATGAACATTTGCATAGCTGTTGAAGGTCTCTAGGTTCAATCCAAGGCATGAGCCCAGAGTTTGGTTACTTAAGATTGTTGTTCCCTTCCTTTATATTCTTCAAGAAAAGAAGCCCATTGCCTCCAATGTTCTTATCATTCTAGGGTGGCAGAATAGTTTCCAAAAATCTGTGCTTTCAATGGACACATTACATCTCATGTCCACAGGAAACACTTGAATCTGGGCTTCCTTAATCTATTTGCCTCCATTTGCTTGCCAAATACCCACCTCTCATTAATGATGGAATTTGTGGTTTTCTTCAATAACTAAGAGAGATACTCAATTTTAAATGTCTAGTTGGCCCTAGACCTCAGGAGAAAACTGAGAACAATGGGCAGGCATGGAAGCTGGGGACCATAGACAAATGGAGTCTGGTTCCAATATTAACACAGGTAGAAATCACTCCTTATAGACCCCAGCTACTAACCACCATAGCCACATATTCCAACTCTCTCTGCTTCTTCACAGGATATAGACTTGGCCTCTCAGGGGTGGAGCATCCAGCCTGCCAAATCCAGGTCTGGGAGTCAAATTGTATGTTACAGAGAGAGAAGGGAACAAGTGAGAGACTCTCATCAGGACGCACAGAGCAGTTTCTTCCACAGAGTCAAGGATTTGGGTATAGTGTCCAAATGACTAATGTCCTTTATAAACTAGGAAGTAACACGGTCCATGTGCATCTCAGAAAAACAGTTTGGATGGCACATTCTACAGATGTAAAGAGTGGTTACTGATTAAAATATCTGTAGGATCTAGCAAGATAGAGTTTAATGATTTACTGGATGTGAGGAGAGGCAGAGAAGGGGGAGGAGCAAAGGGAGGGGGAGGGACTGGAACTGAGAGTAAGGAAGGAAAAAGGGAGCCAAGGCTGGACCCCATGTCTCTGAACTCTAGGATGGGCAGCTTGAAGAAGAGCGGAGATTCTTTTGACTTAGAATGAGGGACCTACCCAATTTGTGTTCCAGTTTCCCTTTTTGTAGGATGGGGAAGTAACATTTTTTGTCTCAAAAAATCAGGTGGCAAGCATGTGAAACCTGAAACACTGGCATGATGCCAGGCATTGCAATGGGCTTCATTAGTTGCTTGAGGTGCTCCCAACAAATCTCTTCCAGTTTCTTAGTCAAGGCTCCATAATTTCGAAATATAAACCAGCTTGAATAAGTTACGGACACTCTTAACAGGTGGGACATTGAGGCTCTTAGTTGAAAATAATGTTCCAGGCACATTGGTTAGAAATCAAGGAAATGGATTTTTTGTTTAGCAGATCTGACTGAGACCCTGTCTTCATGATATTCTGGTTTTGCTTTTAGAAACTGCCAAATCATACATCACTTCTACCAGGGGAATGACACAGCATTATGAAACTCCCACAGTCTCATGAGGGCGGTGACCAGGTTTCTTACATAACAAGGACTTTGGCACTTCACCCAGGGCTTGGTGGCTTGCCAGTCTTCCACTCCCCAGAAAAAGGCATCAAGATTATTTGGACAGTTGGGTATGATCCAAGCTTAGGGCCTGGGACAATGTACAGGCCAACACAGTGGGAGGGCAATTCCTGGGGCATTTTGAGTAAACAAGCAAATGCTTCAAGATCACTGGCATTTCCAATTCCATCAGCAGCATGCTTGGGGTGGGGGTGGGGTACCTGGGTCCAGACCTGTCTTGGATTCTGGATTCTGTGTAACCTACAGAGACCATGTATCTTCTAGAGTCGCCTGGAGGGTCTTTAGTTCTCTACTAGGTCATATGGAATGGAACTGCCCCCAGAACCTTTCCTGACACCTCAAACTGAGGAAAGCAGCACGGAGCACTTTCACCTATGAAAAACAGTTTGCATAAGAGAACGAGTCTAAATTTCCTAAAGGGAAGATGGGCCAAAAAAGATGAAGACCAACTTTCCATCTGGGCAGCAATAGCCTTCAGTGCCAGTAGTGCAGAAACGAGCTCAGCTCTTATTCAAGTTTCAACATTCCATTCATTTTTTATTCTGCTCTGTTAACTCTACTTGCCGGAGTCTGGATGGTTCTATAGCATGGGGTCACTTAATCTTTGTAAGTCCTCTTGCTCCAGTGAAACTAAACCCTGAGAAGGCATGATCCTGACTGCTTGTGTGTGACCTAACATTGCATTGCTTTTACATTAGGGAAATTAATGCCCTTTCCAGGATAAAAGAGAGGCTAAATTACTGACACATTATTGAAACCAGGCCCATTTTATAAGTGTTTGCTCTCATAGCTCCAGTGGCAGAGTCTTGTTGAGTAGATTTAGTCTCAAGGATGGTTGTAATTCATGTCCCGTATTGTCCTTGGCATTTTCAACACATTATCAGAATTTCAGCAACAATACTTCCAAGTGCATGTTATTGCCCCATGACAGATGAGGGAACTTGCGTCAGAGGAGTGGCTTTGGCTAGGAAAGGAGGTACAGGGGCCTGGTGGAGCAGGCTTGCTACATCAAAACTCTTTACTTCTTGTTGGTACTACACAAAGTCCTGTACTGAGGGATTCTTCTGGTTTAGTGATTCAGATTTGATTTGAACCTTCATTAGAAATTTCACTCAACCTTTTGCCAATGGCAAGTGATTCTGAAGTGAAATTAGACTTTTGTGTAAGGGTCAAAGTCTCATGGTTTGGGCCTGGCGAGGCTGTTCAGTGGGTAAAGGTTGCATAAGCCAGATAAACTGAGCTTAATCCTAGAAACTCATGGAAGAAGGAGAGAACTAAATTCCAAATGCTGCCAACCTCTATGCACACAATAGTAAAGAATAAAAACCCCTCTGTTTTAAAATTTTCCCCTATCTTGCTTTGGGACAACCAACAAGAATGTGTCAGGTATGGATTCCTTTGCCATTTTGTGAGCAGATTGTAAAAAATCATGACTGAGAGCAGAACCCCGTTCACTCAGGCCTTGCCCTGAGGGTCCTGCAGAGGAATTTCCAGCAGTGCAACAGTTTCCATAGTTCTTCTTTTGCAGAAAGAGGTAGCTCAACAACAGAGCAGCATCCCCCACTTTGCACCCCAGTCCAAGAGAATTTGGGGAGGGAGCAAATATCTCCCATGCTGATTCCAAAGCTCCTTGCAAGCTGAATTGGGCTATACATTTCCAAAACAGCTTACTGTCAATGTTCCACAGAGCAGGTGTTCTGCAGTTGGTGGTGGTGGTCAACAATAGAAGGGGCCAGTGTGTAAACAGCTTTGAGAAATTCCAGGTTTCTTCACAGCAGGCCATCTCAGTACTTCTATAATACTGATAAAGATCTGAGTCTACATTACGGGGACACAGATTGCATTGTTGTCTAGTTGACTCAACTGTATAATTATTTTAGGGAGAACAAGTTGTCAGAACTTGGGTAGTGCTGTGTTAATCCTACTCGATCACCTTCCTGTTTCATCTCTGTGCCTTTGTAGACGTGATCAGCCATTTTTATGTTCATTTGATATTAAGTCTCTGCTAGGTAGAGGGTGGTGTCATGTCCCTGATGGGTAGTCATAGCATATTTGGTACACTTTAGAATGTATAGTCTAGCTTAGAAGTAAGAAACACACACAGATACAACTCCATTCTAGACTGTAAAGAAAAAAAAAAAGCATTTCTGCTTTCTACAAAAGAAAGTCAAATTAGATATTGGGAGCTGAAACTAAAATAAAATTTCCTTTTCATTAAGGGGCCAGACTGGCATCGAGAGTAAAGGCATCTTGTGGATCTGGTTTCTGGGCAGAACTTCCGCTTGCACGGTACTGCCCATGACCTGCCATCTCTTAATGATCTGAGCCCATTGCAACATCATGTCACTGTGGTTCCAGGAGTCCCTGAGGGCAGCCTCTACAGGCAAAGGAGAGGGCGTGGTGTGGACTCACTCCAAATACTTAGTCTTAAATGGTATTAAGGTTTTATAGACAAGCAGAGGGCAGACTGGTGGCACCATCTACCCACTGGCCTTTTGTCTAACTTTGGATGCAGCTTTCCTGGCTGAAAGCTTCCCCTCTTCCCAGAGTTTATTTCTAGCTTGTGGCTATTGACAATACAAGTAAACAAAAGGCTGAGCTGTTCTTTCCCAGGCACAAATTAGTTGCAAAGGCTAGGGTGAGAAGTAAATTCATCCTTAGATAAATGTATCAGTAAAACTGGAGATACTTAGACTATGCTTAGAGGAAGAGCCTCCTCTTGTTTTCTTTATAGCCTTTAACTGGTTGGATGAGGCTCTACCACATTATGGAAGATAATCTGGCTTACTAAATATTAGTGTTATCCAAACTCCCCCCCCCCCCAAATCACAAAAAACACACAGGGTAGTGTTTGACTAAATATCTGGGTACCAAAGCCTAGCTAAGATGGTGCATACAATTGGTCATTTATATACATTAGTGCCCTCTGTTCTATGGAGAATGTATTTTAATAGACCTAGTAGGTACAGAAATTATGGATAGTACAAAATCTTATACATACTGTCCTCTCCCTATGTAAACACATGACTAGAGTAAAGATAATGGGTAAGTTTCACATGAGTAAGAGGTTAACATAATAACTTAATAACAAAATAGAGCATTTATAAACATACACCACAACAAAGGTTGTGTAAATGGACTTTCTTTCTCTTTCAACTACTACAGAGTAGGTAGCATATATGGGGTGGATACACCACAACGCATTGACTCACACTCAGGCAGGATGGGGCAGGGCAGTGTAGGATTTCATCACACAGCTCAAAACAACTTGCAACCTTAAACTTTTAAGTTACTCATAGTCTTGTGCATTCATATCTTTGGACCAAGGTTAACCATAAATAATGAGAAGCACTGTACAGTATGTGTGTGTAATAGACAGATAAATAAAATGTATTCCTCTTAATGGAATGTAGCCAGGAAGATATAAAGCTTCTATGTCTTCACAAGGTTACTCTTCATCCTGTCTCCAAATGTGCATTTGCCCTTCTTCCACCTCTTGTTTTCTGACTAATGGTGAAACCTAGTCCTCAGTGTCACCTCAGATAATCTTGCGGCTGATCTGGCTCCAGTCATCCTGTCTCTGTTCCTTCTTTCGAAACTGCTCATGGGTTCCCACTTTCTAGCCTTTCAGTTGCACTTTCCCTCACCAAGGTCCTCTCTCTCAGGTTTATCAGTGGACTGACTCCTTGTCATTTGGATCTCTGCCCAGTTGCTTATGTTCCTGTTCAGAATGGCCTTATTTGTTATCGCCTATAAATTAATCCTGGCTCCATCCCCACATGCCCAGCACATGTCCACATATTTATTGATAGCCCAATGTTACCCCGCAGTATTGTTTTCTCCAATGGACTCACCACAATCTGAATTAGTTATGAATCTATTTTCTGTCTTTCTCATACCATACCTTTCCTGCTCAGCTTTGTCTCTTCAGCACCGGAATAAACCTGCCATGAGTGTAAGGTCTCCAGAATCAGTTATGGAATGAATCCATGGCTGTACAGTGGACTTTTGTGCATGACTTAGCTGTCATCATATGACTATCCCATGACTTTTAGAGGACACTGTTTATAATATAGGTTTAAGAAAGAAGTGGACAATTGTCCTCACAGACTTGGATGTGTGCCCAGGCACCCAGATATGTTTCCTTTGGAAGTGGCACTAAGAAGCAATCATAGCACATAATGGAAGCTGCAGCAGGCAATCTGGGACTCCAGGATAGCTATATCATTGACGATTTGCCTGGACTGACATTGTGCTGGGTTGACTTAGTTCTAGTTGTATTAAACCAGCTTTTCTGCATTCATAAGTCACATGCCCCCAGTGACCCTCTGGGATGCCAGATTGTGCTGTCTGCCTGACTTGCCAGTGCAGTTGCAGATACTTGAACTCTCTTCTTCCTCTTCTTTCTCTCTAGTCTACCTTATCCCTTCCCTTTATCACTTCACATCCTTGAGGTCATCTTCATGTCTTTCTCTATCTCTATATTTTATACCCAACAGTGGTTCCCATAGTCTTGGCAGGTAGCTTGTGTCTCAAATGAGTGATGGCCTCTACCTTATAGCTTTGCTCTCTCTTGTGAGTTGGGGGAGTTAGGAGTGGGGAGGACCAAAGAGCAATATGTGGATCAGAATCAGTCACTGGAACTTCTTTAGCTCATCATTCCGTGAATTATAAACCCTTCGGTTGCTTTGAACTTTCTAGGGAGCCTATATAGCGTAGCTAGGGTTCCTCATCATTGTGCAATGTATCATTTAGGAAATGACAATGTAAAGGAATGGAGAAATTATAGAGATAGTGTCCCCCACCCAACACCATACTACCAAAGACAGAGATAGCGGCATTATCTGAGTGCTTTGGCAAAGCTACCTTACCAAATTCCAAATCCCATGAAGGCTTGGGCTTTTCCATTTAGGGAAGTCCTGTGACTTTAACTAATACAGTATAAGACTATGCCAGCTTTGGGGACAGTCCTTAATTGGCTCACAAAATCCGCTTCTTGATGCTTAGGAACTAGTCACCATATAATAAATGGAACATCCAGAAAGTATTTACTGTGAGAAGCTCAAACACCATGTAGAAAGTCTCTACAGGATGATGTAATTTATGAGTTCATTCTCTGTTACTATAACAAAATACAGAGGCTGGGTACTTCACAAAGAAAAGAGGTATTTTAGCTGATAGTTTTGGAAGTCCAAAACCATGGTGTTAACTTCTGCTTGGCTCTGATGAGGGCAGGCATGCTTTTGTACAACAATCTGCCTTCCTGTAAGGAGCTAACCCTTAATAATGTGACTGTCAGTCTCCCTGAGAGCAGTGACACGATGTCATAGTCACATGATGCTAACCACCTCTTAAAGGTTCCACTACTTCCCATCATCACCACACTCAGAAGCAAGGAAGATCATTGGACAAAAGCATGCCTGACCTCTGGATCTGTCTAGTTTCCTGCATCAGCATGAGATCTCGCCTACAAATGTTCCTTTTATTGTGATGACACCTGCCACAATGCCCTCATGAGAGCCAAGCAGAAGTTAGTACCATGGGCTTGGACCTCCAAAACTATAAGCTAAAGTGCCCCTAAAACATCATAATAGGCCTGTGGGGGACACAGCATGTCTGAATCACCACAGTTAGTGTGCAGGGAAAAATCATGGTGCCAGGCTCACAAGTGAGGAAAGCATATTGTAAGTGATTAATGTGAGTGGCTTTGCAGCCAATTCATCTTGGGGTGGTTTGTTATATAACAATAGATAACCAACAAAGGACAAGGAGCCATATGTGCCTAATCCTCTGAGCACCAGGGTGCAGACTGCTTTTATATACGTTTGGAAACACCTGAGAAGATACTGCAGTGTACCAGCACCCTTAGGAAAGAGTGGTCTTCCAAAAAAGGAAAACATTTAAGATTGAGAAGAACGCCAGTGTGAAATGCTAGTGACTTCAGAGGAGCTCTAGCACGTAGGGAGATGATCCAGCTCACCATCCAAGCAGATGAACCTTTACCACCTGGAGAGGCACAATAACGGTCACCAGCTCTCAGGTGTGAACTTAATGGAATCGATTCTCCCAATCTTTCCATTTCTGGACTGTGGAAAAGTTCCCCTGTGTTTTCTTCCATCCTCATCTAAAATTTTATTTCCCTCAAGCTTGGAAAAAGCAGACTATAATCAAACATCACCGACAAGAAGCACGGACATTAGGATGCCTGGGGAGGAACAAAGTGAGCAAACTGCCACATCCGATGCCTGGTCACTGAGGAAGCATGACTTGAGCAGCCATGGGCTTGCTATTCATGCTTCATTTGTGTTCCTTCCAGGGCTACATTCTGTGCTTCTGAGCAAAGACGGATGTTTTATTTCTTCTTGTTCATAGCCTTTTTCTAGCTGGCTTCAGTAGGAACTTGCATATGAAATGTCTGAGAGTTCCCGAGTTAACCCTGAGAGAGTGTATAAGGCACTGTTTGACCCGAGTTAGGAAATAATTAGGCACAGTAAGTTTTGCTGGTCTGCGCATCCCACCTCATGCCCCTACCTGCCCCTGCAAACCTCCCCAAAACAAACCCCACAAACAACAAAAACAAACAACAAACAAAAAACTTACGTCAGCGAGGCAAGTTTCCATCTTTTTAACTGTGTTTGGTTCAGGGTGCAGCAAGATGGGAACATGGGAAAAGTTCTCTCTTTCTGATATATATATAAATATATAAAGAAGATATATCTTCATTCTTGCCTCCTGCTGTTTGGTTCCTATATGAGGGCATGAATGTATAGAGCTGCCATCATCTTGGTCACCAGGTCTGGTGCTAGCCTGAGAAAAGTCACCATGAAAAACAGGATGGATACAGGAAAAAAATAACTTTAACTATATTATTGAGTTATTGAATTAATTTGCCTAGGATGAGACTTAACTCTAAGCTTCTTGGTATCTAAAAGAATGTTTTCTCTCCTTGTTTATGCCACATTTGGTTGTAGTTTTGGCTGTTACAGCTGACAACATCCTGATACAGTAATTGAGAATAACATATTACTAGAGGACAACAAGCAGCCTTTGTTTGGCATTGGGGAGGCAATGTAGCGTGTGCTGTTAGAATGATACAGCCGTAGGACCATGCACCCGGCTCTGACCTACCCCTGTGGAGTAGGACCATGCACCCGGCTATGACCTACCCCTGTGGAGGTTCACACTAATTACAGATGCAGAGGAAAGTCCCCAGGATCCCCTGCACTTATCTCAAGTGAAAATCTCAAGATAAGGGAGTCACAAGCGAAACAGTCACTGTTACGTGTCATTTCTTCAAGCCTCATTAGTTCATAAGGAAACACAGAGTGTGTGAAAGGCTTGAGACCCTTCAGAAGGTTGCCACACACAGCACATGTGGAGAGCCTTGGCAAATATGCAATAAGTTGAAGAAGGTAAGTCTCCATCATTGCAGAACATAGATGTATCAGCTTAATGCAGATATATCTTTACCACAGCCCATATAGCAGAGAGTAAAGGGAATCTTTGCAAAATATCTTTGCAGAGCAGAGAAAGCTGTCCTTCTCCAGCTGACTTATCGCAGCCCTTGTCACATGCCACAGGCCTCTTGGACATGTATCAGTAACCTGGCTTATGTCTCAGACACATACTGTCATCAGATCCTTTGGCAACTCTAAGAGTGGTGAAGAAAAAAACAAAACAAAACAAACAAAACCCAAACCCAAACCCAAACGAAACCCTCCACACTTAGAACTGACGGAGTTTTATTTGTCTTAAGATAAATGTGTTACAGGTATGTTCTGAACCAAGTCACTTGCTTCTTAGAATGAGAGAACATGCTTTTAGTATATGATGCAGAACAACTTCTGAATATACAGAAAAGATTAGAATGGAAGAGTAGCACTTTATCACTCACAGAAGGGCCATTGATGTGCCAAGGACCCGTGGGCAATTTCTTTCAGAAAGACAAAGGTAGCCCCTGATACCCAGGAGCTGGCCTGGAACTCCTTACTGGTTTTGGTGTTCTGTTGAATGTGAACTGTTTTGTATGTTACCACCAGACAAGACCAGTTCATGATTATGATGTAGCAGGATAGAAGCCAGGCTATTGATAACCACATGTGAACACAAAATATGAACATTATCTAAGCCATACTATACCAAATAGCCCTTCTGGTGGCTACTCGAGACTTGTTTCTTTATCAGTCAGAGCTTCGCCCTTGCCCTCACTCTGCACGACAGCTGTAGGGTCTTGGTGTTAGCACCCTAGCACTGCCTTTAAAACAATCTCAAAAAGTCAGTGAAACAATATAAATGTATCTTCTCATAGAACTATTACCCAGAAATCTAAAATGAAAGGATCAACAGGACTGGACCTTTCTGGAGCATCAGGAAAGATCTGTCCCAGGTCTCTCTTCCAGGTTCTGGATCTTTCTGAAAGACTGGGAAACATCTGTACCAAGTCTTTTCCAGGTTCCAGTGTCTTGGCTGGCTGAACAGCCAGTCTTTGCATTCATCTTCCTCTGCTTTTCCTGCTCCCTCTCTTCTCATATAAAGACTCTTGCCAGCAGATTTAGGCTCCATCCAACACATGCAGAAGGACCTCATCTCTTAACCCTTCCTTTACCTGTATCTACAGAGATACCCTCTACAAGTAAGATCACATTCACAGGTTCTGGGAGTTAGGGCTCGTGCATATCCATTCACCCCACTAAAGATAACTAGCTACAGAGTTATATCCCTGTGGTCTTACACCATGCAATACAGAACAAATCATACCATTAAAGTCTCTTTCCAGCACTGAACACAAACTCAAATCCCATATATCTTTCAGAAGACCTGAGGTGGCCTTTATAACGTACATTCTACTCCTGTACTGAATAATGCATCTGACTTGTGGTACTATGAATGTATGCTTTGTGGTCCTTGGCCGAGGACATTGGCACTCCTTCAAAATTTGTATTTGTGAATATCCTACTGTGTTAGGTACCAGAGCAAAGCTCATGTACGAGAATTCACTGAGTCTTGGTAGCAGTCCTGTGAGTAAGTATAATTGCTCCCTATTCTGCAGGTGAGGAAGATTGGGCCTTAGAAATGTTAGTGCCTACTTTAGTCAAGGCTCTTCAGGAAAACAGAACCAACTGTGTGCATGCGCATGTGTGCATGAGTGCATGCGTGCGTGTATATGGGTGTGATGGTTTGTATATGCTCTGCCCAGGGAGTGGCACTATTAGAAGGTGTGGCCTTGTTGGAGTTGGTGTGTCACTACGGGTGTGGGCTTTAAGACCCTCATCCTAGCTGCCTGGAAGTGAGTCTTCTGCTAGCAGCCTTCAGATGAAGATGTAGAACTCTCAGTTCTGCCTGCTCCATGCCTGCCTGGATGCTGCCATGCTCCCACCTTGATGATAATGGACTGAACCTCCAAACCTATAAGCCAGCTCCAATTAAATGTCCTTTATAAGATTGCCTTGGCCCTGGTGTCTGTTCACAGCAGTAAAACTGTAACTAAGACAAAGGGTGAGGAGAGATACACAGATGGAAATTGCTTCATGTGATTATGGAGTTTAGCCAGGCCTGAGATATTTAGGCTGAGCTGGCAAGCTTTTGTTCCAGTGTGGGTGTGAAGGATTGAGGACCAGGAGACAAGAGAAGCAATTTGGATCTGAAGGCCAGCGGTCTTGAGTCTTGGAGAGAGCTAATGATTCAATGTAAGAAGTCAGTGTTTCAGATAGAACAGTCAATCAGAAGCAAAACTTCTTCCTTAGCCACTTTAAAATACCATTCAGGCCTTCAAATGGCTGGATAAGGCCTACCCTTATTAGGGCAACAACTGGCTTTCCTCTTTTGACTAATTTTACTTTACCCATAACCACTCTCAAATAGCCAGAATAATGACCCATCAAGTATCTGTGCTTTGACCTGAAATGGGAAGTGTGTGTCCATAGTCCAGGGGAGCTGGACAACAAAAATTTAACCATTTCAGAGTTTGCACCAAGATCCCACAGCTGGTGATTAGTAAAGCCAAGTTCAAACATTGTACCACATGATACTCATGCCTCTTCTCCTGAGTACTCCACGACTGTGCTCCCAGCCAGCTCTCATCTTACAGATGGGCCTCAGTCAAAATGGCTTCTGTGTGATTCTCACTGATCTAGAATCAGGACAACACAGTGTGGGACTGAATTGCACACTGTCTCCCACTCTTGCTGCTGCATCACATGGAATTTCTTTGTACCTCTCATTATATTGTAAGGAGTTTAGGAATCAAGGATTATGTCTTATCTATAATAATAGCTAATTGTAGACTATGAACCTGGGTTGTATTTATCCACTTAATCTAACAATACCACGAGTCTGTTGCTTCTATTATCTCTATTTCCCAGAAGGCTGGATTCTCATCAGTTTGCACAGAGTGGAACCGGGATTTGAACCTAGGCAATCTGGCTTCAGAGGCTGAGTTTTTAACCACCGTGTTCTTAACAACACTATGATGTGTTTATGTATCCTTTCTGCCCGCTGGCCTTCATTCCAGAACCCATTTCAGAGGTGATGTGTAGGCAAAGGAGCTCTCTGAGAAGTTATCAAAGATCAAGAGCTCCTTGGGAGGTCAAATGGTTTCAGGGTTGACTGACTGGGTATGTGCTGAGGGGGGTGAAGTCCCTTCTGCAGGTCGCATTAGCGTTTGTGGTCTGACCAATGCTGTGGGCCTCTCCAGCTTAGGTTCCCAAGTCTCTGCTCATCTCAGCCGTAGGAGCATTTCCTTGGGAATCTATGTGGAGAGTCCTGGGGCCTTCCCTCCTCATACACACCCAGGCTGTCCTTACCTGCCTGATTCCTGGGACCAAGCCTGGGCCTTGAAAAATGCAATATCACCTCAGTAAACACTGGCTAGCTGCTGTTAATTTGAGACACTGCCCCACAAGCACTGCACAAACTGGTTCTTTGCATAAAGGGCCACCAGGAGGCTTATCCTTGGGCTGGGCACAGTGCCTGAATGTGAGTAACAAGGTTGGCATACTTAGTCCTTTTTTGGGGGATGCTAGGGCATACACTAACCCTGTGCTCCAGGGACTCGGGACTGTAGGAGCCCTGTGCCCCCATTTCTAGCACACTTTCTTCCACCTCTCTTAAGTTAGCAGGCAATATTTAAATGTCCCTAAAGCAAGTTATTCATCCCAGAGAGCTAGCTAGCTAGTTAACAGAGAACGGGAGTGTGGTTCTCAATGGGACCTGAATTGGCATGACGCCCCTAAAGTATGCAGATTTCCTTTCATAGCATTGGGTCAACATCTTTTTCAAAGACTCTCTTAGGACTGAAGCAAGCTGTATGGTTCTCAGTTCCTGGTATAATTCCTGGGATGTAGGAGTCATTCAGGAATCGTTTTCTTACTAAGAAAGCTACTAGGACTTCCTCTTAATCAGATTGCTTTGCCGTAGAACAAGTCCATAAAAAGGCCAGAGAAGGCTTGTTGGTTTGTCCTAGCTCTGGGATAAACCAGCAAAGTGGCCTGTACACCACACAAAGTTCTCAAGTTCTTCATATGAAGGACGAACCAGGTCAGATCAGAAAAATTCTGTGGATCCTTCTGGGGGGTTCCCCAGAAGGTTAGATGCTCTGTAGAGAAGGGGTGTTACAGGACATGTCTCACCTGAATTATAAAGCTAAATGTGGTGATGTGGTTAACCACACTGACTGGGTCCCTCTGCTCCAGGGACTGACTGAAAAGAAAGTGGGGTTTGGGGAGGAATGGCAATTTTCAAGAACATCTAGGGAGGTGGGGCTGGAATTGGTGCCCCTACCTTAAACCACAGCACTTGCTTTTGTACCAAGGCCCTTCTGCTACTAGGATGCCAACTGAGGGACCCCAGGAGCTTCCTAGGCCTCTCCCTCAATTAATCTAGGCAATCCTGCTAATAAAACACAACATTCAGGAAAGATTCTTCTTGTGGGACCTTTATGGGGAAAAGAAATCTGGAACTCTTTGATCTTGGTGGCCAACAAGGAATTTGTCTTAATATCTTTGAAATCTTGAGAGAAACAAAATAGAGACCTGAACTCTGAAACTTTGTCTTGTTTGATGTTATAACCCACCAACAGGACAAATATTATCCTCTGGGGTAAATTCTTTGTTTGGGGAAGATACTACAATTGATATTGGTTCTTAAAAGAAAGACAAACATCTTCAAAGGCAGAAATTTAAACCCTGCCCTCCCAGGGGGTTCCTCTGTTATGTACGATCACAAAACAGTTGTTTTCCTCATGTCAGCATGGCCAATGTTTTCAATAGGAAAATGTTTCATCTTTAAGAAAGGATAAGACTGTGATTGTATGCACTGGAGAGGAAACTGGCTTTTCATGGGGGTGGTGTGGGGTGTCGGAGATCTGTCTTCCTCTAGGCCGGTGGAAGGAATGCCAGACAGGACGTCTGGACAGGCTTCTTTGGAGCTTGACTCTAATATTCTAGACTTACAATACCAGACTTTGAAAATGGACTCATGTTTTCCTTCTTGCATTATTTTCTAAGACGAGACTAGCCTCTAAGTGGTGAAGACATCCAGCTAGTAATTGTACTGGGATGTGCCTCACGGCAACAGAAAGTAAGGGGCTTGGGGAGTATAGACAGGACTTACAAGACAGACAGGCAAGGCTGAAAGAAGAGTAGGTGACTACAGACTATTTTCTCCCCCTCTCTAGTGGGGAGAATGCAGGCCCTAGAACCAGTAAGATAAATTCTGAGCTGAATTTGGGTGGGGTCCAGTGGTGGTTACACAGAGAGCCTTGTGGACTTCAAAACTCCTCAATTCCAGTGTCAGTTTTGACCATCAGAGTTACAATTCCTTGTTAGCCATGAAAGCTTGGGCTTATCTATGCTGTTGGAAGAACTATAGACCCAGCTGATGGCAACACAGTTCCCATGGCAGGGGGTAGTGGACAGAGTCCAAGTAGGAGCAGCAGGCAAAGAGAAGGTAAAGAGCCGATACAATGTTACATTCTCTACCATTGTTGAGACGCCTGTATTTACGTGGCTACTGTTGTGACTGGAGCTGGGGACTCTTCTAGGTTTCAGGGCTGAAACCCTGTTTTCTCTTGGCCTAATGTGAAAGGGAATCACTGTCAGGCTGTTATCTGTGAGGGTAGGAGGGCATGCCTAGCCTGCAGTGGATGCTTCTCCTTCTTTAGGAAAGCTGTTTTGAATAAAGGGACTGAGCACTCCCATCCACTCTAGAGTCATGTGTCCTGTATTAGCCCCCAAGGCTCACAGAGTAAAAATAACTCTGGTTTTATATGTAGTACATCAGATAGAGACAAGCTGTCACAAACCTGAGCTAAAATTGTCTCTAGTCTCTCATGTTTAGAGATTTAATCTCTAAGCAATTTTCTTCAAGTAATGATTAGATCATCCCCTTAGCAGTTCTGTCTCCACATCTTGCTTTGTAGAGTGTGTTGCTATCATCTGGGCAAGAGGAAAGGCTGCATGAGAATTACTGAAACAAAAGGCCACATCTTGTGTTAGGTTCATCTCCAACGTGAAAGGCAGTATTTTAATCAAATGGATTATCTAACAAAACTGATTAGGGATCTGGTCAGTTAAGCAAGCCATTGTGTAGGTCATTTCCTCTAAATTGAAACATTCCTTCTTGGTGGGTCGAGGGTGCATCAGGCTCAGGACGCTAAGGAGTCTTTAAGAGTAAAGCTCAGGAGGCTCATGTAACTTAGCAGACTCAGGAAACTCAGAAAGTTACAGGATATTCAAGATCACTCCACAAAGTCATATAACACTACTTGCTGGGGACAGACAAATTAGTCAGGGGACCCTTGGGATGGAGTTTTAATGAGTTATCACCCCAGTGATGCAGCTTTGCGGCTCCCATTTTCCAGTAAGAAACCTCCATCAATACTCTATAAGTAATAAATTCATTGGTTTGTTAATCTAGACTTGGGTATAATTGTTTCTTTGTCTGTTATTGGTATTCTATCTGAAGCAAATGGTCCTTTGTTCATGTCTACTCATTTAAAAAAATTCATCTAACAGAAATAAAGCTGCACATGCCACAGTTCTTGAGATGGGGTTAAAAGGAAAAACCAATGTGAAAAGAAGCTGACAAGGCTTGGGTCCTACAGTATTCAGAGGTGCGACACAGGGCATGTGTGCCTCCATGGTCTCTGCTCCCTTGCATACAGCCATCCCAGAGGGACAGTAGAGAGGACAGACGGGCTCTTAGGCCTGCTACCTCTGGAGCCCAGCAAAAAGAACAGAGCTTAAGCCGACGCGGGCACCTGTATATTCTGAAAGAACACTCAGGAAACACGGGTGCACACTCACGCTTCCAGCGCACTCACTCCGCTGCTGCCACTTCCCACGCCTAGGTCTGAACAATAGTTGGATCACGGAACTTGAGACTTATGCGGACGAATACAAGCCACCCTATACAGGTTCTACGGAACACGCTCTTCTCAGCTATTCAATTTTCGTACACCACATGGAGTCACCACACCATTCGGAAGCAGACTGGTGGAATCTCAGTTTTTCCCATCTCCCTCTTCACTGACCAGGAGACTCACACTGTACCTCATTTTATAATTTGTCATCATTTATCTGCTGTCTGTTAGGCACAGGGCAAGGCTGGAGTCCACAACTGTATGGAAGTCAGACCTGAACTTTACCCTTATAAAATAACCTCGTGGAGGAAGACAGGAACCATACAGTGCGGTGGTTCCTTTGAAAGCAGTACAGGATCCTTTGAGATGCATACAGAAAAGCCTAGAAGATGTAGGCATCAGCACCCCCTTAAAGTGAAGGTAAAGGATGAGAGGAAAAGAGCTAAGGAGGTAGATGTGGGCAATCCGTGGAGGGCAGAGAGAATCCCAGGGAGGTGGCCAGAGGCTGGGCAGCAGAGAAAAGTGGCCTTTAGGATACAAGCAACGAGCAGAGCGTCCTGTAGTAGGTGGTTAAGGACAGAATGGATCTGGGAAAGGAAAGAGATTTTGATTGGATTTGGACCTGAAACTTGTGAGAACTCATTTGATTTAGCTCAAGCTTACTGTAAACAGCTGTTGTAGGGACGGAGCAATCAAGAAAAGTATGTTAAATTCCAGCTCATATTGTATACCATTAAAGAGTAAGCTCTGTGCAGGGAAGGCCTACTATCTGCAGGCGTAAGATATCTATACATATAGATAATAGACAAATAAATAAATAAGAATAAAGTTATTCAATTTCACTAAAAATTCCTTTATTTCTCAAGTGACGAATGATAGACACAGTATATGAACTTTTATTATCTCCTTAAACCAGACTTGTTCTTTTACTTTCTAAAATGATCTAAAATGTGTTTTTTCCAAATAGTTATATTTTAGATAAAGACAGGACCTATGACAAAATTTTAAAGGTAATTTGTGCTGTTAACACAGACTGTCAGGAGAAATGTGTTTTCAGCGAGCACTCACAGAGACTCTGCCAGACTCAGCCAGTACCTGCTGGTTGGGAGCTTTTATTCTTGTCAGGGGCAGATTGCATCCTAAACAACAAGTAAGTAAGTAAATAAAGAACAACTCCTATGGGACTGGTGTTAGGAGGCTAATAAAGTAAGGTGAAGGGGTTGGGGGAAATGAGGATGCTGAAGGTAGGAGAGCTGGGAGCAGTTTCTGACAATGTCCTTGAGGAAAAGTGAGATGCAGATGGGTCATGTGTGTTTATGTTTGTTGATTGTCAATAGATCGGTGGAGTACTGCAGGAAGGCAAGTGGAAAGAGAGCTTCTGCATTAGTGCAAGAAAGAGAAGGATTTTCTTAACTAGAGAGAGTATATTGCTGTAACACAACAATATAAACAACAAAAAACCCCAAGCATAAGTCCCACTCATCAGTACCATGCCACAGCCCAAAGGCCCACAGTGGATCAAGAATCTGGTCTACACCCGTGGACAGAGAGTCTGCATCAATCCTGGCTGTGCAGGGCAAGGCTGACATGTGACACTGTAAGGTTGAGACAGACTCCCTGCCCCCGAGATCAACAGAGACCTACAGCAAGGGCTCCCATTCTCTCCTCTATCACACACCGGTGCTGCTGACATGAAGGGAGCTGAGAGCCTATGTCAGAAACTCAGTCCATAGGAAAATAACAGGTCTAAACTCCTCTGGGGATGTCCACACCAGTGGTTCACAACCTTACTAACACTGCGACACAGTTCCTCATGCTATGGTGACCCCCAGCCATAAAATTATTTTTACTGCTACTTCATAACTATAATTTTGCTACTGTTTTAAATTGTAAATATTTATGTTTTCTAAGGGTCCTTCAGCCTCAGGGGGACAGTGACCTACAGGCTGAGAAACACTGATATAGACCCTAAATCTGCTTTTACAGGCTTGAACCAGAACTGCAAATTGAACCTTTCCTATCAGACTCAGTTTGATATATAATATAGCTCAGAGAAGAAAATCATTTAAAATCCACACCACCAAAGAGGAAATTCTGACTCATGGGATGTTTATAAGACAAATGTACATTCATTGTGTTTTGTCTTCCTGTCATCATTAACATCTTGTTATTTTTAATCTTCATTCTTACATCAGTAGCTCACACTATCTCGCTCAGTTAGATCTGAGGATTTCTCAGTTCATTTCCCCATCTGCTACAGTTCACTCTCTACTGCTCCTCCTATGTATAACTTGAGTAGTTTCCTTCGAATTACAACCTCTTATTTTTGTCTTTATCACCCCCCCCCTTTCCTTCTCAGCTATAACCTCTCATTTCGTAGTCTTTCAATTGTATGGTCCATAACGGTATCTAAAGTTCCCCTTCTAGATCCTGTCCCACCGTACTGCTTTCTCAGTTGGTCCAGTACCAATCTCTAGCCTTACTATACCCTTCCACTCCTGACCTAAGTAACACATTTCCTAGTTATGCCTTGTCCATGGTTCCTTCAATAGCTGGTCAAGTTAAAGGGATGGACGTTTTTAACTCGCTAGTATGGCATCTTCACATAGGCCTAAATAGCAATTTTGGTTACTTCTGAAGTTAATAATATATTCTAGGAGTAATATGGGGAATTATACCCAACACTGAGTGAGTGGTTAACTTCTGACATGTGCACATGTGCACAGAAGTTGACAGAAAGGCAATTAATGAAATAACTCTGGATGCATAAGTCCCAAGTCAGAAATATAAAAAAATAAAAATATATGAAAAATCTAGGCAGTATTACCCCACCCCCAAAATACCCATTTCATAGTAGTAGATCCCAATGACTTTAAAGTGTTTATAAATATATTTAACAAAATGGAAGAGGCTACAAACAATCCCTAAATAAATGTAGAAAGAATACCAACAAACACCTGAAGGACACAAAATAGTCAATAGGAGATACAAAATAGAAATTCACAAAAGAGATATACACAATAAAAAAAATCAATTTGAAATTTTACAAATTAAACCACAGTAAGTTGAATAAGAAACTCAGATTAAATGGATCAAATAGAAGACAGACTATCAGTGATCAGTTTGGCAGACCCTCAGAAAAATGGCCATAATACTACCTGAGGACCCAGCTATACCTCTCCTGGGTATATACCCAGAAGATGCCCCAACATGTAACAAAGATACATGCTCC
>CM052705.1:43030731-43052569 GCA_028551405.1 Uromys caudimaculatus | reverse complement strand
GACTGAAGAGAAACATGAACATATCCATAATGCTACAGAAAAGAAGAAAGCATCTTAGAAGAGTAAACAGATGAGGATGATCAAGTGGGCCTCATCCCAGGAATGAAGGGGTGGTCCAATATATGAAAATCCAGTAACATAATACACCATATAAAAAAATTGAAAGAAAAAAACACATGATCATTTCATTAGATGCTGAAAAAGCCTTTGATAAAATCCAAACACCCCTACATGCCTTGGAGAGATCAGGGATACAAGGTGCATACCTAAACACAATAAAGGCAATATACAACAAGCCAATAGCTCACATCAAATTAAATGGAGGAAAACTTAAAGTAATTCCACTAAAATTGGAGAGAAGACAAGGCTGTCCACTCTCTTCCAATTTCTTCAACATAGTACTTGAAGTCCTGGTCACAGCAGTAAGGCACCTAAATGAGATCAAGAGAATACAAATCAGAAAGGACAAAGTCAAAGTATCACTATTTGCAGATGATATGATAGTATACATAAGTGACCTCAATTATTCTGCCAGAGAACTCCTACAGCTGATAAACACCTTCAGCAAAATGGCTGGATACAAAATTAACTCAAAGAATTCAGTAGCCCTCCTTCATACAAATCATAAATGGGGTGATAAAGAAATTGAGGAAACACAACCCTTTACAATAGTCACAAATAATATAGAATATCTTCACGTAACTCTAACCAAGCAAGTGAAAGACCTGCATGACAAGAAGTTCAAGTTGCTGAAGAAAGAAATTGAGGAAGATATCAGAAGATGGAAAGATCCCCCATGCTCACAGATAGGTAGAATTAACATAGTGACAATGGCCCAGACTATCAAAAGCAATCTATAGAATCAATGCAATTCCCACCAAAATTCCAACACAATTCTTTACAGACCTTGAAAGAGCAATTTTCAACTCCATAAGGAAAGACATCATATCCAGGATACCTAAAACAACCGTGTACAATAAAAGAACTTCTGGAGGTATCACCATCCCTGACTTCAAGTTGTACTATAGAGCAGTAGAAGTAAAAACTGTGTGGCAATGGAATAGAAATAGACAGGTTGATCAATGGAATAGAATTAAAGGCCTAGAAATAATCTCACACATCTATGGGTACTTGATTTTTGACAAAGGAGCCAAAACTATACAATGGAAAGGGGGAGCACCTTCAACAAATGGTGCTAGTCTAACTGGATGTCTGAATATAGAAGAATGCAAATATGTCCATATTTATCACCCTGTACAAAACTCAAATCCAAATGGATCAAAGACCTCAACATAAAACCAGATACACTAAATCCAATAGAACAGAAAATGAGGAATAACCTTCAACTCATTGGTACAGGAGCTAACTTCCTGAACAGAACACCAATGACTTAGGCACTGAAATTAACAATTAATAAATGGAACCTTATGAACCTGAAAAGCATCTGTAAGTCAATGGATACTGTCAATAGGGCAAAACAGCAGCCCACAGATTGGGAAAAGATCTTTACCAACCCTACACCTGATAGTAGGCTAATATCTAAACTATATAAATAACTCAACAAGTTAGACACCAACAAATGACCAATTAAATATGGTTATTTAATTAAATATGGTTACCAAATAACCCAATTAAAAATGGGGTACAGAGATAAGCAGAATTTCAACAGAATAATCTTGAATGGCTGAGAAGCACCTAAAGAAATGTTCAAAGTTCTTAGTCATTGGGGAAATGCAAATCAAAACAACTCTGAGATTCTACCTCATACCCATCAAAGTGACTAGGATAAAAACTCACATAACAGCTCATGTTGATAAGGATGTGGAGCAAGAGGAACACTCCTGCATTGCTGGTGGAAATGCAAACTTGTTCAATCACTCTAGATTTCTCAGAAGATTTAGAGTAGTTCTACCTCAAGACACAGCTATACCACTCCTGGGCATATACCCAAAAGATACTCCACATTTGCTTAATACGTTCATAGCAGCTTTACTAGTAATAGCCAGAAACTGGAAACAACCTAGATGTCCCTCAACTGAAGAATGGATAAAGAAAATGTGATCCATTTACACATGAGGATATTACTCAGCCATTAAAAACAAGGACATCATGAATTTCACAGGTAAATGGATGGAAGTAGAAAATATCATCCCAAGTGAGGTAACTCAGACCCAAGAGGTCATGCATGGTATATACTCACTTATAAGTGGATATTTGCCATAAATTACAGGATAATCATGCTACAATCCACAAACCCAAAGAACCCAAATAACAAGGAGGGCCCAAGGGAGGCTGGTTGAACTTTCTCAGAAGGGAAAATAAAATAAATATTGGAAGTGTATGGAGGGAGGGAATAGGGTGGGAGAAGGGAGATGGAGAGGACCATGGGGAGTCAGGTGTAGGGACAGCAGGGGAGAGAGAAAGGAAATTGGTGGTGGGTGGGGCAGGAGGCATCTCTAATATGTGCCAGAGACCTGGGATGGGGGAGGTCCCAGGGTGGCTATGGGGGAGACTAGCTGAAACTCCTGGTAGTGGGGAATATGGATCCCCAAGTGGTCACTTCTTATAGCCAGGCAGGATTCCCAGTGGAGGGATAAGCACAGCAACCCACCCACAAAATATTCAGCATAAAATGTGTCCTGCCTACAAGATGTGCAGGGACAAAGATAAACCAAGACAGGGGGAATGGCCAACCAATGGCTGCCCAAATTAGGACCCTACCATGGGCAAGCACCGATCCCTGACAGTATTAATGAAACTCTGCTATGCTTGCAGACAGGAGCCTAGCATAATTGTCCTCTGAGTGGCTTCACTCAGCAGCCAATGGAAAGAGATGCAGAGACTCACAGCAAGCATTAGATGGAGCTCAGAAATCTTGTGGAAGAGTGGGGAATAATTGAGGGACCCGAATAGGATAGGGACTCCACAGGAAGACCAACAAAGTCAACTAACCTGGACCCTTGGGGACTCCCAGAGACTGAACTACCAACCAAAGAGTGAGCATGGACTGGATCTAGGTACCCCTGCATATATGTAGCAGATGTGCAACTTTGTCTTCATGTGGGTCCCCAACAACTAGAGTGGAGGCTGTCCCTGAATTTGTTGCCTGCCTGAGGATCTCATTCCCTTAACTGGGCTGCCTTGTCTGGCCTCAGTGAGAAAGGATGTGCCTAGTCCGTCAGTGACTGATATGCTAGAGTGGGGGGAGGCTGGGATGAGGGTTGGGGGTGATACCCAGGGGGTCTCCCTTCTCAGAGGAGAGGGGAGGGAAATGGGGAAGGAGCTGGGAGAGGGGGAACTGGGAAGAGAGCAGGACTGATATTGGGATGTAAAGTAAATAAATAAATAAGTTAATTAAAAAATATTTGCAAACTGTTGGCTTCAATCCAGAAATTCAGGGATGCCTCAAGATAATGCAAGTCAATAAATGTAATATCATAAATAAATGGACTTGACAGAAATCCTGAATATTTTCACAGATGTAGTAAAAATTTTTTCATAAAATTTAACATTCCAGGATTATAGAAAGTTGAAGAAATAGAAATAGAAAGAACATATGAATAGAAAAAATATACCTCAACTTATAAGGTTATAAATAGCTCATCTATAGACAACATTATGCTAAATGGGGAATGTTGAAATCATTTCCACTAAAATCAGGAACAAGACAAAGGTGTCCATTTTCTTCACACTCATTTAATATGGCAAGACTACGAAATAAAAAGAACACAAAAGGAAAGGAAGAAGTTAAAATTTCCTTGTTTTAAATAGTAATGATACCACGTACCCTAAAGACTCCCCAAGACAACACTTAGATCAGATGAACACTTTTAGCAAAGTGCCGAGACACAAAACTAGCATATAGAGTCAGTATCCTCCCTACAGATCAATAGCATGCAGAGAAAGAAATTAGAAAAATGAGTCCACCCATGATTACTTCCACAAACAAACAAAAACAATAATAGCTCCCCCTAATAAATTTAACCAAAGAGTGAACGACTTCTATAATGAAAACTAAAACATCAAAGACAAAAATTGAAGAAGATAGTAGAAGATGGTAATGCCTCCAGATGAAAGAGTTAATATTGTGAAATACAACCCCATTAAAACTTCAGTTCACAGAAGTAGAGTAAATTACCTTGAAACTCATATGGAAGTACAAAGGACCCTGGGTAGCCAGTGCCATCCTGAGCAAAGAGAACCATGGTAGAAGTACTATCATACCTGACCCCGAGTTAGTCTACAGAGCCATAGTGACAAAAACATCCTTGTACTGGCACAAAAACAGGTCAGCGAAACAATATGAGGGACACAGATATAAATCCACAGAGATAGAAAGGTAGGATAAAAGTCTTTTCTATTAATTCATATGTATTCAGGGATGATTGCATCTTATATTTTATGAACATAAGAAAATATATGCATTTGTATATATATGTGCTGGTGAATATCATGACATAAATATGAATACATGATTTATGAGGAAAAATAGAAATATATTGTCAACTGAAAGTTGGAGATTTCTAACAATCATTTTGTGCTTATATATATTTTTTTGATACTTTATTTACATTTCCAATGTTTCCCCCTTTCTAGGTCTCCTCTTTGGAAACCACCTATCCCCTCCCCCTCCCCGCCTCTATGAGGGAATTCCACCTCCCACTCACCCACCCACCCACTCCCATATTCCCACCTTGACATTCCCTTTTACTGGGGCCTCTCCTCCCCCTGATGGCCAACAAGGCCCTCCTCTGCCACATATGTGGTCTGAACCATGGGTCCCTCCATGTGTATTCTTTGGTTGGTGGTCCAGCCTCCGTGAGGACGGGGGGGGGGGTATCAGGCCAGTTGACACTGTTGCTCCCTCCATGGGGCTGCAGATGGACAATTTGGGTTCACAGCAAACAAATCTGTGTTAAACTTATTTCCAGATGCAATGCCTATGCTGTTTGCTTAATTTATCTCTGAATGATGATTCTTCCCACAGCAACTCCAAAAATCTATAGTCATAGTGGATAATTTGTCTCATATATATATATATGAAAAAGAAGATGTTTTTAAACCTACATGCAATGTAAGTAATACCAAATGGGTAATTATCTTATGGAGCAATTCCTCAGCATAAATCCTTATTTAAACTTTATCTATTTCTGTTTCTTTTCCACACCAGCAACTGAATTAATATATTTGCGTAATATAATGTCTCTCTTTGGGATAATAAAACCTTATGCTTTATGTAAAAAAATTAAATAAATCCACAGAAATTTGGGCAGAGACACCAAAACAAAAACAACAACAAAACACTGGAGACAAATGAGTATCTTCAAAAAATGGTGTTGGCAAGAATGGATTTACATGTAGAAGAAGGAAGCTAGACACATACCATTGACTTTCTGCGAAAATCAACTCAAATGGATCAATGATCTTAGTGTAAGACCTGAAACTCTGAAACTGATAGAGGAAAACTAGCAAAACTACCTCATTAGATCAGCTTACGCAAGGACTGTGATCAGTTCCCCAGATACTCAGGAAATGATGACCACGACTGACAAGTGAGATTTCATGAAATTAAAAAGCTTCTGTACAACTGAGGGAACAATTAATCGAGTGGATAAGTGAAGGGACAGTCTACAAGGTGGGAAATGATGTCTCCAAGTTGTTTGTCTAGAGGATTAATTCCTAAGCTATACAAAGAACTGTAAGAAGAAATGGGCCACCAACAACCCAGTCTATAAACGAGCTGATGAAGTCAACAGAAGTTCCAGAGTGATGAGCCACTGAGCATGGGCAAATGTTTCTCACTAGTCATCAGAAAAAAGCAAATTAAAACTACATTCAAATTCTACCTTACCCCACTCAGAATGACAATTCTTAAGAAAAGAAATGACAATGGATGCCAGTGAGAATGCAGACTGAAGGGGACAGACACTAACACATTGCTGTATGTTAAACTGGTGTAGCCACTATGAAAATCAGTCTGGACTAGTTCTGTCATGTGACCAAATGCTACCACTCTTGGATATTTATTTGAACAACTCCAAGTTAACATATATCAGAGATTTTTGCAGTCTCTTTTACCAAAGTGTTATTTGCAATACCTCAGTTATGACACCAACTAGGAAAGTGTGGTATATATACACAGTGGAATATTTTTCAGCCATAAAGAAGAAACATGTCATTTGCAGAAAAATTGATGCAGCTGGAGATAATCACACTAGGCAAATTAAGTCAGTCTCAGAAAAAAACATAAATATCACATATTTCCTTTCATTTATGGTTAGAGCTTATGCAGATACATGAAATTATATATATATACAGATGTCATGAAAGTAGAAGCAACATTGTCTAGGGAGAAAGGGAAGCATAAGGGAATGAGTGGGAATGTTTAAAGTAGATTATATTTGCATAAAGATTAGAAAATACATGAAGTATTCAATTTAAAAAGGGGAAAGGCTGCTTACAATTTCAAAGGAGCAACTTGTAATTAGGCTGACCCACTGATTTTAGTCCTCTGAGAGGGATACCAGATATTAATGGTACTGAGTGTGTGGCAGAGTAAAACTGTTTACTTCATGGCCAAGAAAAGAAACGACTGGAGCCCCATAGTCTCATTAAATGGCATCTTTTCAATGACCTAAAGTCCTCTCATTAGGCTTTATCACTACCTCACAATAGTACCTCTGTGGAGACCAGCCATTTTCTGTACATGGGCCTCTGAAGAATACTTAAGTTAATCATAGCAGACATGGACCAGAAGACACAGGTTTGAGTGTTTGACACAGGGCCAGACTAGGGAACATGCAGATCCATGTGGCTGTGAGAGCTGGGATGATGGGGATTCCTGAGTAGCGGTGGTGATGCTAGCGGGGCCTAACAAGATGGTTGCTGGTGATCTGCAGAGGTTATGGTGATGAGGTTGCTCAGTGATGGCGAAGAAGTGGAAAGCTGGGTCAGCAAAATCCCATGGCACCCTCTGGCCCTAGAGCAGTGGTTCTCAACCTGTGGGTCATGGCCCCTTTGGAGGTGGAATGAACTTTTCACATGGGTCTTATATCAGATATCACACATATCAAACATTTATATTACGGTTCATAACAGTAGCAAAATTACAGTTATGAAATAACAATGAAATATTTAATGGTTGGAGGTCACCACCACATGAGCAACCGTAAAGGATCGCAGAATTAGGAAGGTTGACAACCAAGAGATACTTTTCCAACATGTGAGCTGCAAGCAAATATGTTATCATGTCCTCTACCTATGTAAACATTTTATTTTTCTAAAAACATTCAGAAGATACACAGGTCCATGGCTAGTGTAGTATGTATTCATTAAGATTTAAATAATGAGTAAGGAAGTGCTACTTAAGTATCTTTAAATTTTCCCCATAATACATTGATGATTCTTCATTGTTTCTAGGAACTGCCACTTCCTGATCTGTTCCAGGAGCATGCCCTTTTTGTCTGATTTCACACCTCCCTCTGTGAGAACAAGGTAGCATGACTGCTATCACTCACAAAGCTGTGCCCTGTTTGTTAGGAATCTGCTTAGATTGAAGCAAAATGATCCATTGGGCTCTACTGACCATCCACATAATATCAGTTACATCGCAGAACTGGTCCATGCCTGGTTCCCAGTGATTCTCACTGTGCTTCACGGAGTCTCACCAAACAATATAAGCCTTAATCTTAAGGTGAAGAAAAATGACTTCCTTTCTGGTCATGTTAAATATACTACTCACAATTTTGTAACATAAATGTAGAAAAGCACGTCTTGTACAAATTCTCCTGAATTCTAGGCCATAGCCACTATCTTCAAAAAATGTGATGTTTTTCAGTGTTGGCAACACCCTGCCTTCCACATGAGACCAGCGAGCCATGGGCAAAGCAACCCGAGCAGTTCTATGAACCAAAGCAGGGAATCACTACCTCCCGTAGATTTCATAGACTGGCCCATTATGAGTCCAGGTTATAAACTGGAGGCAAGAGAGGCCTTCATTGAGTGGGTTTGTTACTATGCTAAGTAATGGTTTAAAAAGCTTGGGAATGTAAGTAACACACCCTAGAACTGTGTTGCCAGATAATGGTGGTGAAGTCTTCAGAGGCTTTGGGTGGCCTTGGGTGCTAGTGACAGAAAGGACTTAGATACTTCTGAGATTCCTCAGGTACTTTGTACTTGAAGAAGTACTGTAGGCAGAAGACAAATGGGCTAGATTTGAACACTGGAACCACAACAACAGTTCAAGTACTGAATCGTCAGTAGGCTAGTGTGGTGGTTTGAATACGCTTGGCCCAGGGGGTGGCATTATTAGGAAGTGTGGCCTTGTTGGAGTAGGTGTGTCACTATGAGGGTGGGCTTTGAGAAACTTTCCTTCTAGCTCTGGAAGCTAGTCTTCTCCTAGCAGCCTTCAGATGAAGATATAAAACCTTAGCTCTTCCTGCACAATGCCTGCCTGGACACTGCCATGCTCCTGCCTTGATGATAATAGACTCAGCCTCTGAACCTGTAAGCCAGTCCCAATTAAATGTTGTCCTTATTAGAGTTGCCTTGGTCATGGTGTCTGTTCAGAGCAGAAAAACCCTAACTAAGACAGCTAGTATCCCAAGTTTGACTTTAACATTGCAACTGAGGCTCAGAACCCAGAATCCTCTGCTGGGTGGAAGTTGTGAGTATGGGTGGTGAGAGGGGCTTGGGTTCACATATGTCCTTCCTTTCCCTTGCTCTGTTCTGCCCCAGGTGGTAAGTTCTGGTATGATAACTCAGAACCCAGTGAAACCTTTTTATGTTCACCTTGGCCCTTTGCAAAAAACTTATTAGCAAATTAGACTTTAGTTCATGGCTTATGAATACTCTCTGTCTTCCAGGATTCTTATCAGTGTAGTAGAGGCATTTACAGCAGCAAAGACAAGTGCTGCTGAATCTGACAGATCCACAGCTCATTCTCTTCTTATCTGCAGCCAACTATTTTCCTAAAATAATACTTCTCTATTTCCATAGGTTAGAATCCAGGTCTTGTGTTGAGACTGTGGGTCACCAGCACATAGAGAAAGAATTTGAGTACTTTTATTGCAAAAAGTCATAGGGAAGGAGATAGGGTGAACCCAAGTCCCACTTTACCCATTGCATTCAATGTTATGTACTCCTCCACTGCCCGCTCAGGGCTCTTTTTTTTGAGACAGGGTTTCTCTGTGTAGCCCTGGCTGTCCTGGAACTCACTCTGTAGACCAGGCTGGCCTTGAACTCAGAAATCCGCCGGCCTCTGCCTCCCAAGTGCTGGGATTAAAGGCGTGCGCCACCACTGCCCGGCTGCTCAGGACTCTTGTTGGCCATTCTCTCAATGAAAAACAGCTCTGCTTGGAGGACCGTCTGCATCTAGAAGTTGGGGTTCTCTATCATAGCCAGTTGCCTATTTTATTTCTTCTTTCTCCTTCCCTTTATTACAACTATACTCCTGCAACCTAGGCTGATTCCAACTGTACAACTATCAGGAGAGAAAGTATACTTGGCAAGTTTTCAAAAAACCTAATTTACTTAATTTAAGCGTTGTTCCCTGGGCTAATCCAACAATGTTTGGTGACAGAACTAGTTAATCCTCAGAGACCTGGATCCTCGACCTTACATGGTCCCACCATTATTATATAGTGGATCTCCTGAACTCTACTGATCAGAATGCATGATCTCTTGCCAATAAGCAAGCACTTTATGCTTCTCTGCCTGCCTCCCAAGGCTATACTTTTGACAATAATCATTCATATATTGCTATCCAATTATTTCAATGTCTATAATAGTTCACTCTTGTCTGGTAAAAAGATGAATAGAAAACAGAAAACAGAAGTGCCAATTCTGCTGATAAACTGGTCAGGTGCACCTAAGTTACCTCTGGTTGTATGCTCCATGGACACCACAGTCTTGCCCATGAGTTGCAGGGGAAAAAGACCCAGGCAGAGACTCCAGGGAACATGTGGAAATACCACCAACAGCAAGTGAGTTGCTAGAGGGAACAGAATCTTGCACAAGTAGAAACTGGGGATTGGCGCGGAAATGCAAGGAGCTATGGATAAGACTGTGAAGGCCACCATCTCACAGCCCCTGTGAGGAGAAGATGGCTGGCATGCAACTTCCTCTTGAGAGTAATCTCAAGAAAACTTAACATCAAATACATCATGAGCCAGTCCTTCCCCACTTCTACAGAGAAGTCCCTTGTCCAGTTATATGATTGGCAATGGAAGTACAAATTTATTTAGTATACACATTTTATTACCCATCTTTAATGTTTGTTGTTTTCAATAAATTAAATATCACTCACACACACACACACACACACACACACACACACACACACACACACACACACACACATCATATATTTAAGCAACAAATCATTCCTTAGATACGTTTATGGACTCTAGAGTAGTTTTGAGCTCACGAGAAGTACAAGTCTCTAAACATGCCTACAGTTTGATTTTCAGGTACTTGACCTTCAAAGACATTTTCAGAAACACAAGTACATAAATACAAGGAGGTTTGTTGCCTGTAATTTATGGGGAAAAGATCTCCCTTTTTTTGTTAAGAATGCTGTGGGTGTTCTCTGAAAAGGGTTTTCTTTCTCATAATGGATTTTGTTTCTAAAATAAGCAAAGCAGCTATGCCCTTCAGGATCATGGTCAGTCAGTGCTCCTGGACTGTCAGGCTGCTGCCTGCTTCCCAGAGACTTTAAATGACTGCCCACCCACAGATAGTCATGGGTCTGCCTGTGGGCTAGGAATGTTGTCATTGTGATTCATGCAGAGTCATTTTATGTTGAAGAAACTAAGAATCTAGTGGACGGCGATTTAGTATTCCCAGGGAAAGTGGACCCTACTCTCATCTCAAAGACTTGACTGTTTCCCAGGTTTTAAAAAACTAAAAACATTAAAAAAAAATACTCTATTGATTTTCCAAGTCTTCAAGCATCAATTTTCTTCCAGTTGAGCTGTTTACACTTTCTGAAATGTTTTTCAGAGGAGCCTTTGAGACCACTGTGCTTGAAGTAGTTCATAGTTTATAGTGACCTACTTTTTAAATGGTTCTAAAGATGCAGGTTCCTAACTGTGTTTTCCTAGTTTATATCTTGAAGTTGGACTCTCTAGTCTATCACTAAATGTTTAAAGATAGTGAAAGAAAATGCTTAGAAAGCTGTTTCCTGCTTGGACTTTTAAGAGGACTCACAGCATAAAATTCACAACCTAACCATGTAATAGTTGCCTCTACCTGGTTTTAGAAAGTGTTGGTGCACAGAATTTCCTCATGCATTTTGGCCAACACCATTACAGAAAACACAACTGCAGTATTATGAAAGATGGCAGCAAACAGATTTAGGCAAAGGTTCAGAAATTTGAAAAAGTCTCAAAATGCATGTAATGCACAATACCAGTTTTGAAAATATATTAATGCACAAGAAAGAAAAGCCTAGAACAATATATAACCTAGCTTTCTTAGTGTTTATGTAACTAGGTGATGAGATAATGGCTTTGTTTCACTCCAAAATCTATAATAAGATTGTAATTTTAGTAAAGTGAATAAGTAAAAATAATAAATAATAAACAAATAAATAATTTAAAAAAGAGTGTATTTTTAAAGTGAAAACTCACACCTGGACTAAAGTACTATCCACTCTGCAAATGGCCTGTGGGAGGCAGTGCAGTCAGCTTCTTGCCTCCTGGGCTTCTCAGGCATCTTGAATTCAAACTAGCCAAGTGGAGGTTTAGAGAACAAAAGGCCTGAGAGCAGTACTGCTACATTGCCCCTTCACCAGAGAAACAATCCCATGATGCTACATTGTTCCTTCAACAATGGAAGGATCCTGTGCTGCATACCAAACTTAGGAAGCTTTGGTATATTCTTACACCTGATGCAGAGCTTAGACTCACCCAAACAGCGCAAGTTCTGAGCCATGAAATAGACCTCAAGCTTGAAACTTTAAAATGTATATAAAAATCTTTAGAGCCAACACTTAAGTGAGCATGTTTCTGTTCATGCATGATTAGACACATACAGATATTTGCTACCAGTGAAATGCACATAGAAGGAAGCCCAAGAACGACTCAATCTAAAGACATTAGGGAATGAGTAATTCTGGGAAATGCGTCCTACTTAGTATTTGTAACAGGAATTTAAAGGTGAGGATAGCAGGTGGTGATTTTAGTTTGTTTTCCTCTCCCCGTGCACATGGGTGAGACTTTTGTAAACTTGGGATCTGCATGTAAACCTGCATGACAGCAAAAGCTGTCAGGAAAGCTTGGTTTTCTGGTCAAACCCCATGGCAAAATTCTTGACAAATTCCACCAGCAGTTGGGGATCCTGAGGTGTCTTTAATAACTGTTATGTTATTCTGTACTGTGCCTTTAAACATTTATTCAACTTTTATCGCATCTCACTTGGTGAAACGACTCAAGTGTTCCATCCCCTCTCTCCTGGGACAAAGTCATACTTTGAAATCCAGTTGACTTGATTGCCTCACAGGCCTGGTTTTTTATGGGTTCAACAAGAAGATATGATTTAGTGGCTGGAGAGATGGCATCAGTAGTTAAGTGGTGCTTGCTGCTTTTGCAGAGTACCTGGGTTTGGTTCCCAGCACCCACTTTGGGCAGCTCATAACTTGTGTAATTCCCATTCCAGGGCATCAGAAGCCTTCTTCTGGTCTCTGCAGTCACTGACCCATACATGGTGCACATTCATACACTGAGGCACATACATGAAGGAATAAAATTTATGATTTAGTAAATGAAATAGCTATGATTTTATAAACAAAAGAAAGCTGTTTTTCCTCAATGTGACGACAAAGACATCCCGCAGAGTCTTCAGCTCCTCCATTCTGATCAGAAGTAGGTGCAGCATCTTTCTAACCCGTTCAGAGGAAACTGGGTTTATATTTCCAATGGATGCTATGAGGCCCTCATCCCGCTTCATCCTTGCCTGTTGTTTCTTTCTGAGTTCCTCTCTTTCTTGTAACACAGGGCAGCTAACTCATGCTATGGGTTACATAATAATTACACCTTGTTTAAAATGCTTGGGAACCAGGGTGTTTCAGACTCGGGAACTCCATATATTTTGGAATATTTCCATGTCCAGAACTGACCACCTTGGTGCCTTCGTTACCTCTGTCACAGCTGTAAAAAATTACCTAACAGGGTTTATTTTTTTTCTTCTTTCCTGGCTCATAGTTTGGGAAGGGAGAAATCCACTGTGTCACAAAAGGCATGGTGGCTGGAGTGTAAGGCCAGTGACGTGGCTCTGGCATCCAGGAAGCAGAGAGAGGGGACACTGGTGCTCACACTGCAGGCCCCTTCTTATCTCCTTCAGTCTGGGAACATGGTCTTGGGATGGTGCTACCCATTCACAGGGAGATCTTCCTCCTCAGGTAAATCTCTCTAGAGATGACAAGTGCAGAAGCGTCTTTCCTAGAGAATGCTAAATCCAGTTACGCTAACAATAACGATTAACCACCATACCTGAGGATTGGATCAAGTCTAAACATGAAATAAATTCACTTTTGTTTCTTATGTACCTTATACAATGAGCTGAATGCAATTGTGTGTGTGCGTGTGTGTGTGTGTGCACACACACATGCATGTGCAGGCATATGTGTGTGTGTAAGCTTGCTTGCATGTGAGTTGGTATGTGTGGTGAGGTGCTGAAGTTGACCCTGGTTGGTTCCCTCTATGCCTCTCTATTATCTGTTACTGGGCCAAGAACCCACTGATTTGGCTGGTTAGCCACCTTGCCCCAGGCATCTCCTGTCTTTGCCTGTCAATGCTGGGATTATAAGTGGGCTGTATGCCTGTCCAGTTTTTTATTTCAGTTCTGGGGATCTGAACTCTGGTCTTTACACTTCACTTGAGAGGCAAGTGCTTTATCCGCTGAAAGCCATATCCACAGCCCCCTGCAGGCGATTTTATAGAGTATTTTTAGTATTCATGTGTTTTAAATGCAATCTCTTGGAGTCAGGTATGGAAGGTCTCACACTGCTGGCACTCTCAGTCAGAAGCAGTTTAGATTGGGGACTTCTAGACTAGGAACGCCCAGCTTGTAGTTCCCTGTTTTCCAACAACTTCCTCCAGACCTGCTGACAAGCTGCACTGAGACTCCATCTTCCCAGAATAGTTAGAAACAGTCTTGTCACTATAAAACATGGAGCCACAATATCTTAGTCTCCGATATCTGTCTTCACTGATTTCCAGTGAAGGTGGTGCTAAGGAAATGCCTCCGGTTTCTGTTATACAGTATCCATAAGGAACAAGCTTCTGGTCTGGATAAGTTTTCCATTGCTATGGAAACCTCAGAGAGTCAGAACAGAAGGTTTCTCTTTCATGACATGTGACATGTATTGAATATAGGCACATGAATTTATGTGTGCATGCGCGCGTGTGTGTGTGTGTGTGTGTGTGTGTGTGCTCAAAGGCCAGGGAAGAGTATCAGGTGTCCTTCTCTATCATTCTTTGCCTTGTTCCTTTGAAGCAGGGTCTCTTTGTCAAAAAACTAAATCTCCCATTTTTTTTTGGCTAGGCTAGAAACCAACAAGCCATAGTGTTACTCCTGCCTCTGCCTGCCTCAGTAGTAGTGATAGATGTGTGCAGGGCTATACCTGCCTGTTATATGTATACTGGGATCTGTTTGTTTGTTTGTTTGTTTGTTTTTTCCGAGGCAGTGTTTCTCTATGTAGCCTTGGCTGTCCTGGAACTCACTCTGTAGACCAGGCTGGCCTCGAACTCAGAAATCCACCTGCCTCTGCCTGCCTCAGTAGTAGTGATAGATGTGTGCAGGGCTATACCTGCCTGTTATATGTATACTGGGATTTGTTTGTTTGTTTGTTTGTTTGTTTGTTTCTGAGGCAGTGTTTTTCTGTGTAGCCTTGGCTGTCCTGGAGCTCACTCTGTAGACCAGGCTGGCCTCGAACTCAGAAATCTGCCTGCCTCTGCCTCCCAAGTACTGGGATTAAAGGCGTGCACCACCACTGCCTGGCTTATACTGGGATCTGAACTTAAGTCCTCATGGTTGTGTAGCAAGCACTCTTAACCAGTGGCCCATGACGCCAACCTCAAGAACTCTCATTTAGAGCCTGTGTTTTGTTATTATACTACTATCCTGGGAGCAAGATTCCTTCTTCTTGTCCTCATGTTTGGTGGCTAACAGGTATTATTCAGGTACTAATACTATGAAGTAATACCATAATACTATGTAATAATGCACATGTAGCTTCTGACTACCCAAGGTTTCTTCACTGGGTTCTGCTCTCCCCTCTAGCCCACAGTTGTTCATGAGAATTCAGTAGAAGTAATACAAAAGACAGCCTAGGGGAGGAAAGTGTTGCGGATAATATATATATATATTTTTTAAAAAATGCAATTCATGCTATGCTAGCTGGCCCCAGCAGGCTGGCTGGCCCCAGCAGGCTGGCTGGCCCCAGCAGGCTGGCTGGCTGGCCCCAGCAGGCTGGCTGGCTGGCCCCAGCAGGCTGGCTGGCCCCAGCAGGCTGGCTGGCTGGCAGGCATGGCCTGTTCTCATCTCATAGAAACTGACTCAGAGCTCCAGCCAGCTCACTTAAGTTCCTACTGATGGGTTGCTACCATGCCAGCCCCATGCTTCAAAATTCCCACAGCCTTTTGGGGTACACTTCTGGCAAACCCACACTTTGCTACTGTACCTTTCTCTCTGGAACCCAGTCGAGCCGCCACGTGAAGGAGAACACCACACAAACTTAGTTCAGAATCAATCATAACTCAATCACTGGGCACAACTAGAATTCTAATCTTGTAAGTCAGATGAATCTAAATCCTCCAGTGGTGAATCCGGGCAGATCCGCCATCTAAACTGGGGATAACTAATAGCTACATCTTGTCCTCCCACTGTCTCTGTCCAAAAGCTCGTATCTGTCTCCTGCTTCTTCTCTTCCTCCCACCCCCTGGAAGTCCCTCCTACTTGCCCAGTGATTGTTTTCTTTATTCATTAGAGAAAGGTTCACAAGAAGTCACCTGAGTATGTGACTCATTCCTCATTCTAGACAGCCCCTCCTGGGACAGCAGAATGAACATCAAAATACAAACAGCTCCAGGGCCATCCACAACAGGAGAGGGTTTATTTGCTTCAACATTTCTACAGTATAGTCCGTCAACAAGGGAAGGCAGGGAAGGTACTCATCCAGGAACTGAGGGGAAGACCATGGGGGACTGCTGCTTACTAGCTTTCTCAGCTTGCTTTTGCATATAATCCAGGACCACTTGCCCAAGGGTGGCACTACCCACAGTGGGCTGTGCCCTCTTACATGAGTTATTGACTGAGAAAATACAGCTAGCATGGTGGTGCACGCCTTTAACCCCAGCACTTGGAAGGCAGAAGCAGGCAGATCTACATAGTGAGTTTCAGGTCACCCCACCAAGATTACACAATGAGTCCCTGTCTCAACACACACACACGCACACACACACACGCACACACAGAGAGAGAGAGAGAGAGAGAGAGAGAGAGAGAGAGAGAGAGAGAGAGAGAGAGAGCTACTACAGACATACCCACAGGCCAACTTTATGGAGACAATTCTTCCTCGGGTGAACTTATTCTCTCATGATAGACGTTTGTATCCAGGAGACAAAAACTAGCTAGCCCAGTAGTACAAGTGCTTTCATAGCTGACAGTTATTCTGATTGGTTGAGCAGTATCCACTATGTTGGCCCAGTGCCCAGGCATAATGAATATTAATGACCCAACCATCACCCTTGCGTATAATTCAATAGATGAGATCATTATCCTATCCTACTGCTGCTTACTATGCATGTGTGCCTATTTGCTTCAAGAAACATCAATCAAAGCCCTAACCCTGAAAACTAATGTCAATATTTATGCCACGATTCCTTGGAAGACTGGCTCAGCAGCCAATTGCACTTCTTTTCCTCATTCCATTCCCATCACCTTGAGGACTTAAACAAAATCTATTATTGTTTTTTTAAAAGAATTTCTTGCATGAGCACCAGAGTATTTATATCGATTCTACTCTACCCGGTCCCCATTGCAGCAATCCCCTGTCCATCTCCACTCCCGCCTCCTTCTCATCCTTGTGGTCTCATCTTCTTAATAATTATCCCCCCCCTCTCTTTCTCTCTCTCTCTCTCTCTCTCTCTCTCTCTCTCTCTCTCTCTCTCTCTCTCTCTCTCACACACACACACACACACACACACACACACACACACACACACACACACACACACTGCTGACTCCACTTAGTATGTACACATGGTTAGCACTACTTGGGGTTGCGTGACCCATTAGAGGCTCATCTCTGGAGAAGCCTGATTCTCCCTCTCTCAATACCCCATTAATTGCCTGTAGCTCTTCATCCAGGGACGGAGCTGGGGGATTGTGAGATTACACAACAGCCAGGTTGGATGTTGACTGGTGTTGTGCAGGTTCTGTTTAAGCAACCTTACTGTTAAGATTTCATAGGTATAATTCCCTGTCACATATAGAAGACATTATCTTATAACAGACATCCTGATCCTCTGGCTCATAAAATCTAGAAGACACTATCTTGGATTAGATATTCTGGCCTACCATGAGGCTTTCTAACTCATGGTAGTGCAGAAAGTTCTTCTTTGTGTCTCCAGCCTGTCCCTACTTTATGAGGGGGTGTTTCTAGGTCACATTCTTTCTCTGTCTTGTCCTCTGCACACACCATATCATCCCTGACAGATGGGGTTCTGTGGAAAATGGCTTGGTTCTACTTGAATCACCTGGATATCTGATGAATATATTTGTTAGTTCCTCTTTTTTTTTTTTTTTTCCTTTTTTTGAGACAAGGACTTACTATATAGCCCTAGTTGGCCTGGAGCTTGTTGTGTAGCCAAGGCTAGCCTGGAACTCAGAGAGACCTGCCTGCCTCTGCCTTCCCACCATGCCTGGCACATTATTTGCTATTCCATCTAGGACTGTGGCAGCTCTTCCAGTAGCAGGGCTGAGACTCTCACAAGGCAATCTTAAGGAGATGACACTGTTCTTAAGAAATTTAATATTTTTGCTGTAAGTAGAGGCTGAACCACATTTTGCTACATTCACATTTTTGCCACAAAAATAATGATATTGAAAAGTTATGCTGCAAACAGACACTGTATAGAGGGTTTACTGTGCCGTAGCAAGCAGGTTTCAAATGCAGGTTGGTTTTCCCTCACTTATTGCTAGCAAGGTCTTCTAGGATCTGCCAACCTCATCTCAAATGTGTACAAACAGCAGACTTCCCTGCAGACATGCATGCACTACAGATGGTCAATAGGTTTTCCCTTTTAAAATGTGGGTTTATTTCCTGAGCTGTTAAAATGTAAATGCTGAGAAGTGAACATGTACCCCACCCATTTCTGCAGCTTTGCCAGAACCACTGTTCCCAAGCGAATCCTAAACACAACTGCCCTCTGGAGAGGTAAAGGCATTCTCAGAAAAAAAAGGAAAATTGAGTGCTTTAAAAAAATCAAATTGATTTTTTTCCATGGTGCTATCACCATAAGTTCAGATAGATAGCTGGATGGATAGATAGATAGATAGAGATGTAGATGTGACCATTCTGCACTCTAAAATGTAGATATATCAACAATCATAAATATAATAATCAATCTGTCACTCTATCTATGCTAAATTGAAAGAGAATTACATAATAGGTTCAAGGGATAGCTGCACCCTGGGCTGATGCACCTGCATGACAGAGGAATTTTAAGAGAATAATGCTAGCTAAATCATTCAGTTAGAAGCCAGGAAATCAACTTGGGAAAATGGCTTAGTCTACCACAATGTTAGTCCTAAGATCCTCCTTCAAAGGTCTGGTATGTTCATTCACAGCAAGGAGACCTAAGTGTCCGAGTATGCAGGGGTGGTGACTCCTGTAGCATGATCCACAAGTGAACCCTGAAGAACTCCCTGTACCACAAGCACTGGGTGCTCAGCACACCATGGCCATGCTCCAGCCACAGACATCGGGAAATCTCTGTCTAACACTGACAATGTACACAAGAGCAAAACTGGGAGGTTTGAGCATGGGGCTTCACCTCTCAGTGTCGTGGCAAGGAGGATGGAATGGACAAATGGTCCACTTGTCACGCAGGGTTTCATCACGGAGATCCAGGGAAGTGAAAGCAGACCAGCTGAGAGGATGGGACCTAGATAGGACTTTGCAGATGTGGGAAAGTCCCAAAGTTTCAAGCTGGTTGAGGTATAACCAAGAACAGCTAGGCACCTGTTCCAGCCTTTCCCTCATCTGTGGCTTGAGTTGTGTTTTAAAAGATAGAGTGTCATTCCTCATCCCTATGAATGGGTTTTCGTTTGGAAATAAGATGTTTGCAAATGCAATTACAGATTTAAAATAATAATAATTGGGATTCACATGGACCCTAATATAACGACTATATTCTTAAAGAAGAGGGGGTTTTAGGGCATAGAGCTATTGTGTATCAGTGAAGAGCACTGCTTGCTCTTCCAAAAGAGTAGACTTGACTCCCAGCACTCACATGGCAGCTCATGACTGTCTATAATTTCATTTCCAGGGGATGTGATGCTTTCTTCTTCTGGTCTCTTTGGACACCAGACACATACATGGTGCACAGACACACAAGCTGCCAAAACACTCATACACACATTTTTTTGATGAGAGGCGTTTAGATACAGAAATGCACGAGGAAAATACCCTATGATGGCAGAGTCAAAGGCAGATGTGAGTCAAAGAACGGCAAGGATTGCTGGCAACCTCTAGAAGCACTCGCGCTGCTTCTAGAATGATCCATCCGTACTGACACCTCGATTTTGAATCCCTAACCTCGAGAACGTAGGAAAAACAAATGCTCAGCGCCCTGTTATGATTTGTTATAGAAGTGCCACGAAAGGAATTCACTCCTGCTCCAGTCAATACAGGTAACGAGGCAGAAGACCGCTGATGGGAGCAGTGGGCTAGATCAGCGGGCCTGACGGAGGCTTGCAAGAGATACACGGATTCTGCATGGTCAAGCTCCGAGGGATACAACAAGTGATGAGGGTCCTCCCAGAAGTCCCGAGAGGCTTGGACGGTCCGTAGGAGCCGAGGTGCTTGAAGTATTTTCTCTTCTTCCATGTGCCTCCTTTCACTGTTGCTTGGTTCCCATGCTGTGGAGGAAGTTTGGGGATTTGCAGTCCCGTTTTTCATTTGTATTTTTTTAATAATAAAATTTAATTGTTAGAGAATTTTAGAGAAATGTTCTATATACAGTACTTCTAATGGACAGTTTACCAGCAAGTACCAAAGTATAAATTGTGCATAAAATTTTATCTAGTAGACTTATTTCTAGGAATTTATGTTGACAGAAATATGTACATATGTGGGATATCTACCACAGTATTGTATACAATGGTGAATTATGAGAAACATGTCAAAATTAAATATAGAATTAATAAATTATGAAATTACTTGTAGACATTTCTATAATAATTAAAATGCTATTTTTTGGCTAAAACTTTAGAAGCCAATATTATCATCAGCTTATACTTTCACATTATAAAAATGATTAAAATAAATTAAATCACTTTGTAAAAACATTATGCAATTGGAAATTATTTCTGACAGATCAACTCTTACACTTTTATAGGCCATTCATTTTTTCTCCTTTGAAATGACAAAGGAAAGTTGACTTCAGTCAAAATAGCACACATAAACTAATCTCATAAATCACACATTTAATGTTACTTGTTACTTGTTTTCAGTAGGCTTTGAAAACGTTACTACTGTCACACTCAACTAGAAATAAGTTGACAACGCCTGACTAAATTCAGAAAAAATAAATACTAATCTTCTAAAATATATAGAACTCATCTCCCTAATGTGAACATAAATTCAAATATCTCCAATGTTCTCCCTTGAAGATATGTTAACTTCACTCTGAGCAAAGAGCAACATTCCTTTGCATTTCCCAAAGCCATTACACTGAGATTCATCAGATACCTATAACACTTGCTGAAGTTACCCTGCCGGGAGCCAACGGATTTGCAACTTTCTTATTGGCCTGAGTAAAGCCATTTCATGTTAAAGTTAGGCTTGGAAGTAACAGTAGGCCAAGGTTCCTGTTTTCTGAGCTTTGGGATTTTGTTTAGGTTCTGTCTCTCAAGAGATGGATTCTTTCCCAGGTCAGGGTGACTCCTTTAAGGTTAGGCGGCTACCAGAATACTGGTAGTTGCCTTGGTAACATGAGGCTAGGAATCTGTAACTCCCTGGAATTTTCCCACCCCTGTTGCTTTGTCTGAGTATTGGTTGTGTTGTTTAAGGTTCTTTATCTTTTTATTATAAATTGATGGTGAAAATTAAAATCTTTGGGGTTTGATCAGACATCCTGTCTTGCTCCCAAGTACTTCTGTCTATTGTCTCTTTTTTCATCCGTCAGTTCCCTCCTCAGGATTACGCTGAATACCCCACCGGCTGGGGCATTACCCCTTAAATATTTCTTTTTTTCTTTTTTTTATATTTCTTTTTTTAATTTATTTTAATTTATTTTATTTTATTTTTGATACTTTATTTACATTTCCAATGTTTCCCCTTTTCTGGGTCTCCTCTTTGGAAACCCCCATCCCCTCCCCAACCCGCCTCTAGTAGGGAATTCCACCTCCCACCCCCCCACCCCCCCATCCCCATATTCCCACCTTGACATTCCCCTTTACTGAGGCCTCTAACATCCTCAGGCCCAAGGGCCTTTCCTCTCTCCCTGATGGCCATCGAGGTCATCCTCTGCCACATATGTGGTCCAAACCATAAGTCCATCAATGTGTATTCTTTGGTTGTTGGTCCAAACTCCAGGAGGACCGGGGGGGG
>CM052705.1:43015177-43030231 GCA_028551405.1 Uromys caudimaculatus | reverse complement strand
CTGTATCCACCTCAAGAAAACACCCCTTCATGTGTTTGCTTCAGCAAAACACCATCAACACAACTGACTTTCCAAAAAAGTTTCCACTTCAGCAATCCCAACATCTGGGAAGATTATGCAAAAGGATTCTTGTGAGTTCAAAATCAGTATAGACTACATAGTAAGTGTCCAGGCCAGGGGAGGCTCTGTCAAAAACAGATCACAGAAAGGGTTGTAGGGCGTGGCACAAAGAATGAAGATAGGCGGGCTGGAAGGATTGCCAGGTGTGGGGTTTGTTAGACAACTCACAGGGAAAGGAGTTGAGGGTTCTCCAGGTGTGGAATGGGGCCACATGTGTGGTTGGAAAAGCTCTGTGTCTTAATGGGTTACCAATGGGCCGAACCAATGCCTGGTTCTTCTTCCTTGCTATGGAAATTTACACATCTAATTCCCTGTCCAGACCCTTCCCCAGGCAGAAAACAGTGACTAGTGTCCCCTGATATAATAGTCTGGAAAATACTGTTTAATTTAAAACCAAAAAAGAGAAGAAAGCATAAGTAGTAGGGTAAGTGAGGTGGCTCAGTGGTCCCTGCTGCCAGACCTCGTGACCTGAGTTCAATCCTTGGGATGCACATGGTGGAAGAACCAACTCTCACAGGTCGTCTTCTGACCTCCACATGCACACTGTGGCATGTGTGTGCCTTCCCCAGGATAAATAAACAAACAAAATATAGATAAATAAGAATGTGACCTTTAAAAAAACCAAAACTAACAAGTAGTGGTCTTCCACAGAACTGAACTGGAGGTGGAAGGCTTCTCCTTTATCAGACAGAGCTTAGACCTTTTCTTAGAATGTAGTTCCCATTTTCATCCCCCAATTTGCTACATAAAAGTAGCTTCCCATGAATTCTCATAAATAAATCTTCAACAAATCAGAATCACACTACAAATAGAAGACAAGCAAAAGATTAGATCTTTGGAAGAAAGACTGCCTAAACTGGGATGAGATTATCTGTGGATTACGGACCAGCCTGAAACCCAAAGGAAGCCTATTTTTCTCTTGATCACAAGTTTCAAAGTGGGCATTCCAGAGCCAAGCTGGGTCCTCTGCCCTCCAAAATCTACCGAGACACCTGGCTTCACAGAACTCTGTACTTTCCTATCTCTAGGCTGTGGATAAAAGTGATAGCCAAAGCTCCAGCTCACCTCACACTTCAGAGAGAAGGATGAAAGAAGAACCCAGCAATAAGAGTGTGCATAGGATGTCTTTTGGAGACAGTCCCATACATTTTATTAGTCATAAATTAGTCATATGATACTCTTGTTTACAAGAAGTTCTGAGAAACTCTTTGTTCTGAATGGCCACACACCAGCAAAACTGTATGCCTCTGTCACTAAGGAGAGAAGGAGACCAATTTGGGAGGGCTAGTTTGCATAACTCTGAGCTGAATATCTCATTAAAAGAGATTCTTAGATTGCAGAGTTAAATGTGTATATAGTCAGAGCCAACACTGTTCTCTTCCTTCTGGGCACATACACCACATCTCCCATGTTCTCTTACAGTAAGGTTTGGCTTACTTAATCAACCAAGTTTGGCTGATAGGGTTTGCACAGAAGGTACTTGCGTCTCAGGTCAGATGTGTGTCACAGAAGGGATTGTGACACAGAAGGGGTGTAAGTCACAGAAGGGATGTGTTTCTCAGGAAGGGCGTGTGTCACAGAGTGGACATGTGTTGAGGAAGTGGTGTGTGTGTCACAGTGTGCATTGGCTCTAGAGAGCTTCCCTGTTTCCTTCCTTGTTGGATGACCAGAGCCAAATGTGCCCATGCAAAACAGCAAACCATGTAGCAAAGAACCAGAGCCAGCAGTAGCTGCTGATGGCATCAACAAGCCCATTCCATATGCACTGCACATGTGAGAGGTGAACAGCCACTGTGTGAGAAGCCGTTTGAGAGGGCTTCTGTGTTGCTCTTCCCTAAGACAAGGCGTGATGACTACTGTGACATAACTTCACAAAGGTTCTGCCTCATCAATATACCGTTAGGAACATCAGTAAGAATGTGGCCTTTAATGGACTGAGCAGGGGGTGAGCACTCTATTAGCTAGAAGAAGAAATCTATGCACTAGTTTGCAAGCTGGTATTAGAGCAATAATCTGTGCTTTCTCTCAGTACTGCATACCTAACAGTTCTGCAACTCCTAGGATCACTATTAGTTACTCTAGGCCCCAAATCATCAAAACGATAGCCCATGGTCCTATCCAACCAGCACATGTGTTATAGATTGTCAGTAGAGCACAGTCATGGCACCTCGCACAGAGCATCTATGGGCTTCTATCCCGCCACGGGAGATGCAGCAGAGACTGGGCTGCCCTCCCATTCCATGTGTATTTCCTGTCTGAGACGTGAATGGACACTGTGTGAGTCACTATCCATTCCTGGGGGCTTCTGAATCTGTGTTACTCTATCCTAAGAAAGGACACGTGATAAATACAGTGACATAACTTCTGGAAAGGTTCTGTAACACATGTTTAAGCTTAAATGTGCATGGCTCTCACCGTTAGGGTATGTGCTACTTGGCTTTTTAAGTTTTCCATTATTGGGGGCTGGGAGTATTGCTCAGTGGGTAAGGTGCTTGCCTTGCAAGTGTTAGGACCTGAGTTCAGATCCTTAGCACTCACACACAAGCCAGGCATTGCAGTGCATATCAGCAATCCAAGAGCTAGGGAGATTTACTACTGAGCCAGTGTAGACAATTGGTAAGCTCAGTGAGAAACCCCATTTCTAATAGAAAGATACGGTAGATACTGATGGAAGACTCCAGACATTCTGGCCTTCACACATACAGGTGCATACATGTGTGAACAAGTGTGCATGCACACACACACACACAAACATTTGTCAGCCTGTGCTAGACCTGGACTTGTTCAAGGTTTTTCCTTTTCTTCACCTTTCCTTCCCTCTTTTCTCTATTTCCATCTGAGACAGGGTTTCATGTGCTTCAGGCTGTCCTCAAACTCACTGTGCACTTGAGGTGACCCTAAACCTCAAACTCATTGTGCACTTGAGGTGACCCTGAACCTCAAACTCACTGTGCACTTGAGGTGACCCTGAACCTTAAACTCACTGTGCACTTGAGGTGACCTTGAACCTCAAACTCACTGTGCACTTGAGGTGACCCTGAACCTCAAACTCACTGTGCACTTGTGGTGACCCTGAACCTCAAACTCACTGTGCACTTGTGGTGACCCTGAACCTCAAACTCACTGTGCACTTGAGGTGACCCTGAACTTCTGTTCTTCCTGCTTCCAAGGTTTGGCATAGTTTGGATTCCTTTTGAAGACTTTTTTGATGGATTCATTTTATATAATTTGTTGATTTCTTTTTGTCATAAGAAGTCACACTTTCTCCCTATAACCCTGATAATATCTATAGAAACTGTAAAATTGGTAACTTAGTTCTATTACTTTGTTTCTTCTCATTTTTCTCTTGATAATTTTTTATAAATTTTGATCATTTAAAGAGGGGTCTGGAGAGATGGCTCAGAGGTAAAGAGCACTGGCTGCTCTTCCAGAGGACCCTGGTTCGATTCCCAGCACCCACATGCACTTTATAACTGTCTGTAACTCAAGTTCCAAGGGATCTGACACCCTCACACAGATTTACATGCAAAACACCAGTGCACATAAAAAAAAAATAAAAAGGAATCATTCAAACAAACAAAAGAAAAGACATCTTCAAAAAGGGGGAGGGGGACTAGAAAGATGTGTGGCTACCTGGAGTTGCTGAAGAAACAAGAAATTGCTGACTAGGGCCAGCCCTAGTCAGCCACCAACATGGAGCAGCCTTGGGAGCAGTCATGGCTCTAGCCTGGGCTGCTTGCCCCACTCAGGGGTGGAAGGCAAGAGGTATCAGTTTGGCCCGGATTTGCCTGGTGAGCTGAGTGGTAGGGTGGCTGGCACCAAGAACTGGGAGGTGTGTGGCTGGTGGAGCCCTTTGAAAACACGCCTGAATAGGGCTGGTCCTAGGTCTGCCGGCCAGCACCTACGTGGAGGTGCTGCAGCTGCGGCCCATGCTGCTTGCCCTGCGGGACAGAGAATGCAGAGCTTGCAGGCTATAAGCGCAAAGGTCTGAGCCCAGTGAGCCTTGGGGTGGAAGAAGTCGAAGGCAGGGAGGTGGGCAGCAGCCAGAAGCTCTCAGAGAACCTGCCCCTGGAAGCACTGCCTAGTTGCACCATCTCACTAACCTGGGGCCACAGCAGGATATCTGAGATGAGTTTAGTGATGGCTCAGTAATTATGGAGCGTCAGAAACCAGAAACCTTGAGCCAGACCCATGACTCATCGCACTGATTATTTGCATGCAAAGTTGTATGGGAGAAAATAGTATATGACATACTGTACTGTTCAGTGGGACTATAACATGAATATTCAGGTGGGAAAGATGGAGGAATGGAAGCCTGAGTGAGCGGTGGAGAGAGGTGGAAGTAGAGACTAGAGACTCCACAGTGGTGAGAGGTGAGACAGAAGCCTGTGGTAGACAGGGTGGTGTACAGCAGTCTGGAGCTTGTATTCACCTCAGCCCCTGAAAATGCTGCCTAGCCCCACATTTGCCCAGGTTCTGAACAACTACAGGATGTCCAAGATGAATAACTGTTCATGTTCTGGATTGTATCTCTTGGAAAGACTACTATGGTCAATGCTGTCCCTGGAGTCCACTTTGGTACCTATGGTCCTCTGCCCCAGGCTGTGCTAAAGCAGGAGGTTAGTGGTCATGGCCCTATAGCAGCCAGGGCCATGTTGATGTCTTTGGCCTGAGTTACCACTGAAGGCTATATTCCTGGTTGTGGTTGCCAACTGAGGCTATCCTGATATTTGTGGGCCGTGCTTCTTCCAGGGCTTTTGTCTGGGTTTGTGGTCCTACTACAGCTGGAGTCTGTGGTGACCCATGTTACCACCAAGGGCCATGTGGATGTCTGTAGTCTGTGGTGCGGCCTGAAGCCGTGTTGATGTCTGTGGGCCATGCTTCTACTGAGGGTTGTGATGGTATCTGGGCTGTGCAGTGGCAGAGGGCCATGTTGATGTCTGCCATCTGTACTGCCACAGGAGACCATGCCGAGGTCAGTGGCACATGCTGATGCCAGGGACCATGTGGATGCCTGTGGTCTTTGCGGTTGTCAAAATCATGGAGAAGTCCATGATCTATGCTCCTGCTGACTGTAAAGGGCAAGAAAGGTACTTTTGCAGTGATATTGATGACTGCAAACTCACCGTCGAGAAAGAGGGACACAGAAGGCTTCTGTGACAAACTCTACCCCTACACCCACCCCAAAAAGTAACAGCCTAAACAGAAAACCACCAAAGAGAACTCTTAAAAACTGTGATAGGATGCCAAAGTGTAGCTCCCCATAATTGAAGATTTCTGGCGGGCATACGGTTGGGGAAGGACTCAATTATGTTTATCAGGCTGGCTGCCAGGAGTTTGACCATGCTCCAGTGAGTATATGGGCAACAGAAATTTCACTTGATATTTTTTTATTTTGTAGGGAGCGGGTAGGGCAGGGAGGTTCCAATGTCATGGTAGTGTTGAGTGTGGCAGACCTGGAAGGACTAGGAAGAGAATGTGCTTGGGGTTCATGATGTCCTAAATAATCAATAAAAGTATTAGGAGTAAAACACCCAGGTTTGGGAGCTGTCAAGGTGGCCCGGGGGTAAAGGGTAAAGCATTCCCTGTGCAAACATGAAGACATACACCAAGGATGGTGGCAGGTGCCTATGAACCCAGCACAGGGAGGTGCACACAGGAGGCTCCCTGGACACACTGGCCAAACAATCTAGATAATTGTTGAGCTTCAGGTCCAAGTGAGAGACCCTGTCTTGAAAAACAAGGTGGAAAGCAATTGAGAAAGACATGGGGCATTAGCTCAGGCCTCCCCATGTGCATGCAGAGGCACACACACACACGTGCAACACACACACACACACACACACACACACACACACACACACACAGCTTGTAATTAAATTTCTCCAACTTTTTTTCAGTTTTATTCTTTTATTTTGAATTTAATTTAGCCTTCTCAGGGTGAAAGCTTAGGTTATTCCTGATATACCTATATTCTTTCCTAATAAAAAGTACTTAGAACTATGAATTTACCTCAAGTCACACCTTTAGTTATATATCATATTATTTGGTTTATTATGTGATTGGTATCATTTATTTTAAAAAGGTTTTCCTAACTTTCCTTAAAAGTTTGTTTTTAATTTTCAGTACGTTCATGAGAATATTGTTTCATTTCTAAATACTTGAGTCTTGCTCATTATCTGTGGTTTAAATCACTTTGTGTCAAAATCTGTCAGCAGTCTCTTGGAGACCACATCACAGTTAATCTTGTAGGACATTCTGTGAAGACTAGACTGGATGGATGTCATTCAGGAGAGGATGTGGTCTTCTGTAGCTTAGTGAGGTTAGCTGAGGTTTGGTCAGCTCTGATTACTTCCACTCTACTTTGTAGCTACATCTCAAGATGCGAATGAGAATAATTATCCAAAGCTGGGTTGGCCCGCCAGGTAATGTCTGCTCCAACACAGCACAAAGACCGAGCACAGGGCAGTCCCTAGGATAGACTTTTGACAGTTTGAAGAAACTGCTTTGTTTGTTCCACAAGAACAGCAAAACAAATTCAGCTCTCTTTTGTCCATTTCTAGTCCTCGTGCAGAGGCAAAGGAAGTGTGAAGGCCTAGGTAACTGTTACCTTTCTAGCATCCATGTCCATTTTGTTCTGTTACTAATATTATAAGAAAACTCTCTCGTATGTTGTTTCTGCTGTCACTAGGAAACGTTCTCATGCCCAAGTTGATTACATATTCTGTTATATTCTGTGCCCTTTGAAACCAATCACAATAGAAGTCAATAGAACCTGAACCAACCACCGAGCAGCACTTCCTGCACCTATGTATAAACTTTTAGGGTATTTGTCTTTTATGGTATTTGCCCCTTGGGATGGGCTCCAAAATAAGGGAGTCACCTGGACCAATATAAGAAACTATTTGGAAGAAGACTTCCATTTGAGTAGTGGTCTAGTAAAGTTTAAGTTCCCAAGACTTCCCTGGGAACTGACATCCTACTTGGCACAAAGAGACATGTATGTGGGTAACTGACATCCTGGTTGGCAAGTTAAGATATGAATGTTAGACAAGTCCCATTCTGGTAGACAAGCTAACACATGAATGTTAGATAAGGCAAGTCCCCTGCCACTGGTATAAGTGTTGACAAATCATGTTCCTAAGGAAACCCCCTATTCCTAAATCCTATTTGGTAGCATAACTTGGCACAGATGTTTGCAGAGCTCAGGCTTAAAATGCCCTGTAGGACCTTAACTTGGGGTCATGGTTCAGTTCCTGAATCTGGGCTTATGCTCAATAAACTATCCCTATCTGGCTGAGATTGGTGTTCATGCGGTTTGTGAGGCAATTTCTGGACTTTGATCGGAAGGGAACACTAGTCCTTGACCATGGTGGCCATGAGTGTCTGCCTCTTTGAATGTTTAGTTTTATCTGGATTTTCCTCAGGCTAAGAGCAAACTGCTAATGAGAAATTTAGGAAACACAGATTAGCACACCAAAATTCAAACACATTTTTGCAGATGTGTTCCCTGACAAACTCTTCAGAAAAACTGAAGGGGCTGAGGGATGGGTTTTGCTGAACCATCACTTTGCCAGGCTTCTCCTGGTAGGTCATTCTTGACTGGATTATAGTTAGACCAACACAAAGCACCATTCGGTCCCCGCAGCATCTCTATACAACAGCATCGAATGAACACTGCATATATTTGGACCTCAACTGAGGACAATTTAGATGAGGTCCAACTCACATCGATCCTAATCCCAAGGAGATGTTAGTCTCCAGTATAGCTATGTGTGTAGTGCAACACAAAGCCCGTGAGCATGGTGGAGGGAGGGACCCAAGCTATCCTGAAGCCTAATCTCTTCCTCATAAGTCTAGCTACTCGGCTCATTTTCTAGGTGTAAGTCAGTCGAATGCTCCTTCGCTGGCTTTCTTTGGATCCGAATCTTAGCAATACCTGACACCTCATGGTGCTTGTGCACTCTAAACCGAAACAAACAATGACAAAACCTTAACAATTAATCTCCTTATAAATCATTCAGAGCGCCACGGAGTTCTAGTTGTTTGGAAAGTTAGGAAAGCCAGAAGGAATAGAAGTTTCTATTCCTAAAAATGAAGTAGCAAGTGATCATTTGCCACGTCACACTTTTGGTTAGATATTTATATTAGAAATATTATTTGCGATATCACCGAGAAAGTGTTCTGTGGTAGCTAATTTTGTCAGTGATCCTAGTGCACACATTACTTCATCGGTGCTAACACATTGTTTCTTATATTTGGTGTATAAACACTCATGTGCTTTAGTCTCTGAAATTCTAAGGTAATTGACCTTGATGACAAAACAAGTTGATCAATCTATTGGTTCACACTATAAACACCGAATGAACTGTGCCTGAATGTCCCATCTTCTAACTGTTGACTTGAGTATCACATTTCCAAGGCTTCTGTTTCCTAATTTACTGACTTACAGGGTTCATTCAGAGAAATGAGTGCCTGCCAGGGTGGCTCTGTGACAGGCTGTGGGATATTGCTTCACACACATAAAAATAGCTGCTCTAAGGACATGAGATCAGTAACAAATAAGCCGAACATCCAGGTACTGCTTTTGAGAGTGACAAGTGCTTTATGGAAGATGAAGTCAGGTGATCTAGTGTGGGGTTCCTGATATCTGACTAGGAATGCAGCATTCCTAGTGAAAGAAAGAAGCATTCCTGGGGCAGGAAGCATTGGACGTGATCAAGTGTTCAGCTGAGATTAAGTGAATTCATTCATTTAACCTTGCCGAGCTACTGAGGGGCTCCAGCCTGTTCTGGGGCCTGATGTACTTCTGAAATATAAGGGAATAACAACAACCTTGCAGCTTCCTGGCCATCTACTGAAAATGCCTCCCCATCTGGTTATTCCGGCTCCTTGAGGGAACATCTCTCCATCTCTTTGGCTCAGTTGCTACACATTTTCCTCCCTGTTTTCCAAGAAGGGCTCTGCCTATGCGCGTCCACACCTGGCACTGACTGACTGCCAGTTTGCTCACTCACTGGACCCTCAGCCATGCTCTCTATGTAATGTTCTCACTCTTTCCTCAAAAATCTATGATTATTGTCAGCTCAGTTGACTTTGACCTACATGGTTAAATGCTGGCAATCCAAGGGATTCAGAGACTAGACTTACAGACTAGGGACAGGACGGGCACTGCCTTACATGGATTTGTACCTTCTGTGTTCAAGGCCCCTGATGCTCTGCTATAAGAGCCCTGGACACAGGACAGATCTGGAAGCTGCTGAGGTTCTTGGACTGTTCAGGCTGATTCCTTTGCAAGGGTTTCAGTTTGCTCAGTTGTCTTAGTTGCTTGATCCCTAGACTGTACTTCTGAAAAATTTCAAGTAAAATATCAAGCCTTTCCTGAGAATTCCAGAACCTGCAGAGTTTACTCTTCTATCATTGTAAAACAGGGTCTTTTCCTGCCTCTATGCTGTGTAGCTTGGAATCTGTCCCAGGCCTTGGAAAACTTGGTGAAAAGAAGATGCGCCATTTGTGAGAGCCCCTTACATGAGAGCAGGCTTTTAACAATATTTCTGGAATCCACTCCCTCAGTCTATCACCTCCTTCTCCCCTCACCAGGTCTACAGCATGGGATTTAAAATCTCCCTTCATTTCATTCTCCAGTCAGGAGCCAGAATAAACTCTCACAGGGCAAGCTGGACAAGTCTAAGCCCTTCAGCAACCCTTATTCCATGATACAGACAAAACATGCCCCCCCCCGGTCATCCTGGAGTTTGGACCACCAACCAAAGAATACACATCTATGGACCCATGGTTTGGACCACATATGTGGCAGAGGATGACCTCAATGGCCATCAGGAAGAGAGGAGAGGCCCTTGGGCCTGAGGGTGTTAGAGGCCCCAGTAAAGGGGAATGTCAAGGTGGGAATATGGGGACGGATGGACGGGTGGGTGGGAGGTGGAATTCCCTCACAGAGGCGGGGATGGGGAAGGGATAGGGGGTTTCCAAAGAGGAGACCCAGAAAAGGGGAAACATTGGAAATGTAAATAAAGTATCAAAAATAAAAAAAAGAAAAAAGAAAACATGCCTTCCTATGGCTTCCGCATGCCTCACTTCTCCAGCCACCTTTTCAGAGTGATTTCCTTGCTATATCAACCTGGGTGGCTCTGTTGGTATCCCTGATATATTTGTTGGTTGGTTGCTCAGTGGTTTGTTTGTTCACTTGTTTGGTTACATACTCTGACAGGAAGAATGACAGTTACGAACAGAGGAGACAATGTATACAAAGGCCTGGGTCTGAGAGAGTGTGGGACCTGAGGTTGGAGACTGTCTTAGTTAGGGTTTTACTGCTGTGAACAGACAACCAAGGCAACTCTTAGAAGGACAACATTTAATTGGGGCTGGCTTACAGGTTCAGAGCTTCAGTCCATTATCATCAAGGCAGGAATATGGCAGCATCCAGGCAGGCATGGTGCAGGAGGAGCTGAGAGTTCTACATCTTCATCTGAAGGCTGCTAGCAGAATACTGACTTCTAGGCAGCTAGGATGAGGGTCTTATAGCCCACACCCACAGTGACACACCTACTCTAACAGGGCCACACCTCCTAACCGTGTCACTCCCTGGGCCGAGCATCTACAAACCATCACAGAGACTGCCATGGCAGTCCTCAGCCTTGACTTCAGCTTCTTGCCCTTCTTTGCCTTAGCAGCCATTCCTCCAGGCATGTGGTTGCTGATCACACAGCCCTTGTTCACATGGTTTCAACTGCTGGGATTTGCTTCTAACCATATCTGGAAAATTCTTAGCAATAGTTTTGTCTTCCTTGAAAAGTCTAAGAGAAGTCCCAGTCCTGGCCAGGCCTCAGTGTTTCCCAAAAGGCAGCAGCAGCAGCAACTCAAGCTGCCAGCTGCTTGTTCCTGTTATGGCTTAGGTAGGGTTTTATTACTGTGAAGAGACACCAAGACCATGGCAACTCTTATAACACATTTAATTGGGACTGGCTTACAGATCAGAGGTTTAGCCTATTATCATAGTGGGAAACATGGCAGCATCCAGGAAGACATGGTGCTGGAGAAGGAGCAGAGAGTTCTACATCTGGATCCTCAGGCAATAGAAAGAAAGAATAACAATGGGCCTGACTTGAGTTTCTGAAACCTCCAAGTCCATCCCTGTGGCACACTTGTTCCACCAAGGCAACACCCACTCAAACAAGGCCAAACCTGCTAATAATGCCAAACCACCACAGAGGGGGTGTGAAGAGCAAACATATGACTTAAGTCATGACCTTGGTGCACCAGCCCACGATTTATCAGCTTCCTCCTCATTGGTCTTCTCCCTCCAAATGGCCTGAGAGGACCTCTCAGGCACAGCTCTTGGCCTTGTGGCTTTGCAGTCATGTTGATACTATGGAGTCATTATTTCTTGCCGTGTCCATTAGCCTTGAACCATACATGAGTTGTCAAGCAGTTGAGGCTCTCGTTTACAGATGGTGAGGTCTGAGCTCCTGGTGAAGAATGAGCCTTCTGAGCTCATGTGGACAATGTTTTGTCCTGGCATCCTGCAGTCTAGTTATTTCTTACATCATTTCTTCAGTGAGTGCCAACCACCTCAACACCTTAAAAGGGCAATGACCAGACAGCACCTTTATGAGGCCCAACTAGCCAAGTGACTGCTCTCTACAAGCAGCCAGAACCGGAGCCAGTAGGGGTCCTGAGAAATTAAAGCCCACTATAAGATGTTCAGGAAGCCAGCTCCAGAATGCCACCAGGCCATATCCATATACCTTGCTCTGAAAGTGAAGCTCATCTCAATGCATACCATAAAAATTATCACTTGCCAACAAGGCATTTCATGCATCAGGTGGGCAGAGGAGCTTTTACCACAAGCCTCCCATGCAGAGCAATTAGGATTTTTTCCCTACAGATGAGAAAATGGTCACTATTCCGGGCTCAATGACTTACCCAAGGTCATGTAACTGGTAAACTAGGGCTTGGCTTAGAGCCCACACTTGGATTTCAGCCACCTTATTACATTCCTGGCATGTCCACACCTCCTGCCCTCCCCTTCCCCAGACCTCATGAGCTGAATGAGTTAAAGCACTCTAAAAAGTACCATCAGTTCCTGGCATGGAATTAGTCTTTAGTAATTGACCTGTTAATAGAGGGATGATGGGAAGAGTTGGCTCTTAGCCAGGCAGCTGGCTCTGTCACCAGATATATGACCTTGAGCAGTATCTGTCTGTCCAACTTTTCATCTGCTAACGCCAATAATACTGCCACTATTCCAGGGTTGATATGAATATTAAATGAGTTAATATCTGAAAAATAGTGAGAATGGAACCTGGAAATTTCTAGATGCCTTTGTTAAGATATCTTAACAAAGGGTCTGAAGCTGGGGCTGGTGAGGTGGCCCAGTGGTTAAGAGCACCTACTGCTCTAGTAGGGTTCAGTTCCCAGTACCCATGTCAGGTGACTCACACTGGGACTCAAGCACCAGAGAATCTGCTCTTCTGGCCTCAGTTGGCACTATATTCATGTGTAGGTATGCATACACACACATACACACACATACAAACGCACACATGCACACACACATGCATAAATTAAAAATAAAGTAAAATCCTAAAATGTCTACAGGTACTCATGCACATGTGTGGAACAGGATGGTCATGGATGTTGCTGCCTCAGGGTTTATGTTTTAAGCCTGTTCTTACTATCCACGTTACCTTGGGTAAATCACCTGTACCACATTAGCCTTGGTTTCTTTCCCTGTAAAACAGAACTAAGATATGTCTCTAGGACGCCATTATAGAATGAAATATTATTCAGTTTGTCCCTGTGTCTATTGATTCTGCATTACTGATCCAACCTTCCAAGGATCAAAAAGAGTTTTTGTTGTCCTTTTTGTTTTTGTTGTTGTTGTTTTAATTGAAGTCTGCCCTGACTGAGGATGGGCTTTTAAGCTTTTCCTACCATCATTTCTAAACAATATAGATTATAACTGTTTTCACAGTATTTGCATTATATAAGGGAAACATGAAAAGGAATTGAGATGATTTAAAGGCTGTGGGAGGTACGTGGTCTTTGCTAGCAGGGATGTGAGCATCTCGAGGTTTTGTTATCTGCAGGGATCCTGGGAATAATCCTCCCACATGGAGCACCACTGTGTACAAACGCACACATCAGCTGAGCACACTGAGATGCTTCATGGTCTTTTCTTTGCCCCAGCCTATTTCTCCTTGAAGTCTCACAAATGCATATGCTGGCCACTGACCCCCAAACCTTCATTACTATTTTGCCTAAATAAGTCTGTTATGTCTTGCTCTCCTAGGAGGTTCTGTTTCCTACACAACAATTCTGGTTCCAACCCTCTAGAACCCTCTAGAGTATTTTGGTAACTTATGGGGTTGTTAAATTACAGCAGTTGAACTTGTAAAGGGCCCAGGAGAACTTTCCACACAAGAATAGGTTAGGGCATTGTAAGATATGAGGAGGTGAGGAGGTGGGGGTGTGTCTTGCTCTCCCAGACTAGCCTGGACCCTGGTCTTCTGGCAGTCCACACTGGACAGTCTAACTCTGGCAGCACCTGTCAGTGGGATCTATCTAGTTCTAATCTCTCTCTTGCTGTTTACTTTGGGCTTATGAAAACAAGAGGGGATTAAAAAAAAAAAAGAACCAATTTTTTGATACTTTCATAGGTTTATTGTCATGCTGCATGCTCTTAATTTAGAGGACTTTTCATTCTCCTTTAGCTACCAGATGATCAATATGTATTGGGTTTGTGTAGCATGAGATGATCAACCCATTTAAATGTCACACTGAGACATGTGTGGGAGGTGAGTTTCTTAAACCTGGATGAACTCCATATCTTCTGGTACCTATAAAAGTCAGCGTGAGGTAGCATACCAGACCTGCGGTCCGTCAGGCCTGTGTATAGAGAGAGGACTTAGAACAAAAGACCTCCATTCCCCACACCTATGTGTTACTTTGGGGTAGATTATAGTCACTCCCTGACTCAGTGTCCTCACCTGACTAGAAGTCACATTCCCTATTACTGTGTGGGTGAAATGGGAAATGGTCATGAACAGAGACCATTCGCTCAGCTGTTTGCAGGGTCCTCAGCCTGACACCTAGCCTGCTGCCTTTCAGAGTTGCCCATGGCATTCAGGACAGAGAACCAACAAGCAGAACCTTCCAACAGAATATTTAGGTTAAGGTTGATAACTTTTTTGTAGTCTTCTAACCTGTAACCTTAAATCCTATGTACTGTTCTCGTAATGCAGTAATACACTGGAAAATATGATTTAAATAGCTGGATTTCATTCTCATTCAGATCTTGAGCAGGCAGCTTGTACTTTAAGGCTCTAAAGAGATGGGTTTCTGACCAAGCACGCAGAGCTGCTTGACTGTGTTTTCCAGCATAGCTCCTTTTTCTGCCCTCCCCTCTAGGATTTATTCCTTGATTGTGGTTCATTTACTTCCTCTTCCTCTTCTTTCTCTCTTTTTAAAAAGGTGGCTCTATTCTAGCTGAGGCTTCCATATAAAGCTTCTGTAAATTTCTTTTGCAATTATGTTAGATTTGGAAGCCTAAGTAGAGCCTGTGTCCCCAAAACAGCTGCCTGCATGAGACAAGATCTTTGTGAAAAACGCAAACCAGTGTTCTCTGGATTTACCTGAAGCCTGGCTGGCAGCTTCAGCCACACAGCTTTGAACAGCAACTTCATCCCTGAAGCCCAGGGTTCTCCAGAGAGATCAACAAAGAGTGAATACCAGACTTCACCAGTATTCTCACCCTGCTGGCTGCTGGCTGCTGATACCACTTCTGAGTGTGGAGTCTGTAGCTTCTTCCCCACCTGCCTCTTTTTTTATTTATTTATTTATTTATTTTTTTGATATTTTATTTACATTTCCGATGATTCCCCTTTTCTTTAGAAACCCCGTGTCCCCTCCCCC
>CM052705.1:42991224-43014677 GCA_028551405.1 Uromys caudimaculatus | reverse complement strand
GCTGCTGGCGGTCAGTCTCTGTGGCCCGCAGAAAGCGGGTTGAGCTTTTCTGCGTTCCTGGTGAGCTGTGGGGCGTGTCTTTGGCCCTCTGCTGGGTCTTGTGATCTCCGGCGAGGGATCTTTGTCCCGGCGCTGATTAGGTGCCCCACCTGCCTCTTACAGGGCAGGTGTTGGTATTGCTACTGACACCCAAAGCATCCCTGTGAAAGTACGGTTTCATGCTTGTGCCCACCCCTGCCTGTGCCAAAGCTGCAAGGATGCCCATTCTGGTCTGTCTTCTGGAGCTGATATCTTCCGCAGTCTGAGGATATTCTAGTGACACACTATTTCCACTTATACTTGGTTATTCTAACATCTTCACCTTGTCATTTAAGCACAGGTTGCTGAGGACTAGGGGAAGATATCAGAATGATAGACTTCATGCCACTTCTCAAATTCCATCGGTGCCACCCCTTCTCCACCCTGATCCTGGGCCATGACAGTGTCCCAATCCTGTTCTTCCTATGCGGGTTTATCACTCAGGAATGTGGACTTATGGAAGGTTCACCACAAGTGACCCAGCATTCCCACGCTCCCATCTACGTCTTGTCGGACGAGAAGAGAGGCACAGCTAGCTTCTGCTCAGACCCTGGATACAAAGCAATGAACTAATAACTGGAAAAATTCATGAACAAAAAAGTAAAAAAGATGACCGGAGGAGAATTTAAAAGGCAGGCCCTTGTGTAGGTGAGGCAAAGGAAGAAAGATTTGGAAAGCAGACTTCTATGGGCTGCACTCAGCCGATCTCTCTTCATCTCAGTGGATGAGGAAGAGGTTAAGGAGTTATCCCACCATTTGATGCCGGAATCAAAGGCATGCGTGAATAAATCATTTAAAGTCCCACAAAAGAAGTGAGCCCTTGATGCTCACTCCAGGACTAGATGTCCTTTGTGGGAGATGGACAGGCGGGGGCAGTATGTCACCAGGGGCCGCATGTCATTGCCCTTGTTCTGTGTCATTTTGTTCAATCAGTGAAATAGTTTAGTCCTTAAAATTCCCCTGGGGGGGGGGACTGCAATGATCATTAAAAATGTGATTTCCTACATGCTGCCTGGAAATAACTGATTGTCATTGAAGGTTTCATATATTCAAATGGTAAATATGAGATGTCAGAGGTCCTCTTGACAGTTCCCTATAGCTCAGCAACTCTAAGTGAATCCAGCTCCATATGGCCAAAGAGGGCCAGAGGAAGGACAGGACACATTTTTTGATGAAAGATCAGGAGTCTTCCAGTCACCAAGTGCAGAAGCACTAGGAAGCAAGCTTACAGGCTCTGTGTCCCCTCTGACCTTTGCTTCGTGTTTGCCATGACCAAAGGCTTTCATACTTGTAGCCAACATCGGGAACATGTGGAGCTACTGGTCCCAGTTTGCAAAGTATGTGTAACTATGAGTTGAGAACATGGCCTGCCCAAGGGAGCTTAGCTGGGGCAGGCTGGATGCAGGCTCTACCTCAGCTCTCTTCTTCCTGCATGCTGTCACTTTGGTTCCTCTACCTCTGCATCCCCTGCGTGTTTCATCTCTCTTGCTTTAGGAAAAGGAAAAATTATTACACCCAGGCACTTGACACATGTTTGCTGAGTGAATAAAAAAGTGACTAAAGGAACAGACTAGATTTGAATAGGTAGATATGCACACTTAAAAAAATTACCTTCCTACTTCTGTAAAATAGAGGAATCAATGGCTTTCATAATACATGTTAACTTGAGATTTTAAGGAAGATATACTAGTAGACTTAATTCTTGGGCTAATGAAAATGAAGAGTTTCATATGACAGAAAGGGAAGAGAGATGTGGCTCCATACGCAGGAAAGTGGATGGTCAAGGGGCAGGGAAACACATCTCTGTAGAGTCCAGGCTAACATCTATCCCTCTGTCGCAATGTGACTATTCCCAAGTGTCAATTCCAAACAAGCCTCTGAGGATAGATGTTTATACTGCTGGTTCTGGGGCATCTCTGCAGAGTTTACTGACTCGAACACCTTCACATTTCATCCCTTTTAGCCCAGCCTCTGTGTCAGACTAAAGAAGCTGCATTTTCTGGATGGATGGAGGATTCCCAAGTTCTAGAGTCTACAGCCTCTCCTTTCTGTAAAAAAAAACAAAACAAAAAAAAACCAAAAAACAAAAAACAAAAAAACACCTTTATGAGAATTGAAAACAGATATCCCCATGGCAGACACAGTTAAGTAGTTAAGTAGGTAGGATGGGTTAGGGCTTAGTGCTGGCTAGGATACTGCCCTACGATAGCTCTGGTTCTGACATGAAGCAGGGCACCCTCACACCGAGAAACTGAGGACAGGGTAAAGAAGGCTCCAGCTGCAGAGCTGTGGACAGTATTTTGGGAAACCCCTGAGGAATGCGTTCATTCTTCTTGGGCCAGGGGTCTCTTTGCAGGGCAAGGCTTGTACTTTATGTTGGCAGCTCTCAGAGCCCTAAGGATAACATTTCTTTTTATGCAAAGAATCTCGTTACAAAAATCAATAGAAAAATTTGTTATTCCAAGCAGATGGCTCCACAAATATGTTTCTATTCTCCTTCCAACTTGGCTCACTTTCCTCAGCAAATGGCACAGCCATGCACCTGGTCACCTAAGATAGAGATCGACATTCCTGTTATTTGTCTCCCTTGCCTTCTACATTCAAACGAATTGTACCAACAGGTTGGTTTTCCCTTGGGAATCCACCTCACCTCTATTCTGACTGCACTGTCAAGGTCATTAGCATCTTTGTCTGGACTGCCCCTTACAGTTTCAAATCCAGCCTTCTCTCTTGCACTGCTCCAACCTCACTTGCTTCACTGCTCTTCCACCCGACAATAAGAACATTCCTTCTAAACCAGTGGCTCACAGCCAGTGGGTCACATATCAGATATCCTGCATATAGGACACTTACATTATGATTCATAGAAGTAGCAAAATTACAATTATGAAGTAGCACTGAAAATAATTTTATGGTTGGGAGTCACCACAACATGAGGAACTGTATTAAAGGGTCACAGCATTAGGAAGCTTGGGAACCACTGCTCTCAACATCCTCCTGGGGCTTCAACCAGTGCATTCATCTACTACCAGAGCTCTTTAGGGTTACACTCCACAGAATCTGCCATGACAGCCTCATTTTTCATCAAATCACACTGCCTGGAGTGCTCTATCCTACCAGGCCTTTGGGGAGGCATCTCTGGAGAAACTGCCTCTTCCTTACTCTACAGGCTCCTCAGTATCTTCATATGTATCTGCTTCCTGTACTCCAGGAACCCCTTTGTGGACTTCATGATGACTTCAATAGCTGTTGTCTCATGGTGAGCTTTTTCCTTTGTCATTCTCATGACCCCTTAAGCCCTACTGCCCAGCCCAGGCTCAGTTCTCCCTACCATCAGGTATAAGTGTTTGTTGAAATGAAACAGGTTGTAAATAATGAGACCTTGGGCTGGTCATTGCTAGGCTTTAATTAATCTGTATTACAGGTGACAATTGACTTTGTCAACACCGTGTGTGTGTGTGTGTGTGTGTGTGCGTGTGTGTGTGTGTGTTGGAGTGCTCATGCCCACGCATGACAATCCATCCCCATTTGCATTCCTCTGTTGGTGATGGCAGGTTCAGGCTCTGCTGTAGTTGAAACTTTAGCCCTAGTTATAGGGAATAAAAACTTTAAGCAACTCAGTGCTCAAGTAGACAGAGAGCTGGGACATCAAGAAAATTCTGCTTCCTGTCTGGAAGCCCCGTTAGATTCCTTAGCTGAAGTTGTTCTTCAACAACTGTGTGGTACAAGGAAGTCTTTCTATAGTACTAGGAGAGACTTGCTGCTCCTATGCCAATGAATCAAGGATAATTAGAGAAAGTTTAGTCGTGATCAGAAATAACCTTCAGGAAAGAAAGAGACATCAAAAATCTAATAACTGGTACCAATCTTTGCTCTCCTTGTCCCCATGTTAACTATTCTCCTTACAGACCTGGCTGAGCCATTAATCCTTTGACTCCTAGCCCTCATTGTAGGATTGAGCCCTGATTGCTCAGCTGCCTACTTAGCTACATAAAACAGAAAATAAGTTGTGTTAAACTACTAATACTAAGAAGACAGTATAATCTCCTGCCTCTAGATGAGTCCACAATTTGATTCATGCCCATAGAACCAGTGGGGAATGTAACAGGTCCTCAGACCTTACTGGGCTCCCAGATCTTAGAACAAATGACACCCAGGCCATGAACCCAGCATGCAGACAGCACCACCTGCCAACAGGAAAACAAAGACCTAATCCAACAAAGTCCAGAGTTCTGAGAAAGTCTCTAAATGTACTGACCTTGCTGTTTGGCTTCTATAGTTCTGCTTCTGGTTAACTGTTCTTGTTAACTGAGGTGTGTCAATCCAGGATATAGTTTTGTGTTTACAAGCTTACCCTGAGAAAGGCTCAGGGCTAAACTGGGATCCTGAACACCCAGTGCAGTTGCTGGCAGGATCATAGACTTTGTATTGGTTTGAACCTGTGTCTGAGTAGATACCCCACAACAAAGCCTAAGAGGCCGATTAATCTCTTTCCGTTGCTGCAACAACATGCCTGAGATAAGCATCTGTATTAGTCAGGATTTTCTAGAGAAACAGATTGAGGATTCATTTGGGGATAGAGGTTTGTTTATATTGTCTTCTTAGTATTAGTAGTTTAAGAGAATTTAATCTCTGTTTTACATAGCTAAGTTGGCAGTTAAGCAAGCAGGGGTCCTATGGTGAAGGCTATGAGTCAAAGGATTAATGGCCCAGCCATGTCTGTAATGAGAATAGTTAACAAGGGGACCAGGAGAGCAAAGATTGGTACCAGTTATTAGATTTTTTTATGTCTTTTTTTTTCTTTCCTGAAATGTATTAGGTGATTTACAGGCTGTGGCTCAGGTAGTCTAACAAAGGCTGTCTACCATCAGACGGTCCAAGAACCCAGTAGTTGTTCAGCCCTCAAGGTTGGATGTTTCAGCTGTCTTTAGTATATGCTGGAATCCTGATAAGTAGGCTCTGTGCCAGTAAAGAAATAACCTTGTGAGAGCAAGCAGGCAAAGAGAACAAGCTTCCTCCTTCCATGTCCTTTATGTAGGTTGACAGTAAAAGGTGTGGCCCAGATTAAAGCCAGATCTTCCCATCTCAAAAAGATGTGGACTAAAGGTGGGTATTCCTCTTTAGAGATTTAAGAAAAATCTTTCACAGGTGTACCTAACTGCTTAGGTTTTAGTTAATTCTAGATGTAGTCAAGTTGACAACCAGGAATAGCCATCATAGCAACTTTAAGGAGGACAGATTCAGAAGTTTTGGTCCATAGCCCCTGATTGCGTGTTTCTGCACTATGGAGAAGCTGTTCATCATGTCCAAAATGTGCAGCAAGAGAAACCAGTTCACCTGCTGGTGACCAGGCAGCAGAGAAAGAGAGCCAAGAAGTGACAGGGACAAGACAGCCCTTCAAAGGCACACCCCAGTGACCTACTTACTCTACCCAGACTCTCCTCCTAATAGCCCACCCAGCTGTGCACTCCTCAATGGATCACCACTGATGAAGCTGGCAACTTTAGGATCCAATCACCTCTCAACAGAACCATGAGCGTGAGGGGCAAGCATTAATGTGAGTATTGGGGGGGGGACATAATTTCATATTGAAATCATGACAACAGCCAGCATTGTATAATCACTGGTTTGCAGATGAGGACATCAGAATATCTCGATTTTGAATCTTCCCAATCCCTCTTCTTGTTTCAGTCATTGTATCTTCACATTGTTCCATGCAGGTTTGCTGAGCTTCATTTGGGGACAATTGAATGTGTCTGGCTGTGGCCTACATTCCTGCTTCCTGTTTTGCGTTGTCTATCAAAAATTACATGAGAACTTACAGTATCCACTGAAAGCTCACATATCACATGACTTAGAAATGGGCTAACAGATAATACTTCCCACAGTCATATGACACCCTTTCAGTAGGCTTCCTCCAAGGCCCAATAATCTGTTGCCTGTAGTGATGGCCAGCTCACTATCTTTGCATGGCTCTTCTTCTCCCCATTTCACTTCTCTTTCCTACTTCTACTCTTGGGGAGGTCTTCCCATATGAATAGCCTACACACAGCCTTCATTCCTCAGACTCTATTTTCAGAGAACCCAAACCAAACTCACGAGATGAGATTACTTACTAAACATACTAGGTTTGAAATAGAATCCTGGGACTCAGGGTCAGATGGTCTGACCCCAGATTCCATGTGCATTTTCCTTGTCTTGCTCAACCTGAAGGATCCAGCAGTCTCTATGAACAGAGGCCTGGGTATGTAAACAACTAATTATGAAAGACTGTTGTCAAATTAAACCTGGAAGGTCTGTCTTTGAAGCACACATGGAAGTGATTGGTTCCATCAGCCAGACCTGTGAGTTACCCAGGAAGCAACTCCTGAGGCAGATAGCAGAGACTCATTCCCTAACATCCTTGATATAGTCTAGGATCTCCTGCTATTTTCTCTCATGCTGACATCATTTCCTTCTTAGCACTTAACACAATGTGAAAATAAATATTTATTGCTATTTACTTTCTGTCTGTCTCCTACAAGAGCAGGGATTCTGTCTGTTCTGTTCATAAAGATTTGAATAGTGTATCTACAACACCTAACATAGTCCCTGGGACATAAAGGGAAACCACTGAATTTGTCAGCCCCCAAATAAAAAAGGTCTTAATTGTTAAACAAGTCAAAAGCTTTGTTTTTAAATAGTGAGAGAATTAATGATACTAAAGGTGAAATGAACAATACAAAGAAAATCACAAGAAGAAAGAGCATGTTGGCTATTCAAAGCAAGTCTGTAGTTGGGTATGTTGGGTCTATTTGTTTGACAGGTGGAGAAGAAGAAAGTGACTGGGGAAGGTGCTTAATATTAAGGCCAGATATTCATTATAGCTCTATTATTTGCATTGGTTGATAGCATTGCCTCTGCCTGGTAACTGGTTACATCATTTGGGTTCTCCAGGATCTGCTATTGCCTGAATTAGGCACACTTTCTTCTCTGTCAGTGGTGGATTTTTTAAATCCAGTCACTCCAGGCTAGTTTGTATATGGTCTGAGATTGACTATCTGTTGGCATTGACACCTGTTGCATCTTGTGAAGTTAGGTGTTGACAGATCCTGGCCTAAGTCTCAACCTATTGGCTGTACTCCTGATTCTATCTACCTCTGAGACTCTGTTTAAGAGCTTGCTGCTGTTCCTTTTGTTCTCACCTGAATTCCTACACCATAACTACCAGCCTTCACCTTAGGAACAGGGAAATAACTCATTTATTTGTCCAAACATATAGTGGACCTGTGGGCTGAGCACAGACCTCTCCTGATTGACTGTGAACTTTGAGCTGTTAAATGTCTTGCACATGCTCTCATATTGAGCTCAGTCTGTCCTTGAACTCCTGATTTTGCCTTAATTTCCAAATGCTAATGACAGGCAGATACTACTCCACTCAGCTTCGGACAGATCACTGACTCCCTAATGGTTGGGAGATTAATTACTTATATTCATCTGTCATCTCTCAACCCTGGTTTCCTAAGGTGGGCTCACTAAAACTTAAGCACCTCAGTGCACATATATTAGACAACGAGAGACGTAGTTCCATACTATCCTCCCTGAGCTCAACTTCTGAAAATAAATACATCTCAAGTATTCAGCAGCCCCTAGACTGTTTCTCTGCACTCTGTTAAAGCCCAGTTAGAGGCAGGCCACCTGTCCCTTCCCAGCTCTTTGTAAGATCCGTTTCTACTCTTGGTCGACTGGCATTTATAGGAACCAACAAAACTCACCTTAACACTGCTTATTTTTAGTGTCTCTGCATTTATATTTAGAAAGGAAGACTGGTCATGCTGCTGGGGGCCTCATTCTTCCAATTTTTGCTGGATCACGGGGAGGCCACTAGGAGAGAAAATTAGCAGTGCATGTAACTCTCCATTTATTTCCTGGACCCAGTGACCCAGCACAGGCGCACGTGCCAAAGATACAAGGACAAAGAGGAGGCCAGGAGGAACTTCGGTTGCTTAGGCCAGGCCATTCACTGGTGACTTGGTGGGGACTCCTAGGAGAAAAGTCAGGTAGCAAATTATAAAGGTCAAAGAGATGCCACTAAGAGCTGAAGTAAAATTTCTCCTGTTCTCTCTGCAGCCTGCCAAACATTTTATTTTTCTTTTTGTTCCCAAAAAACATATTTTTGTGCATCTATTTTTTAAAATAAGTGATTTTATATAGATAAAAGTGATTTAAATATAAATATATGTGATTTAAATGTATACATACTTCTAAAGAAAGAACTTATCAAACATATCATATGAAAATGACTTATATTTCTAGTGTTTCATATTTGCTGAAACATTCAGTAACAAAGAATCAAAGTCTTCATTTTAAAAATTGGCAAGGGTTGGAGAGATGGCTCAGCAGTTAAGAGCACTGACTGCTCTTCCAGAGGTCCTGAGTTCAAATCCCAGCAACCACATGGTGGCTCATAACCATCTGTAATGAGGTCAGATGCCCTTTTCTGGTGTGTCTGAAGACAGCTACAGTGTACTCATATACATAAAATAAATAAAATCTTTAAAAAGAAAAGAAAAAATGGGCAAAAGACATAGTTCCGGAAAACAGATTTCAGAGGCTCGTGGCTGAAAATGCATAACTATTTTACACCCATCCCTAAACAGGGGACATCTATATTATCTGTTCCAGGACTCAGAAAGCATCATAGAACAAGGCATAGAAAGAATGTGAGACCCGGACAATGGGAAGGAAGGCTGCACCTTGGTCTGTACAACACTGTCAACTCTGAGTCATAGGTGGGAGAGGGCTCCTTGTGTGTTTGCCATTGGTGGGTGCTGGGGAAAGAGGAGTCATGTTTGTCTTAGTGCTGTAGCCTCTGCTGAGTCCCCCATGTGCCAGTGGATAGCTCCATACCCACGTTCAAAAGGAGGCCCTCATTAATTCAGAAGGTTGTCAAACCAAAACCAAACAAAAACATAGGTAAGTAGTAGTGGGGGTGGGGACTTGTAGGGTGCTTGGCATGAGTGGGATGGTAGAGAGGGATGAGATCATCACAGTGCATTAAATACACAAAACTGTCAAACAATAAATTGAATAAAAGGAAAATTAGATGCAAATATACTGATAGACATATGAAAATCCACCCAAAATCCTTGTAAGAAATGGCTGTATCAATTTTCATCTATTAAATGGATAAAAACTAAAAAAGCATGACGACACAAATCTCTTGATGTGATTGTGAGAAGTTATCTATTTTCATGTTCTATGAGAAGAAATTAGAATACATATGTATCAGTCACAGTTCACTAGAGGGACAGAGCCGATAGACTGAACATCTATCTATTAAAAAGGGATTGTTTAGAGTGACTTACAGGCTGTGGTCCAGCTAGATAATCAATGGCTGTTTCCCTGTGGAGCGGACAAGAACCCAGCAGTTGTTCAGTCTATGAGGCTGGATGTCTAAGCTGGTCTTCAGTCTACACTAGAATCCTGGAGAAGTGGGGGGTCTAACACTAGCAAAGGAAGGCTCCCAACAGAGAGATGAACTTGCCAGCAAGAGTGTAGGCAAGGAGGCAAAAAGCACAAACTTCCTCCTTCCATGTCCTTTTGAGGTAGGGCATCACCAGATATTGTAGTCCAGGTTGAGTGTGGGTGTTCCAGCCTCAAATGATCCAGACTTAGGGTGGGTCATCTCACCTCAAGTGATGCAATCAAGAAAATTGCTGCAAATGTGTCCAGCAGCTTGTGTTTTAGTTGATCCGAGATGTAGTCAAGTTTACAACTAAGATTAGTTATCGTATCATATGAAAGACTTAGAAATATCTAATGAAACTAGATATTTAATTATATTTATTCAGAAATCTAATTTCTAGGAATATATCCTGAAGATATATTCCCAAGAGCATAAACATACAATCTTACTGCTTTATTCATTTCTATACGATTTAAAACAGAAAAACTTGACAACAATCCACATACATGGAATATTGGTGACATGAAGTAAGGAAGAGCCAGGAAATGCAATATTCGTGCATGCTGTTTGTGAACGTGAGGGACATCGCAATGACTTGATATGGAGGCGGCTGGAGAAGATGCTAAATAGGGAAGGAACGTGTGGGAGGCACCCACACCTGGGCACTGCCTTCAGAACTGTTGACATTTCTAATATTTGTATATTAGAACCAATAATGTGGCAAGGGCTTCATTTATTGCAGTTACCTTATAAACTTCTAAAATTGGAATTTCCAGGCAGGCATGGTGGCACAGGCCTTTAATCCCAGTACTTGGGAAGCAGAGGCAGACAAACCTCTAAGTTTGAGGCCTGCTTGGTCTACAGAGCAAATTTCAGGACAGCCAGAGAAACCCTTGAAAAGCAAAACCAAAAAAATCCAGTAACAACAAACCAACCAAAAGAGGGAATTTCTTCCTCAGTATGTCTGAGAGCTGCTGGGAGTGGAAGAAGCCCTGAGTGAGTGAAGTCTGTTGTGGAGAAACCACCAGAGAAGACTAACTTGGACACTGGTTTAAGCCAGTAGAAAGTCTGTATAGGAGTGACGTGACGCGCAGCAGGCGGTGATGACGTGCCCACCCCCTCACCGCGTGCCCACCCCGTCACCCACCCACCCCCCCCACCCCCCCACCCCCCGCTCTCCCCGTGCTTCTGCTTCTTCCTCTTTCTTGACTCCATTTTCGCGGTAGCAGCAGTGGCGTCCACAGGTTAGCCAACATGCCCAGGAACTACACACCCTCGACGTGATGGGCCAGGAGATAGTCATCCAGATCAAAGCTCATCTAGTTTCACTGGAAGGCATTGCCCCCGAAGATCAAGTCCTGCTTCTGGCAGGCTCGCCACTGGAGGATGAGGCCACCTTAGGCCAGTGTGGAGAGGAGGCCCTGACCACTCTAGAAGTAGCTGGTCGCATGCTGGGAGGTAAAGTTCATGGTTCCTGGCTCATGCTGGAAAAGTGAGAGGTCAGACTCCCAAGGTGGCCAGACAGGGAAAGAAGAAGAAGACAGGCCCGGCCAAGAGGTGAATGCAGTACAACCTTTCTCAGGCAGGGTGTGCTTTTAAGCACAAAAACCATGTCCTGTGTTGACACATCCCAGTTAGCAAGAACAGTTAGCCAGAAGTAGAACTACAGAAGCCAAAAGGCAAGATCAGTCCATTTAGAGACTTTCCCAGATCTACGGACTTTACTGGACTCTGTTTCCCTTTTGGCAGATGGTGCTGGCTACAGACTGGGTTCATGGCCTGAGTAATACTTCCATATGGTGTCATTTGTGCTAAGGTTCAGGGGCCTGTTACAAAGTCCCGAGTAAGTGTGTATTTTGACATGGGCTTGGCCTATTAAGGACTCCAAGATCAATTAGCCTATAGGAACCAAACTCAAGAGGAATGGTAAAACTCTCCTTAGTGTTCTCACAAATCCCAGGATGAGTATTTATGGAGGATTGCTCAGTGTATGCAAAGACTAGCAGCTGTGGCTTCCTTCACCTGGATATTTATAGCCCAAGACTGCTCACCTACAGAGACCTCCTACCAAGAAAGACCAACCTTTCCCCAGTGCTACACCTAAGAAACAAGCTAAGGTTCTGGGAGTATAGTGGTTAGAGAACCTCACCTGATCACAGCTTCATTGTATATGTCTGTGTGTCTGTTCTTTCTTCATTCCCTTACTGCCCCTAGCCCCAGTTCCAGGACCCAAGCCACAGGGATGGGACAGGGAGATGCTCATTCTCATTTCTTTGAGATAATTACAAACTTAACAAGGTTAAGAAGGAGATATGATACCGTTTCTCAGATTTAAAGGGTCAAGAAGACTTTCCAGAGTTAGAATGTTATTTGTAGAACAGCTAAGAATTTGCTTAATTTTGACCAGGGCTATTTCTATTTCCCACGCAAAAAAATGAGGAAGAGGCCTGCCTTCTCTCAAATATTACTATAGAATGGTACTTGTACAATAATGGCAGGTAAACCTTGTTCTCAAGGGTTAAGTTACCTCAGTTCTTCTCTGGGGGGATGGTCTCTCTCTGTGCACTCATCTACTGACTGGTTCCAACTTTATCATTTTCTTTTAAAATGTTACAAGTTTCATGTCTGGGACTCCAGACATCTTTGGAGATGTGGACATTTTCAATGGTGTTTAGAAATCTAGTAAAAATCACCAGATTCATCGGATATGTTGAGAATATAGCTACATTCTTCAGCAAACCTTTGATTAATGATTTTCAAGATTCAGCAGCTCAAAATGGAGAATCTTCGGGTCTTGTGAGAAATGTGTTGCCAGGCCCTGTCACTGCCCTTAATAACAAAATTAGTGAGGTCTTATACGAGTGACTCAACAGCACACGAGTGCTCTAGAACAAAAATAAGCAAACACACCCAAGAGGAAGAGACAGCAGGAAATAACCAAGCCCAGGGTGGAAACCAATAAAATAGAAACAAAGAGAACAATACAAAGAATCAATGAAAAAAAAGTTGGTTCTTTGAGAAAATCAATGAGATAGACAAGCCATTATCCAAGCTAACTAAAAGACAGAGAGAGAACATTCAAATTAACAAAATCAGAAATCTGAGGAAATCCAGAGAATCATTAGGTAATACTTCAAAAATCTGTACTCCCCCCCCCAAATTGGAAAATCTAAAAGAAATGGACAATTTTCTTGAAAGACACCACTTACCAAAGTTAAGTCAAGATCAGATAAACGATATAAATAGTTCTATGATCCCTAAGGAAAAAGAAACAGTCATTAAAAGTCTCCCCAGACCCCCAAAAAAGTCCAGGGCTAGATGGTTTTAGCACAGAATTCAAAGACTTTCAAAGAGGAGCAAATACCAATACTCCTCAAATTATTTGACAATATAGAAACAGAAGGAATATTGCTAAATTCATTTTATGAAGTCAGTCACCCTGATACCTAAATCATACAAATACTCAACAAAGAAATAGAATTTCCAACTTATTTTCCTCATGAACATTGATGCAAAAATACTCAGTAAAATACTTGCAAATTGAATGCAAGAACACATGAAAAAAGATCATCCACCATGGTCAAAGTAGGCTTTATCCCAGAGATGCAGGCATGGTTCAACTAGTGTAATCTACCATACAAACAAATTGAAAGAAAAAAACACATAATCATCTTATTAGATGCTGACAAAGTCTTTGACAAAATCTAACACCCCGTAATGATAAAATCTTGGAGAGATCAAGGTAAAAGGCCTATACCTAAACATAATAAAGACAATAAACAGCAAGCCAATACCCAACATCAAATTAAATGGAGAGAAACTTAAAGAAATTCCACTAAAATCATGGATAAGACAAGACTGTCCACTCTCTCCATATTTATTCAATATAGTACTTTAAGTTTTAGCTAGAGCAATAAGACAACAAAAGGCAATCAAGGGGATACAAACTGGAAAGGAAGAAGTCAAAGTATTGTTATTTGCAGATAATATGATAGTATACATAAATGACCCCAAAAATTCTACCAGGGAATTCCTATAGTTGATAAACACCTCCAGTGAAGTGACTGGATACATTAACTAAAAAACAAAGACAAAACAAAACAACAAAAAAGTAGCCCTCCTGTATACAAAAACCAATCAGCTTGAGAAAGAAATTAAGGAAACAACACCTTTCACAACTGCCACAAATAGCATAAAATATTTTGGTGTAACTCTAACCAAGCAAGTTAAAGACCTGTATAACAAGAACTTCACATCTTTGAAGAAAGAAATCGAAGAAGATATCAGAAGATGGAAAGATCTCCCAGCTCATGGATCAGGAGGGTTAACATAGTAAAAATGGCCATCTTACCAAAAGCAATCTACAGATTCAATGCAATTCCCATCAAAATTCCAATGCATTTTTTACAGACCTTGAAAGAGCAATACTCAACTACATATAGAAAAACATAAAACCCTTAATAGCTAAAACAATTCTGTACAGTAAAAGAACTTCTAGAGGTAGAATCCCTTATTTCAAGCTGTACCACAGAGTAATAGTAATAATAATAAAAAGCATATGGTATAGGCGTAGAAACTGACAGGTTGATCAATGAATTCAAGTCAAAGACCCAGAAATAAACATACACACCTATGGACACTTGTTTTTTTTTGACAAAGAAGCCAAAATTATACAATGGAAAAAAGAAAGAATCTTCAACAAATAGTCCTGGTCTAACTAGATATCTGCATGTAGAAGAATGCAAATAGATCTATATCTATCACCCTGCATAAAACTCAAGTCTAAGTAGATTAAAGGCATCAAATAATACCAGATCAACTAAAACTAGTGGAAGAGAAAGTGGGGAATAGCTTGAATGTATTGGTACAGGAGACAACTTTTTGAATAAAATACCAATAGTGTATGGAACTAAGATCAACAATTAACAAATGGGACTTCATGAAACTGAAAAACTTCTGTAAGGCAAAGAACATCTTCAATAGGAAAATAGCAGCCAAATTGGGAAACAATTGTCACTAACCCCACATCAAACAGAGGGCTGATATCCAAAATATATAAAGAACTCAAGAAACTAGACATCAACAAACCAACTAAACCAATTAAAAATGCAGTACAGATCTAAACAGAATTCTAGACAGGAGAATCTCTAATGGCTGAGAAGCACTTAAAGAAATGTTCAGCATTCTTAGATATCAGGGAAATGCAAATCAAAATGACCCCGAGATTCCACCTTACAACCACCAGAATAGCTAAGATCAAAAACTCAAGTGCCAGCTCATGCTGGTGAAAATGTCGAGAAGGGGGAACACTCTTCCAGTGTTGGTAAAAGTGCAAGCTTGTGCAACCACTTTGGAAATCAATTTCCTGGATTCTCAAAAAAATTGGGAATAGTTCTATCTTAAGACCCAGCTATACCACTACTGAGAATATACCCTAATGACTCTCTACCATCCCTCAAGGACATGTGCTCCACTATGTTCATAGCAGTTTTATTTATAGTAGCCAGAAACTGGAAACAATCTAGATGTCCCTCAACCAAAGAATGGATTTTTTTTTAAGTGATACATTTACACAATGGAGTATTACTCAACTGTTAAAAACAAGGACACCATTTCATGCAGGCAAATGGATGGAACTAGAAAATATCATAGTGAGGGAGGTAACACAGACTAAAAAGGTAAACATTGTATGTACTCACTTATACTTACTTATAAGTAGATATTAATTGTAAAGTAAATGATAGTCATGCTATCTACAGACCAAAGAAGCTGAGTAAGAAGGAAGGCTCAAAGGATTCGATGCATGAATCTCACTGAGAAGGGAAATAGAATAGACATAGTGGGTAACTGAGGGAGAAGCCTGGACAGGGGTGAGGTGGGGATGAGACTGGGTGGTGGTGGTGTGGTGGGGAGATCAAGTCCGTGGAGTATGGAGGGAGAAAGTGCTTGGAGAGCTGACTGGAATGGTGGTGCATCTTTGGGATGAGCTAGAAACCTAAGGCAATGAAAACTCCCAGGAATCTATGAGGGTGACTCTAGCTAAGACTCCTGGCAATGGGTGATATGGAGCCTGAACAGGCCATCTCCTGTAACCAGACAAGACGTCCAATGGAGGGTTGATTAGGACACCAACCTAGCCACAAAACCTTCAACCTACAATTTGTCCTACCTACAAAACGTGCAGGGGTAAAGATGGAGCCGAAGTTGAGGGAATGACCAACCAATGAAAGAAACTGGTCCAGTTTGAGACCCATGCCATGAGAGGGTGCCCTCCCTTGACACTGTCGATGATATTCTGCTATACTTGTAGAAAGGAGCCTAACATAACCATCACCAGAGATGCTTCATCCAGCAACTGATGGAAACAGATTGCAAAGACTCACAGCCAAACATTAGGCAGAGCTTGGGGAATCCTGTGGAAGGGGAAGGGGTGGGAGCATTGTAGGAACCAGAGGGGCTAATGACACAAGAAAAGCTACAGAACCAACTAACCTGGGCCCATAGGGGCTCAGAGAGACTGAACTGCCAACCAAGGAGCCTACATGAGACTGACCCAGGTCCTGTGCACATATGCAACAGTTGTGTCGTGCAGCTTGTTCTTTTTGCAGGACTCCAACGACATGAGCAGGGGTTGCATCTGACTGTGTTGCCTGCCTTTGGGACCCTTTCCCCTTACTAGGACGCCTTGTCTAGCCACAGTAGTAGAAGATGCACCTAGTTTTATACTTGGTATGCCAACGCTTGTTGATATCCATGGGAGGTCTCATCTTTTCTGAAGAGAAAGGGAGGAGTGAATGAGAAGAGGGGGTAGAACTGGGAGGAGAAGAGGGAGGGGAAACTGAGGTTGGGATGTAAAGTAAATAATTAAATTAATTAAAAATTATACTCATTGAAACAATTACAAATTTGAACTTACCACCTGTCTCAGTCAGGGTTTCTATTCCTGCTCAAAACATCATGACCAAGATGCAAGTTGGGGAGGAAAGGGTTTATTGAGCTTACTCTTCCACACTGCTGTTCATCACCAGAGGAAGTCAGGACTGGAACTCAAGCAGGTCAGGAAGCAGGAGCTGATGCAGAGGCCATGAGGGATGCTACCTACTGGCTTGCTTCCCCTGGCTTGCTCAACTTGCTCTCTTATACAACCCAAGACTACCAGCCCAGGGATGGTAGCACCCACAAGGACCTCCCCCCCCCCGATCACTAATTGATAAAATGCCTTACAGCTGGATCTCATGGAGGCATTTTCTCAATTGAAACTCCTTTCTCTGTGATAACTGCAGCTTGTATCAAGTTGACATACAAAACCAGCCAGTACACCACCTTTTGAGATATGATAGAATTATTTTATATTATCATCTTGGAACTTACTGAATTATTTAAAGAAAAATGATATGAGATTTGATGTTTGTTTTAAAATAACTTAAGGCAAAGGGTTGGCAGAAGTACTGTTGAAACAAAGAAAAGGAGAGTTTCTGGTAGTTCTTGAACTTAACAGTTTCATGAGTTGAGTAATACATCTATGTTAATCCAACTGGTCTATCTACTTTTGTTCAAAATGTTCAATGCAAAAACTATGTGTGCTTGGCAGGGGATGGGGAGTAGTGAGAAAGGGGAGACAGACACAGAGAAATTTGAGTAATTATAATTATAATTATAATTTCTTAGCTCCAGCTAACCAGCATCAATAGTCCCAGTAATGCAGTTTTCGATTTAGTAGTTTTGGGATCTTGTTAATCACAGCTGATTCTTCAGCCCCACCTAAGCAGAACCACAGAATCTTCTCAATCAAACTAGCAATGGCCCTGATAAGAATTTTTAATCTTCCCTCTGAAATTTCACAAGCCAGGCCTCCATCTTTTGCACTGTTCTCAACATTATCTTCCAAGCTCCTACACAACATCCCACAGAGCTCTTAACACCAAATGGATCTTCTATGGAGTAATTATACTTCCTGACTTTATAAGACCTTCAAACTCTCAACTCCCTCATTAATTTTTCTGACTCTAAATATTGCTCATTAAGAGCAAGCAGACATACGCTGAAGTTCAGGAGCCCCCCCCCCCCCATTCCCATACCTTATAGTGGAGAGACTATGGGTCATCAAAGACAGGGTTGCCACAGGGAAGGGGTAGGGGAAGACAGCCTTTCTCTGCTTTCTGAAAAGGACCTGGAAGCATCGGTATTATTTATGAAGCTTCCATGAACTGATAGATTCCCAAGTGCCTCAAGTTTATCCTGAAGTTTTCACTGTAGACATGACTGAACAGCTGCACAGAATCAAGTTCACTAAGGGAACCTTTGTTGGTGGTGACACATGTCCATCTCCAGAACTGACTTCTTATATCACATAAAACTGTACAAAGAGGGAGACTGTGGGAGGGGAAAGCGACTGAATACTGGAAAGAACCATTTGAAAATTTTAAAGCTTATTGAGACACAGAACAATTCAGCTTTTTATATATAGTTCTGAGTTTGAGAAATGTATCTTGTTGTGTATTTGTAACCACAGTGAAGACATGGGGCAGCTGCTCCTCACCCTCCAGTCTCCTGTATCTCTTTGTGGTTAACCCTTTCCCTCCTACACATTATCTCTTACCCATCCCTTGACAACCATGAAATTGTTTATTGTTTCCTCAGATGTCACACAATTGTAAGCTTAGTTTGGCTCACTTAATCTCGATGGAGCTGAGATTTAACTAGGTTGTGCATGTGTATTAGTTTCCTCTTATCAGAGTAGCATTTCAGTTTGTTGATCTATTCACTGGTTTATTGGTTGAAGTTCATTTGTTTTTCATGTTTTGATGGTTTCAAATGAAACAACTATAATGAACATAGAACTGAGCATATGGATTACCCAATTGTTTCAGAATTATTAAATATAAGATTATTTCTTCTCCACTGAATTACCTTGTCTCATTTGCTAAAAATCAACTGGCTATGCATGTGGGGACCTATTCTGCTCCACTAAACTCTTGGCTAATTATTAAGACAATGGCTCCGATTTTATTTAAGGAAGGAGAAAGATGGCAGCAGCCACCCACACCCACTGCAGTGCTCTGAGGAGTCTGAGAGACCCATAGATGCTGAGGGGTGATGCAGTAGCAAAAAGAGTCTTCAGGGCCCACAATAGCTCCAGAACAACTGGGGGGGGGGGGGAGAGGAGGCATATCTTATGGGAAGATGTTTTAAAAATGTGGACTCCTGAAATAGGAAGGAAAGGTAGCAGAGCATGATGAATCTATACCCTTTGATGCCAGCCACATCTTAGCCAGCCAGTCGAAAGCACTAAAGTTGCTCCTGATGAGCAGTGGGGCTGCTGGCACATCCGGGAGATGTGCGGCCCCTGGAGTTGTTGCAGAAACAGGTCATTGCGGAATGGTGCCGGCCCTATGTCCAGTGGCCCATGGAACTGCTGCAGCTGCAGCCATGCCTCTTGTCCTGCTGGGAGACAGAGAGTGAACAGGTTACAAGCATGAAAGTTGAGCCTGGTGAGCCTCATTTGAGGGCAGGGAGGTGTGTGGCAGCTAGGTGCTCACACCAACCCTGCCCCCAGAATCCCTCCCTAGGTGTAGCATCACCCCGACTCTGGGCAACAGAAGGATATCCGAGATGAGTCTCAGTAGTGGTCAGTATTTATGGTGCTTCAGAAACCAGAAATCTTGAACCAGACAGACTGGTTGTAATGTATTCAAAGCTGTCTGGGGGGGGGAAATGATACTATGTGGCACACTGAAGTCTCCATTGCCACTACAGATATTTAATGGAGAGATGGGAGCTGTGAATAAGTGGTGGAGACCGGCTGAACTAAAGACAGGACAGCTGTGATAGGTGTGAGAGAAGCCTGTGGTGCACGGGGAACACGTTGCTGAGTAGGGGTGACAGGGTGGTGTGCAGCAGTCTAGAGCTAGCACTCCAACTCAGCTCCCAAACACATTGCCCAGATGCAGGATTCCCCTGGTTTTGAGCAACTACAGGATGTCCAAGATGACGAACAGATGACACTTTTTCTGGATTGGATCTCCTCAAAAGACCACTGTGGTCCATGCTGCCCCTAGAGGCCACTTTGTTATCTGTGATCCTCTGCTTCAGGCTGTGTTGAAGCCAGAGGTTCATGTGGATGTCTGTAGTCCTATAGTAGCAGGGAGCCTTGTTGATGTCCTTAGCTTGAGTTACCAATGAGGCCATATGGCTATCCTCGGTCAGGGCCATCACCTGGGGCCATCCTGATGTCCATGGCCCATGCTTCTTCCATCTGGGATCATGCTGTTGTGACTAACCTATGCAGCCACCTGAAGCCAGGATGATGTTCAGGTCCATGTTACCTCAGAGGGTCATGTTTGGGTTCATGTTTCTACTATAGTCAGGGCCTGTGTTTATGTCTAAGGTCTATGTTACCACCAATGGCCAAGTTGGAAGTCTGTAGTCTGTGCTGCAGCCTGAAGCCATGTTGATGTCTAAGGGCCATGGCAGACACTGGAGGCCATATTGATGTGAATGGCCTATGCAGCACCTGAGATCACGGTGATATCTGGTCCATGTTGCCTGAGATGGTCATGTCTAGGTCTATGATCCTACCGAAGCTGGGGTCTCTGTTGATGTCTGTTGTCTATGTTACCACCATGTTGATGTCTGTGGTCTGTGCTGTAGCCTGAAAACATGTTGATGTCTGTGGACTGTGCGGCTGCCAAGAACTATGTTGATGTGAGTAGTCTGTACTGCTACAGAAGACCATGCTAAGGTCAGTAGCACATGCTGGTGCTGGTGAACATGTGGATGTCCATGGTCCAAGTTGTCCCCAGAACCACATGGAAGTCCATGTTCCATGCTCCTGCTGTCTGTAAAGGTCAAGGAAGCTACTTATGCCATGGTATTGCTGACTACAGACTCACAGTTGAGAAAGAGGGACATAGACAGTTTCTGTGACAACTTTAACCCTCCATCCCCCAAAAGTAACAGCATAGACGGAAAGCCAGTGAACAAACACACACACACACACACACACACACACACACACACAATTGCATTTTAAAATGCAATTTTCAATCACTCATTGCTCAAAGATAGTTGACGTTTGTATATTACTTGTGCATCCTGAGATATCTGGAAGCTCACTTATTACATTTAGTTACTTTCTGTAGATTTCTTGCAATTTTCTATATACAATCACATTAGCTACAAATAAACAAAAAATGGTGAAAATGTTTATAAAACATCACTGCACAGCTCCATGGCAGTATTACAGGGACGTGACACAGAGGAGAGCTTCTACATTGCTGCAGGAGTGTTCAGGGCTGGGACTACTTTGGAAATTGATAATGAATACATATGCTTAATTTCTTAAGGTAAATGGAAATGCCTATTGACATATGGGTGTATGTTTATGCATATATATGCATATATATATAGTATGATTCAGATATTCTTTTCATAGGTATTTATTTATTCAAGGCCAAGGAGAGTCTATCCCATGCAAAGAAACACATGAATGTTTGAAGTAGCTTTATTTGTAACAGCCATACACTGAATACAGCCCATCACCTACAATTCAGTGTGTCACCTCTGATCTAGCAACATAATAGGAAACATGCTGTGTGGTTAGTATATTCGCTATCTTCATATTAGATTAAAGTTTAAGAAACTGTATACTTTAAACATGTGCAACTATTCTGTGGTAATGATAACACAACCCAGAATAAAGTTAAATGGTCTCAAGGCCATATAACTCTTCATTAAAAATACCTTCTAGCACCTATTAATCTCTAGCACATTTTATAACTCCATTGAATTGCAATAAGTCATTTTGCTACTTGGTTTTCACTTGTTTTTTACTGTCCCATTCACTTCTGTCCTCCTCTAGTTTATTGATGTAGACAGCAAAGCAGAGTTCAGTGGGGGATATTCAGATCTTCTAGAATGAATACAGGATATTGGCAGATGAGTACACACATCTTCTTCGATCTCAAGTATAAAGTCTTTTTGTTGATTCCAAAAATAATAACATGGTTGCCTACTATAAACTTTGTTCTCAGGATGCCCTCATGAAGACCTAGTTTTGTCTTTATTATTATGCTTCCAAGCTTTAGAGATGTAAGTGAAGGAAATGGGTCTTATCAGTGCTGTGATAAAATCAGAGCAGGAGGACATTTACTCTCTTGGGGAAGATGCAGAGACTTCCCAAAGGGCTGAATGCCAGGACTTAGCATTACTGGATAAGGAAGGAGTTCTCACAGGGGTGGGGTCCATGTGTTTGAAAAAGAAAGAACACCTGACCCAGAAACACTAAAGAATACATATGATAGGCAGACACTATCATAACCATAAATGTCCCAGTCTGATTCATGTCTCAATAGCAGCAAAGGTAGATGTGACAGGCAGTACAGATAGCAAGATAGGACTTGTAACTACAGAAAACACTGGGAATAAATTATGGAGACTGTGGGTGGGATAGGGAGACAAACTAGATGTAGATGTAAGCCGTGTTAGAGGGTGAGCAAGCTATACAATTGTTCTAAACTATGAGGCTTCATATCAAGTTGAGTTTTAAAGAGAATACACAGAAGATAACAAACAGGATGGCTTTACTTCAGGGATGGTGGTAAGAAAGCTAGGAGATTGACTGAAAGTTGTTTTTTGGTTTTGTTTTGTTATTTTTTTTTTTTTAAGCTGGGAGTTCAGCTCAAAGGATAAGAAGGCAGGAGCGAGGAAAGATGCAGGGTGGGGACTCTGGGGAAGATTCCGGAGTTATGCAAGCTGTTGCAGTATCTTTACCCTCAGATACCCATCTCTCCTCACTGCCCATGAGGACCACATCTACAGCTCTATAATAACGTCCAATCTTCTGAAACCAGCAAAATATCTAAATTCTCTGAGTTGCCTGTCTATGATTCACTTTTAGATATTTCAATATAGATGCTGTGTAATATAAAGAGAAATAGATTGGTTGTAATTCAAGTCCTAGGCCAGTTAGCTATTGTCTGAAGAAACCTAATCAGAAATAAACACTGCGAGGGAGTTGGTATCTGAGATTATTTTAACTAGAGTCAACTCTGCAAGGATGTGACCATGTACCTCTTCACTTTCCATGCAAACCTGCATAGGAAGGAGTTCAATGTGTATGGATAAATGGAATTAGAAATAAAATTTGCCCATTATATATGCATGGCTTCTGTATCCACATGTATCTGACATGGCAGATAAGAAGAGCATGTGAGGAGGCACTGTGTATGTCCATATGACTAAAACTATTGAAACTGTAGACTCCAAAGAAATGGAAATGTCTCCAAGAATCTCATGTTCGGAGAGGAAGAAAGCCCCAGCACTGGGGTAGGCAGGGGAGGATGGGGGGAGGCTTGCCTTTGAGAAGAAGATTCTACACACTTCTAACCGTTTGTCAGACCAGAAAACGACAGGTCTTATGGTGGGCAGGAACACACCTTGACTAAAACTGCTTGTCTGTGCATATTCTTGGTCCTCTATGTAAACATTAATCTCAGTTCAGGATCTCTCTTCCCAGTAGCCACAATGAATAAAACTCCCTTTCTGGCTGTTTACAATTCTTTTTTTTTTTTTTTTTTTTAAAGATTTATTTAGGCTGAGGCAGGAAACTTTTGCCTGGGACACTAGGATTCCATAGTCAAGCAGCTCCGGGAGAAAAATTTCTCTTCCAGGAACGCGGAAAAGCCCCGAGCAGGGGCAAAACGAGCCCCAGAGCTCACTGATTCCACCCACTTTCCGTGGGCCACAGAGACTGACGGACAGCAACTTCCGGCGGTGGCCGGTAACCTCAGCTTGGGACACAGGGCTCCATAGCAAATTAGCGCCAGGACAAAGATCCCTCTCAGGAGCTCGGAAAAGCCAAGAGAGGGCCAAAGACACGCCCCACAGCTCACCAGGAACTGCCCTGAACCCGCAAGACACAGGGACC
>CM052705.1:42977670-42990724 GCA_028551405.1 Uromys caudimaculatus | reverse complement strand
AAAAAAAAAAAAAAAAAAAAAGAAAGTTCTCCAAGTCATTGACCAGACAGTGGAGAGAATTCTGCCATCTCCAATATCCAAACCCACTCTAAGGATCTGTGCCAAACCCTGGAACTTGTCTGGAAGGAACCCTACCCAGTCATCCTCACCACCCCAACTGCTGTCAAAGTAGCTGTCATTCTTTGGGGGGAAAAAGGTCACTGAGGATGATAACAGATGTACCTTCATTTAGACCTCAGACCCCTTAAAGATAAGACTGACCAGAGTTTACTAATCCAGGATGCACAATGCTGTTCCCATGTCAACCAATCAGTGGTAATTAAAGAAAACCTTGCCATGGTCGAAAAACTGCAAAGAAAAGAAAGAAAGGAGACACAGATCAGACAATCAGTCTCTGTTTACCTGGTCCCCATGGCTGATCACCTCTCTGTCAACATTAGCTGGACCATGAGTCTTCTCATAATCAGGCTATCAGTAGGATCTTGCATCCTCAATTGCATGACCAACTAAATTATTGGTCCCTAGGACCAACTATGACCTCCTAGTACATGACAAGTCAACAATTTGACTCATGCCCACAGAACCAGTGGGGAATGTGATGCAGCAAGAACATGCAGAGGTTCCTTTATCTTGTATTCTTGCTGAGGCCATTTCATGCTTAACTAGAAGTTGATCTCACTGATTGAGAATCCCATGGAAATTTACCTAACTACCCAGTAAACTTATCTTTGCTTCTGTTGAACTGCTTTCTTGCTCAGAACTACTCCTTCCATCTAACTGCTTATCTTAGCTTTATGATACCAGGATATAGGTTTTGTTTTAAAAAACCTTATGATTTGGACACTAAGTGCTACACTTAGGTCCTGGATACATGAGTGTAGCCCTGCCAACTGAAATAAAGACTTCCAATTGGCCATAAATTGTTTCTGAGTGATCATCTTTGGTGGGCTCTCCATAACAATTTTGGTCATGTTTTATTATCATAGAAAATAGAAACCTTAATCAAGACATTATTCTTAAGATTTATTTTGTTAAAGTGAAGCAAAAAGGAAAAAGATAAGGAAGTAGATAATTCACAAGCAGATCATAAGTCTACTCACTATGTTTAAAGACTTATATATTCAATTTCTGATTTTGTGTCCACTTAAATTGTAGTGGTGAGCATAAAATTAACATATCCCTACTGATAACCAACAAAGAAAGTATAAAGAGAACCCAGGATAAATGTTTAAGTTTTCAATGATATATTAGCATTGTTTAGTATATTAGCACTGTTCAGTATAATTTTTCAGATTTTGTCTTCAGACATCACAGAATATTTCTACAATTAGCTCAAGTGATAACAATGATAGCTGCTCTGTTGACACAACCCCCAAGGTAAAGGAGTCCTACCTCACTGAAATTAGAGATACAGGAGTATGTCCATCTTCTGTGTCTTTTCAAGCAGAGGCAGGGCACAGGAAAAAATTGGGTAGGTTGTGGCAAGGGGATTAATGTTTGGGAACAGAATGGACCCATACTATTCCTAGTTGCATGGAGTACAAAGTTGCCAGGAACCACTCATCCTCTGACTCCAGATCCTTCATGAAGAAGGGATCAATACCAGTCAATAGTGTGTCCACCTGATGTCATTTTTCCCACTCAAGCCCTGAGAGCCTTGTGGGTGCCTATCTATGCTCCAGATGAGATGCTATAGTCCCTCCATAATGTTTTCTGAACATTTACCTGGAAAATAACATTCTGGCCAACACTTACCCCTGCTCCTTGAGTATTTTATGAAAGAGCTTACATTTACTGAGAAAGACAGATACATGAAAATCTATTATTTGTACGATAAAGGGTCGAATTCCATGCAAACACATGAGAGTCAGGTAGGCAGGGTGCTGTTCACATGAGAATATTGAACAAGGCATTGAAATGACTGGGTACTTTCCAGACACAGATGAGGAAGAGCAGTCTAGATAGAGGGAATGATAGAAGAAAACCCATTGAGATGGGGAAGGAGATATATTTGACACAGTAAAAATGTCAGTGCTATTGAATTAGTAAGCGTATGTCTGTGTGTATACAGGTTGTGAGACAGGTTAGAAAGGTCCCTGTGTGCCACAGTCTGGAATTTACATTTTATCCCATGTCTAATGATGTGGGCTTTTCAGTAGGAAGTCATGGTCAGTTCTGACATCCAGAGAGGTAGTAGTGGCAGCAGTAGGGGTTGGGGAGGGATGAGGCTGGACACCCAGTGTGAAGCAGTTAGAGTTGTCTCAGAAATCCCAAAGGACGTTAGTTTCCCAAGATGGGCCATGGCTCAGCTGTGACAGTGCATATGGGCATGAAAAGAGGAAGTCTTCAGTGGTAATTGTTCAGTTGATTGACAGAGGATGAAAACTTGACATTCTAGTGGGTGTAGACAGGCTATCCCCAGATGAAAGTCAAGCAAGTGGTGTTTAAAAGCACCACTAACAAGTCTGTAGAGGAGTCTCTTCCCCCTGGCTTCGAAGGGATGATGTCATTAAAAAGGATGTGAGTTTGTTTAGCAAATGGAACTTTTGATCATGGAAGGGACCGCACAAGCAGAGGGGACACAGGACCTTCTTTGTTCACGCCTATAATTTCTCTTCTGTTGAAAGTTTCTCTATTGCTTTTGTGCTTGAATTTTTTTCCCCTGCTATTAATCTGCCACCTCGTGGCCTAATGAGAAATTTCAATTTTAAACCTGAGAGGGAGGACTAAGAAGTCAATATTCTTTTTGCGAAAATATGAACACTGCCATAGCTCGGGCTGTGAAAAAGATCGGGTTAGAGCAGGAGTACCCCTCTACAGCGTAATGTCTTCCTCCCTGCTGTCCAGTGGCACTGTGGGATAGGAATTCACAGGCCAAATGAAGAACAGAGTCGCAGGCTTGGATAATGTCTACATATTTTAATGGAAGTTTAATTGCCCTAAAAGTTAAATAATCAGGCAAGATTAACATTAGCATCCAAAACACTGTCTAGAACCGTAAGACAACTTTGCAAACAGATAACAACTAGGCACTAAATAAACACTCTGTAAAGTGTAATTAATGAATTCCACATATATACCTCTTAGCATCTCCATGGCAGTTCACAATCATCTATACTTCCATTCCAGGAAATCTGACACTCTCTTCTGGCCTCCATGGACACCAGGCACACACAGTCTATATGTACATACATTCAGGCAAAACAATCAATAAATATACACATAAAATAAAAATAAATAGATCGTTTAAAAATAAAAGGCCAATTAAATTACCTAGGTACTATTATGTTTCTTAAATTTCCACTTCTATATCTTTATTTTAATCTGACTCCACAAATGCCCATGAGTTCTTAATTTTCTTTATAGCCAATCCTTTTGTTTCCTTGGTCCAGGCCTATTATTCTCAAATACTGTTAGTTTTATTTTGTGTGTTCTTCTCCCAGACAGCCATACTTTGAATTACTATATATCTGAATAAAGTGGTATGTAAGCTTCTTTCTGAGTGGGCAGCTATTTATTATAGCAGGACATACTTGGCTGAGGTTGGCAACAAACCTCAGTTGCTTTTTAATATATGAAAGAAATGCAGGGCCTCTAAAACACTGCAGGCTTCTTTCACTTTTCTTACTAATTTGGAATTCTGGCCTCCTACTCTTTCAGGTTTTATGACTGTTATTTTTGTTTGTACTCTTTTTCACAACGTCTGAAGGGATGGTAGAGTTGGGAGGAAGCAAAGGTAATTGAGTCTTCCTAGCTGCTTCTGGAGGTAACAGCATGTCAGTTCTAAACACGAGGCTTGATTTTAACCTGTTCTCTCACACAAAACAGCATCCAGTTGACATGTGCAAAATCTGGCGGAGAGTCACCACAGCTGTCCTTTCCTGTCTATGAGGACCACACTTGTGGAAGAGAATTGCATCTGTTGAACATGGCACAGATTTTCTTGACATCATTCCCTTTTAAAAACCCATAAAACTATTCGCATAGTATTTCTCTTGTATCGGACATTCTTAATAATCTAGTATGTGGGCGCCTAGGTCTAGGTGGTAGGAAATATTACTAATACATCATTATATATAAGGGACTTGATAACTGGGGATTTGCACATCTCTGCGTGTGATGGAGGGAAATAATTCTCTGAGGCTACCAAAGGCTAGATCCTGGAGTTGGGTCTTTTCATTAGTTACTTTTCTGTCTCTGTGTTAAAATACCCTAATGAAAGCAGTTAGGGGAAACAGGGCTTATTTTGGATTGTGGCTCCATGAGGTTAGAGTCCATATGATGGGGGAGGCATGGGAGCAGGGGCAAGAAGCAGAGAGATCACATTTTATCCACACACACAGAGAGTTAGGATAGGAAGTTGGTGAGGCTATAAACCCTCAAAACTCACCTCCAGCCCCTCCAGTGATGTATTCCTAGTGATGTGAGGAAGAGATGAATCTCCACCCCCTAACAGTTCCATCCCCCCCAAAACCATGTCACCCACTGAAGTTCAAATGCATGAGCGTATGGGACATTCTCATACTATAACAGTTCTGGGTCATGCCAGCATTGTAGGTGACATGAATCATAGGAAATGAAAGTAATCAGAAGATGCAAAGCCAGAGGGAGTTCAGAATTAAACATTAAACTTGGGACAAGTAGAGCACTTACCATTTACCTTACAACGTTATCTGCTCTACCTAGAGCTGAGAATCATTTATGCAGGAAACACACTCCCTCTGTCTGTGTCTGAGGCTACATTGCCTCCTAAGGTAAGATGAGACGCAGCTGTTGGCTTGCCCTTTTAGCTCTGTGAAAGACAGTTCTCTAACCCAGTGGCCCAGCATCATGTGATCTACTTCCTCCAGGCACAAGCTGTGTTAGTGGCTCAGTTCTCCCCAGAAAGGGGAAGTAGAACTAATTCTGCCACCCTCAAGGAACGACTGAGCACGGACCTCTGCCGGTTCCCACGTTCTCACGGTGTTACAACCTTTCTCTTTCCAGTATGCTTCTGACTTTAACTCTCTGCATTTCATTTCTCTTTCTCCTGGAAATGGAACCAAGCTAAGCACACCTAACCCAATTCCTCTGCGCCTTCCTTCAAGAGCAGGACCTGGCTCCTTACTCAGCAGCTGAGAGTCTGCCTGATGTATCTCACCACACTGGACTTGTCCACTATCAATTTCGACATGGAGAAAGCTGAGGTCACAGAATCTAAGAGAACATGGGATTTTCTGGATCTTCCTTTTGGGGCATTCCTAAACATTTTCTGAAGTCTGAACATTCTGGTTGTTCAGTTGCCTCTCCCTTTCCAGAAGCCTAGTGCTACCTCAACTCTGACCCCAACTCTGAGATCATTCTGGCTCTGAGACCCAATCAGAATCATATTACCCAGCTGGAGGAGGGGAAAACATCACCATTCCTTAAGGAGTTCAGATGGTCATGACTGAGAAGTAAAGTTTATTGTAGAGTATACACAGTCTCTTAGTGAATTAATCACAAGTTTTTGGGTTTAGGGCTCAGGGGCAACACTAAAGTTAGTTATCTTTTGGGGGTTAGTATTTTTTTTTGGAGAGATAGTAATGCCCTCATGGCAGAGCAAGGTTCCCTCCTTATATATTTTAGGGGAAGTGGGAGGTTCTATGTCACAGGACTGGTGCTTGCAGCCTACCTGTCTGATTCCTGGGCAGCAGGGAGAGAGGAATCTGTTTGCTTAGGGCCTATATGAAAAGTCAGCTACAAGGATGGGTAGAGCGAGAAAATCTAGGAAAACAAATCAATAACTTTTATAAGAAGTTATGGCCCTGGCTAACAGAATCCCTCCCCCAAATCTTCCAAAAAGATATGTTATGAAGGTGATTAGGAAGACCTGGAAGCAAGAGGGCACTATGCTTGAGGACCATCAGATGCAACAGAAGTGTGGGGCTGTAGTCAAGGCAAGGTGAGATTACCACATAGCCACAACAGACTTCACTTTGCTTTCAATATTTTTTGCCTGCTGCATCCAAACTGGGCCTTCAACTCTCTCTGAATGTTTCTGTAGTCTGCCCATTCGTCAGAACTGTCATGCTGGTTGAAAGCCATTGTGAATCTAAGTAAAGAAGTACATTTTTCTTAGGCTACCAAGACAGCAAAAAATTCAAATCAGAGTAGGGGAACAGAGAAGCCTGTTCTCTGCTAAGGCCAAGTGATATTTATTGGAGTTCAATGCTTTTTGTCTTTAATCACGCCAATTTATACCATCCTTTGTTTTCTTCTCTTGTCCCTGTTAACTCTATTGCCATTTCCTCTCAGTGCAGTCTCCCTGTAACCTTCTGGATTGCTTTCATTATTTCTTCAAAATTAGCTTGTGTGTTGTTGAACTGAAAACAAAAATGAATAGAGCTTCCTGAAAGTCCCTCTTGACCCCCAGGCATCCTGCCAAGCTGAAACCATGGACAAAAAGACAACCAGGGAGCCACAGGATTCAAGAGTGCCTCTCCATGCTGAGTGGGCATTTGTCCTTATTTGAAGCTAATTCGTGATCCTTTCCCAGCTCTTGCAAATGCTTTAGGTTCTGCAGGCACCAAATGTTCCCTGAGTATGTTAAACAAAAACACAAGGAAAGAACAGAAGGTTGACTTTTTACCCAACCCCAGGAGCAGAAAGGAAAACACTCGAAGCTGAAAAATTGCTTTCTGTGCACGAAGTTCTGAGAAAGATACATTAAATTAAATGGCCTTATCAGCCCTTTAAAATCTAACAAGTACAGCCTTGCTTCCATCATCGATTAAAGCTGGCCCACATTGCCAACTGTTGGCAAAACAGACCCACTTGGAGGTCCTATTGCAGCGAATCTGAGTCAAACGGTCTTTGGCATCTAACTGATAGCACATGCTCTTCTCAAACCATCTCCGTCTCTACTCCGTCTATTCACCACTCAGTCTCCTGCCCTTATCTCCTCATTCTTGGATTGTTGCAGCCACTTTGACTCATCCTGCAGCTTCAGCTCCCTCCAAGGCCAGATAAATACTTCTCAAACTCAATTTTTTCAGTATACGCAGTAAGCCTCCAATGGATCTTCACGCTAGATCACAAAGCTTAAAAATCCAGGCCACTATGAAAGTTCTAAATAACTGGCCATTCTATTTCCCACTTATATGGTTTCTTTCCACTTCCTAGCATTCTTGCTGTAGTCCACCCCCACCCCCAAGTAATATGTTAACTAGAATGGCCCATGTGAAGGAAAGTTCCTGAAAAGAAACCCAACTTCTGCTGAACCTCTGAAAGGTTGATTAGAATTTTAGTGATATGGAGAGGTTGGAATGTTACAAATCAATAGCCAAGTTATACTGGGACATCTTTAGTCATTTATTCATAGCCATTTATTACCCATCTCTGAATATGACCTAACAAATATATGACTGCCAGGTAAATCCCTTTTAATCCTTTGTAGGCAGACTCCAATCTCCAATCGGCTGAATGGCTAATGTTGTCAGACAGCACCTAAGGACTATAGCTGAATGACCTCTGCCGCACTGTAACCCACCTACCTCACATTTCCACCACTGTGCTTGAAAAGAACTTGAATTTATGACTTCTGTTATATCATCATAAAAATGTCACCAAACCATTACCACTTTGGAGCTTGGAATTTGGGGTAATCTAAAAAAAGTCTGTGTTCTTGAACATGGTCACTCATATTTGGCTCTAGAACAAGTTATCCCTTATCCCCTTTGAGGTGAGAGGTTTGTGCCATCTGCCACAGGCTTAGTAGCCCATCTGGTACCTTTGAGTCTGAAACAGAGGTTCAAGTGAGACACCCAAAGCTCTGTATGTGTCTTGCAGGACCTCCCTTCCTCTGCCACCTTGCTGAGTAGAAAGACAGATGGATCTGAGGAGCCAACAGCATCCAGTAGAACCTAAGGGAGGAAGTGTGAAGATAAAGAGACTGTCTCGAGTCTGAGACTCTGTGATGACCTATGGGCTTCTATGAGGAGACTGCCCAAAGTCTGGGAAAAGTCACAAGTAAAGAGGAGATAGATCTGTCCTGAGATCTCAGAGTTGAGAAAAACCTGTACCTGCCAAAATAGAAAGAATTTGCAATGTAAAGAGTACCTAGTAGTATACACAGAGTACACTGCTGAACTAGCCCAGACTTAAGCCTAGAAAGGCTTCAACTGATTTTAAGCATCTCAACAAGTCCCAAAGATACTAGATATAAATTAAATCTAACAATCAATAACATAAAATTCATAATCTGACATTCAATTTAAAAACAAATTAGTAATACAAAGAAGCTGTAAATATGACCAATGATAGGGGGAAGGGGACTCTATCAATAGCCACAGACTCAAAAATCACACAGACAATAAAATGAGCCCACAGTGAACAAAAACCCATTAGGACTCTCTGTATTCTCAGGAACAAAAGGCAACTATAGATATGGGAGGAGCTAAAGGAAAGATGTGAGGGCAGAGGTTGTGTCTTACTTTGCTTCCCGTTGTGATAAACACCATGACCAAAAGCAACTTGGGGAGGAAAGGGTTTATTTGGCAGACACATCCCAATCACAGTCCACCACGGAGGAAAAACAGAAGCAGGAACTCAGGTCAGAACCTGGAGGCTGAAACTATGGCAGAGGCCGTGGAGGAGTACTGCTTTCTGGCTTGCTCTCCATGGCTCTCTTAGCCTGCTTTCTTATACAGCTCAGGGTCTCTCACAGTGGGCTGGGCCCTTTCTCATCAATCACTGACCAAAACCAAAACCAAAACAAACAGCAACAACAAAACCCATAGATTGCCTACTGGCCAAGCTGGTGGACATACTTTCTCAACTGAAATTCTCTCTTCCCAAGATGACCCTGGCTTCTGTCAAGTTGACAAATGTCAATAGCATGCCATCAACCTAGAGTTCAACATCTACCATGAACAGGAGATATTAAAGACAGTCACATGGACTTTCTAGAAGTGTAAACGTTAGACTGTTTGAGTGAGATATACTGAAGAGCACCTGTGGTGCATTGCACACTGCAGAGGAAAAGTAGGCACCCACAGTCATTCCTACTTTGTGTAGTCAAGTACTGTCTTAGTCAGGGCTTCTATCCCTGCACCAACATCATGACCAAGATGCAAGTTGGGGAGGAAAGGGTTTATTCGGCTTACACTTCCATGCTGCTGTTCATCACCAAAGGAAGTCAGGGACTGGAACTCAAGCAGGTCAGGAGTTGATGCAGAGGCCATGGAGGGATGTAACTTGCTGGCTTGCTTGCTTCTCCTGGCTTGCTCAGCCTGCTTTCTTATAGAGTCCAAGACTACCAGCCCAGGGATGGTACCACCCACAAGGGTCCTTCCCTCCTTGATCACAAACTGAGAAAATGCCTTACACCTTGATCTCATAGAGGCATTTTCTCAACTGAAGTTCCTTTCTCTGTGATGACTCCAGCTTGTGTCAAGTTGACACACAAAACCAGCCAGTACATGTACTGTTAAAAGAAATGATAAGATTTTTCAGAGCATGTCTTTAGTTTGTTTTCCTTTCCAAAGGACACCCTTGCTTGATACAGAAACTACCCTGCTAGCTGCTTGTGAAGTTTGGAGATGTTGCTGCTGCAGTCTTGTACCTGTGATGAGGAACCACTGCGCAGCCCGGTTTGCCCTGCGGGGAGGGTTTCTCTTTATGTCTTTGGCTGTCAACAGTCCGTCTATGGCATGTGGGGTCAGAGCCCTGCATTTATTCTACAAGGGGCATTGAGCTTCTTGATGTCTCATTTTCCCCCACTTGGGCTAAAGTGATAATTGAGTGGTTAAGAGCATTTGCTGTTTTTGCAGAGGACCCAGGTTCAGTTCACAGCATGTAGACATGGTGGTTCACACCTGTAATTCCAGTTCTAGGAGATCTGATACCTTCTTCTGACCTCTAAGTGTATATGGTGCACATGCAAAAACCCCATCATCATCATCATCATCATCATCATCAACATCATCATCATCATCATCACCATCAACATCATCATGATTTTTCTTATTAATGGTGGTGAATTATTTTTCAAGGTATTGATTTAGTTCATCCTCACTATCCTTATTCCTATATATCCGTTTTACAGATAGGAAAGAAGTAGGATGTAGAAATTGTCTGTCATACACACACACACACACACACACACACACACACACACACACACACACACCGGACAGAGTTGGAATTCAAAGCCTTTGTCAGTTTGGCTCTAAATTTTATCTATTTCCTTAAAAAAATAAATTTATCCTTTAACAATTTCATATGTGTACATAACATATTTTTGGTAATTATTCTTCTTCCTTTCCAATTCTCTATGCACTTCTTCTGGAATCCTCTTTTTTCTCATCAGGTTCTTCTCCGACTCCCACACCTCTCTCCCTTACCCTCCCCCTTTCTTAAAATAACTCACTGAGTTTAATTAGGGTTGATTTCATGTCCATGGGTGTTGGGTTGTTTACTCTCCTGGGCAACTTGCCAGCAGCCACACCCTAAAACAAAAGGACAGTCCCCCAGAAGCCACTAATTGTCAATAGCTGAGCCAGTACCTTGGTTCCAAAGTCTTCTGCTGTTGGTTGCAACCTACAACTATACATCTAGTCCTTGGTGGTCCAACTTACTGTGCCAGTGTGTGCAAGAGGCAGTGATTCTCAGCAATTTCTACCAAGCCCAGGGGCCACTTGTCGCTGGACACTGCAGTTCCTGTCTGCTTCCCCAGAGAGGTCTCGCCAGGCTCAGGAAGTTCATCTACAGTTATTGTCTCTTGTAGGAGTAGACATAATTATGAACATACAGAGACATGCAGATTTGAACACACACATGCACACAGACATACACACACATGCATACATGCACACATATACACATACATACATGCACACACACATCTTTCTTTTACTGAGTCTCATGTCTTCCTGAGTCTCTTACTTAATCTACCATCTTATCTGAAATCCTCTTCAGTATGATTTTTCTTCAGATTGGACAATTTCATTTAGCTGTTTCTAATTTCTGGCTCTAGAATTTCCACTGAGGTCTCCTTTTGTGCTTATTGTTTCTTTATTGAGGTTCCTGCTTGTGAGTCATTGCTATCGTGTTTTTCTTTTAATTCTTCAAACATGGTCTCATTTAAGTCTTTGATGCTTTTGCTGCCAAGTCCAACATCAAAGTGTCTGTCTGGTGACTGGTTTCCCCATGATTACAACATCACAGTGATCGTTTCCTTCCATGTCTTAGAATGCTGTGTTGAAAGTAGACATAAAAAACTATTAATTCTCCTTAGTTTTACTTGTAAGTTATTATCTTAGTGACTGACCTAGACTTAATCAGAAGAGTCTCTCTCCTTATGAAGTGCAACTACACTGAATTAAAGAACAATTCAATGCCTAAAACTCCTACCCTCTGTCAGTAGAGCTGGATTAGACACACTCCTACAAGTCAGGCATTTGAAGATTTCATCAGTTGGCTTTCCTATGAGCAGACAACCATCCTTAGCCAGTTACAGATGCACAGGCAGAGGGTCTCTCTGTGTAACCCTCACTGTCCTAGACTTTCTATATAGACCAGGCTGGTCTCAATCTCACAGAGACCTACTTGCCCCTGCGTCAGAATTCTGGGACTAAGGGTGTGTGTCACTGTGCCTAGCAAGACCACACCTTCGTCTAGCAGAGCTATGGTGTCTGTTTCCTTCCAATCTGCAATGAATGCAATGATGTTAGTCATGGGGTTTTGCTCTGTTCACTATCTGGTTAGTTCCCTCTGACTGTGAAATTGATGTTTCCACAGCAAGATCTGCCCTGGAAAACTTAAACTTTCTCCCCAGCTCAGATAAGAGGGAGAGATGAGAGACCCCCAGCTGAGAGGCTGCCTGCCTCCACTGTTCTTAGTCAACTGCCAGAAGATTTTCAGAAATGCTTTCTGAAATTTTGTTTGCTTTTGTATAGTGTCCAAAGTCCTTAAATAATTGTTTTGTTTGAAGTTTGTCCATACACACACACACACACACACACACACACACACACACACACACACTGCATTTTACTACAGTCATTTCATAGGTACCTAGCTTTCCCTCACACTCCCCGTCTTTCTGCTTTAGCCTCCCAGACTACAAGTGTGTGTAGTGATACAGATGGCTTTTACACTTTTGGAGGATAGAGAATTGTTTAGCTTTTAGCTTGCCACAGTTGGAAGTTGAGTTTACAATGTATTTTTACCACATTTCTTGTTAAACTAGTATTGAGCTTATACAGTGTATACATAAATAGTTTCAAATATGATATGAACAGTGATTATTAGATCACTTTAGTTTCTTTTTTTTTCCCCCCATGATATGATTCTTTTTTTTTTTTTTCACAGTTAGGCATGTCTGTTATTTTTTTTTTTTTGATACTTTATTTATATTTCAAATGTTTCCCCCTTTCCAGGTCTCTCCTTTGGAAACCCCCATCCATCCCCCTACCCCCTGCCTCTATGAGGGTATTCCCCCACCCATCCACCCACTCCCATCTTCCCTCCCTGGCATTCCCCTATACTGGGGCATCTAACTCCCTCAGGCCTAAGGGCCTCTCCTCCCATAGATGGCCAACAAGACCCTCCTCTGCTACATATGTGGGCAGCACCATGAGTCCCTCGATGTGCATTCTTTAGTTGGTGGTCCAGTCTCCGGGAGCACTGGGGGGTCAGGCCAGTTGACAATGTTGCTCCCTCCATGGGGTGGCAAACTCCCTCAGTTCCTTCAGTTCCTTTCCCAACTCCTCCATCTGGGACCCCACGTTCAGTCCAGTGGTTGCTGGGAATTGAATCTTGGGTATTCTGAACTTTTGGGCTAACATCCACTTATTAGTGAGTACATACCATGTTTGTTCTTTTGTGACTGAGTTACCTCACTCAGGATGATATTTTCAAGTTCTATCCATTAGCCTGCGAATTTCATGAAGTCATTGTTTTTAATAGCTAAGTAGTATTCCATTGTGTAAATGTACCACATTTTCTGTATCCATTCCTCTGATGAGGGACATCTGGGTTGTTTCCAGCTTCTGACTATTATAAATATGGCTGCTATGAACATAGTGGAGCA
>CM052705.1:42964864-42977570 GCA_028551405.1 Uromys caudimaculatus | reverse complement strand
AGGTGCTTCTCAGTCCTTCAAGATTCCTCAGTTGAGAATTCTCTGTTTAGCTCTGTTCCCCATTTTTTGATAGGCTTATTAGGTTCTCTGGAGTCTAACTTCTTGAGTTCTTTGTATATATTGGATATTAGCCCTCTATCGGACATAGGATTGGTTAAGATCTTTTCCCAATCTGTTGGTTGCCCTTTTGTCCTATTGACAGTGTCCTTTGCCTTACAGAAGCTTTGCAATTTCATGAGGTCCCATTTGTTGATTCTAGATCTTAGAGCACAAGTCACTGGTGTTCTGTTCAGGAACTTTTCCCCCATACCCAGGTGTTCGAGAGTTTTTCCCACTTTCTCTTCTATTAGTTTCAGTGTAACTGGTTTTATGTGGAGGTCCTTGATCCACTTGGACTTGAGCTTTGTACAGGGAGATAGGAATGGATCAATTTACATTCTTCTACATGTAGATGGCCAGTTGAACCAGCACCATTTGTTGAAAATGCTGTCTTTTTTCTACTGGATGGTTTTAGCTCCTTTGTCAAAGATCAAGTGACTACAAGTTTGTGAGTTCATTTCTGGGCCTTCAATTCTATTCCATTAATCTACCTGCCTGTTACTATACCAGTACCATTCAATTTTTACCACTACTGCTCTGTAGTACATCTTGAGGTCAGGGACGCTAATTACCCCAGAAGTTCTTTTATTGTTGAGAATAGTTTTTGCTATCCTGGTTTTTTTGTTATTACAAATGAATTTGTGAATTGCTATTTCTAAGTCTATGAAGAATTGAGCTGGAATTTTGATTTGCATTGAATCTGTACATTGCTTTCAGCAGGATGGCCATTTTTACTATATTAATCCTGCCAATCCATGAGCATGGGAGGTCTTTCCATCTTCTGAGGTCTTCTTCGATTTCTTTCTTCGGAGACTTGAAGTTCTTGTCATACAGATCTTTCACTTGTTTGGTTAGAGTCACACCAAGATACTTTATATTGTTTGTGACTATTTTGAAGGGTGTCATTTCCCTAATTTCTTTCTCAGCCTTCTTTATCCTTTGAGTATAGGAAGGCTACTGATTTGTCTTGAGTTAATCTTATATCCGGCCACTTTGTTGAAGTTGTTTATCAGCTGTAGGAGTTCTCTGGTGGAGGTTTTTTGGATCACTTAAGTATATGATCATATCATCTGCAAATAGTGCAAATTTTGATTTCTTCCTTTCCAATTTGTGTCCCCTTGATCTCCTTTTGTTGTCTAATTGCTCTAGCTAGAACTTCAAGTATTATATTGAATAGATAGGGAGAGAGTGGACAGCCTTGTCTAGTCCCTGATTTTAGTGGGAATGCTTCAAGTTTCTCTCCATTTAGTTTGATGTTGGCTACTGGTTTGCTGTATATTGCTTTTACTATGTTTAGGTATGGGCCCTGAGTTTCTGGTCTTTCCAAGACTTTTATCATGAAAGGATGTTGAATTTTGTCACAGACTTTCTTAGCATCTAATGAAATGACCATGTGTTTTTTTTTTTTCCTTTGAGTTTGTTTAGGTAGTGGATTACATTGATGGAGTTCCATATATTGAACCATCCCTGCATCCATAGGATGAAGCCAACTTCATCGTGGTGAATGATCATTTTGATGTGTTCTTGGATTCTGTTTGCAAGAATTTTATTGAGTATTTTTACATTGATATTCATAAGGGAAAGTGGTCTGAAGTTTTCTTTCTTTGTTGGGTTTTTGTAAGATTTTGGTACCAGTGTAATTGTGGCTTCATAGAATGACTTAGGTAGTGTTTCTTCTGTTTCTATTGTGTAGGAAAGTTTGAAGAGTATTGGTATTAGGTCTTCTTTGAAGGATTGATAGAATTCTGCACTAAACCCATCTGGTCCTGGGCTTTTTTTGGTTGGGAGACTTTTAATGACTGCTTCTATTTCTTTAGGTATTATGGGACTGTTTAGATGATTTATCTGATCCTGACTTAACTTTGGTATTTGATATGTGTCTAGAAAATTGTCCATTTCATCCAGATTTTCCAATTTTGTTGAGTATAGGCTTTTTTAGTAGGATCTGATGATTTTTAAAATTTTCTCAGATTCTTTTGCTTTATCTCCCTTTTCATTTCTGATTTTGTTAATTTGGATACTGTGTTTGTGCCCTGTGCTTAGTCTGGCTAAGGATTTATCTATCTTGTTGATTTTCTCAAAGAACCAGATCCTGGTTTTGTTGATTCTTTGTATAGTTCTTTTTGTTTCTACATGGTTGATTTCAGCCCTGAGTTTGATTGCCTCTTGCCTTCTACAACTCTTGGGTGCATTAGCTTCTTTTTATTCTAGAGCATTCAGGTGTACTGTTAAGCTGCTAGTGTATGCTCTCTCCAGTTTCTTTTTGGAGGCACTCAAAGCTATGAGTTTTCCTCTTAACACTGATTTCAATGTGTCCCAAAGTTTGGGTATGTTGTACTTTCATTTTCATTAAATTCTAGGAATTCTTTAATTTCTTTCTTTATTTTTTTCCTTGACCAAGTTATCATTGAGTGTTGTTCAGCTTCCATGTATATGCGTGCTTTCTGTTGTTGTTGTTGCCATTGAAGACCAGCCTTAATCCATAGTGATCTGATAGGAGTCATGGGATTATTTCAATCTTTTTATATCTGTTGAGGTTTGTTTTGTGACCAACTATATGGTCAATTTTGGAGAAGATACTATGAGGTGCTGAGAAGAAGGTATATTCTTTTGATTTAGGATGAAATGATCTATAGATATCTGTTAAATCCATTTAGTCCATATTATCTGTTAGTTTCACTGTGTCTCTGTTTAATTTGTGTTTCCAAGACTGGTCCATTTATGAGAGTGGGGTGTTAAAGTCTCTCACTATTATTGTGAGAGGTGCAATGTGTGCTTTGAGCTTTAGTAAAGTTTCTTTTATGAATGTGGGTGCCCTTGCATTTGGAGCATAGATGTTCAGAATTAAGAGTTCTTGGTAGATCTTCTTGGTAGATTTTTCCTTTGATGAGTATGAAGTGTCCTTCCTTATCTTTTTTGATGACTTTTGGTTGAAAGTTGATTTTATCTGGTATTAAAATGGCTACTCCAGCCTGTTTCTTGGTACCATTTCTTTGGAAAACTGTTTTCCAGCCCTTTACTCTGAGGTAGTGTTTGTCTTTAACTCTGAGGTGCATTTCCTGTATGCAGCAAAATGCTAGGTCCTGTTTATATATCCAGTCTGTTAGTCTATGTCTTTTTATTGGAGAATTGAGTCCATTGATGTTAAGAGATATTAAGGAATAGTGATTGTTGCTTCCTGTTATTTTCGATGTTATATTTATGTTTGTTTGGCTACCTTCTTTTGAGTTTGTTGAAAGATTACTTTCTTGCTTTTTCTAGAGTGTAGTTTCCCTCCTTGTGTTGGTGTTTTCCATTTATTATCCTTTGTAGGGCTGGGTTTGTGGAAAGATATTGTGTAAATTTGGTTTTGTCATAGAATATCTTGGTTTCACCATCTATGGTAATTGAGTTTTGCTGGGTATGGAAGCCTGGGCTGGCAGTATGAGATCTGTCCAGGATCTTCTAGCTTTCATAGTCTCTGGTGAGATGTCTGGTATAATTCTCATAAGTCTGCCTTTATATGTTACTTGACTTTTTTCCCTTACTGCTTTTAATATTCTTTTTTTGTTTTGTGCATTTGGTGTTTTGACTATAATGTGACAGGAGGAATTTATTTTCTGGTCCAGTCTATTTGAAGTTCTGTAGCCTTCTTGAACGTTTATATTCATCTCTTTCTTTAGGTTAGGGAAGTTTTCTTCTATAATTTTGTTGAAGATATTTACTGGCCCTTTAAGTTGGGAATCTTCACTCTCTTGTATACCTATTATCCTTAGGTTTGGCCTTCTCATTGTGTCCTGTTTCCTGTGTGTTTTGTGTCAGAAGATTTTTGCATTTTGCATTTTCTTTGACTGTTGTGTCAATGTTTTCTATGATATATTCCACACCTGAGAGTCTCTCTTCTCTCTCTTGTATTCTGTTAGTGATGCTTGCATCTATGACTCCTGATCTCTTTCCTAGGTTTTTTATCTTTGGGATTGTCTCCCTTTGTGATTTCTTTATTGTTTCTATTTCCATTTGTAGATCCAGATGGTTTTGTTCTCTTTTTTTCATCTGTTTGATTGTGTTTTCCTGTAATTCTGCCTGTTTGATTGTATTTTCCTGTAATTCTTTAATGGATTTTTGTGTTTCCTCTTTAAGGGCTTCTATTTGTATACCTGTGTTCTCTTGTATTTCTTTAAGGGAGTTATTTATTTCCTTCTTAAAATCTTCTATCATCATTATGAGATGTAATTTTAAATCTGAGTCTTGCTTTTCTGGTGTGTTGGGCTATCCAGGGCTCACTGTGGTGGGAGAGCTGGGTTCTGATGATGCCACATTGCCTTGGTTTCTGTTCCTTATTTTCTTGCTCTTGCCTTTTGCCATCTGATTATCTGTGGTGTTAGCTGGTCTTTCTCTCTCTGACTGTGGCTTGTGTCTTCTGCAAGCCTCTGCATCAGTACACTTGGAGACCAGCTTTCTCATAGAGGAATTTGGGTTTGGAGAGCTGTGATACAGGGTCAGCTCTGGGGTGCAGACAGAAACCAAAAGGATCCTGTCCCCAGCTGTTCCTTGGTTTCTGTGTCCTGATGGCTCTGCAAGGGTTCCTCTTGATCCAAGAATTTGAACAGAAGTGGTGTCTTGCCTGTGCTCAAAGGTGTGTCGGCACTCCTGGTAGACCAGATCTTTCCTGGCACTATTTGAGTATGGAGCCCTGTGTCACAGGATCACCTCCCCAGCTGCAGAAGCAAACCAGCAGACCACTCCTCAGTCCCTGTGTCCTGAGGTTTCTGAATGGGTCCCTCTGAGCAGAGGTATTGGTCTTACCCCCGCTCACAGGCTTGTCCGCACTCCTAGGAGGCTAGCTTTTTCCCTGTGCAATTTGGGTATGGAGGCAAATGGCACAGTCCACAGGTGTAAACTGGAAGGCTCCTGTCCCTGTCTGTTCCTCAGTCCCTGTGTCCTGAGGGTTCCAGGCGGGTCCTGCTGAGTAGAGGTGCTTGTCTTACCTCCACTCAAGGGCTTGTCTATTCTCCTGGGAGGCTAGCTTTCTCCTTGTGCTATTTGGCTACAGATCCCTCTAGTTTCTTAAATTGAATAACAATTCATTTTTTCTTTTGTTTTGCTATTTCCCTATCAAACCTATCAATAAACTACCACTTCATTTCTACCCTTTTTTCACTCTAGGTAGTTCTCTGTGAATTCTTTCTTCTACTACTTGTAATTTGATTCCCTCCCTTTTCTATGGAACAGATATCCATTCTGAGAATGTCCTTTGTGTTCCTTCTGTGTTAAGAGTGTCTTTTCATGGTTAAATGCTATCGTTCTGAAGGCAGGAGGTACAGTGACCAAAATACCAGGTCTGCAGACAGTCCAGCTTGAGCTGGAATCCAAGTCTATATTGGTGAAAGTGCCACCTCAAAAGCCCAGCTCTCCCAGCAGTGATGGGAAGGGCAGCACTTACCCCATTCAGTGGCTTCAAAGACCTCTGGAGCTCAATGTAAGCACTGCTATTATCTTAGATTGTGTCTTAGGCGGCTGGATCAAGTATGGAGGGAGACAGAAGAGAAGCCCAGCGGGCCAGGAGAATGAATGGAAACATGCTGAGGTAGGGGATGTGGGACAGTGGGAACCTCTAGAAAGTCTCAGAGACGAGACCTGGGATGTGAGAGGCTCCCAGGACTCAATGGGGATGACCTTAGCCTAAGTGCCCAACAGTGGGAGATGGAACCTAAAAAGACCACCTCCAGTAGATAGACAGGGCCCCCAGTGGAGGGAAGGGGCTCTACCAGCAGCTGTCTGAGACAGATGCAGATACTTACAGCCAACCATTAGACTGAGGTCGGGGACCCCTATGGAAGAGTTTGGGGAAAGAGCTGAAGGGGATGGCAACCCCACAGGAAGACCAACAGCATCAACTAACCCAGACTCATGGGAGTTCCCAGAGACTAAGCCACCATCCCAAGAGCATATAGGGCTGGTCCATGGCCCGTGGCATATATGTAGCAGAGGACTGCCTTGTCTGGTCTCAGTGGGAGAGGATGTGCCTAATTCTGTAGAGATTTGATGCCCCAGGGAAAGGGGATGCTGGGGGCGGGGGTGAGGTGGGGTGGGTGGGGAGCAGAGCATCCTCTCAGAGGCAAAGGGGAAAGGGGATGGGATGAGGAACTCTGGGAGGAAGGATGGGGAAGTGGGGGGCAACATTTTGAATATAATAAATAAAATAATTTAATAATAATAATAATAATAATAAAGATTATACCTTAGCTATATTAGAATATGTTTGCTGAAGCTCTGGAATGTACTGAGACACAGTTAGGAGTCCACCAAATGTTGCAAGTGCCATTTCTTGCACCTTTCAGCGTTACTGTTGTAAAGGTGATTGTTTTCCTTTTGTGTTATTAAAAAAGAAAAAACAAAAAGCCCAAACACAATTCTTGGGAACTTTCAGAATCTCTCCTTCTCGGTGTTTGGGATTTTCTTGGGGAGGCAGATAGGCAGCCTCTGGGACTCTCTTAGTGCTACCCGTTCTTTTCAGACTAGAGCTTCACCTGTACAGTTTTATTTAATTTTGATTACATCTTAGAGGAGAAGAGATGCCCAGCATTTGAGAGCACTCAAAGCCCTCAACTCTTGTGGAGAGGCAAGGTTTGGTTCCCAGCACCACATGGGAGCTTACAACTGTAAGCCCCTCAAGGTGCTAGCGGCCAGGCACCATGGGCCAGGCTACTCTAAGGGTAGTAAAGGTCGTTTCCAACCACTTGAGATATTAGCAGCCAAGTTCTTCCCTACAGAAAGAAAGAAAGAAAGAAAGAAAGAAAGAAAGAAAGAAAGAAAGAAAGAAAGAAAGAAAGAAAGAAAGAGGGAGGGAGGGAGGGAGGGAGGGAGGGAGGGAGGGAAGGAAGGAAGGAAGGAAGGAAGAAAGAAAGAAAGAAAGAAAGAAAGAAAGAAAGAAAGAAAGAAAGAAAGAAAGAAAGAAAGGGGGAGGGAGGGAGAGAGAGAGAGAGAGAGAGAGAAAGATAGACAGACAGAGACAGAGACAGAGACAGAGACAGAGACTAAGATCAGACCACAAAATCCCACCAATCCCAGGCCACCGTGGGAAGCTTCCCCTTCCCCACAAAGAACCCTATATAAAGCCTGCTTTCTGCTCAGTTCTTTGCTGCTTCTCACCCTGAGCAGAGACAGCCACCCTCCGTGTTTTTCCCAATAAGTCTGTCGTGTGAGGTTTGTTTCTTGTGATTTTGTGATACTCTTTGGATCCTGACTACCAGGATACCTTTCCCTTCAGAGCGGTAACAGAACAACTGCATGTAACTGAAGCGCTAAGGGATTGAGCGCCCTCTTCTGCTCTCTAGGGACACTGCACAAATATGGTGCAGTTCCATAATGAAAGCGAACCACTCACACACATACAGTTATTTTTATTTTTTACAAATTTATTTATTTATAAATCTTATAATCTTTACAACATCCTATGGACCCTGTATCTAAGCCAGATGAAGGGGGTGCACCTCTCCCTGAGGATTTATAAAGCATTGTTGCAGCACTGTTAAAATCTGTGAAACTTGATGGCTAGTGTTAATGACAAGCGTTTTAGGTTTATACTGTAAGGACTTCTGATGTTCATTTCTGTTAATGAGCAAAGGCATCAGGGTAGGGTGATTTGACTTCCTAATTAGGAGCTACCAGACGGTCTTGTCACCCAAGAGGCAGTGCAGCCCATTGTCAGTGTTTCTTGTCCACCAAGGATCCTGTCAGCATTCGGGATTCTACCCACTGGCTGACTGGTCCCCCAGTGAATGAAAGTATACCACAGTGATTCTGGGATACCTGGTGCCAAGTTCTTAAATAGTTAACAGATTTCCCTGGCTCCCAAGTGGTAGCAACTTCCTTCAGAGAGGAAGGAGAACCTGTAGGCCATGAGTGACTGGAGAGTTCTAGAGAGCTCTTGAGTCTCCTGAGCCAAGGTTATCAGACTGCAGGCTGAGAGCTACCACACTGGTGTCTGTGGAGTGCAAAGGCCTGCACAGGGTGTGGACCACTGAGGGAGCCCTAGTTGCTTCTACAGTTTTATTGCAGCTTCTCATGGTTGCCAATAGGAAGGGGACTGGGAAAGAGGCTGCTGAACACCAGTGACAGATCATGTCCTCATTGGCTCCTCACGGTTTCTCTCCTCAGCCACCAAGTGTACATACTGATACCTGGGAGATCAGGATTCATTTAACATTTGAATGTGGGGACATAATTCAACTCACAGTGATCTTTTCATCTGCCCACTTCTCTTTGTCATTCTTTTTAAATTGTTTCACTACTCCAGCAAGTTCTCTCTCAAAACTTTTATTGGATTAGTTTGAAATTTTGACCATTACATGCTTTCATTTTTAAAAGCACTTTCACACCTTCTGATTTTTCTACAGATAGCTTGATGTATTGTTGTAATATTTCTAACCTTTCTGTAGGTTTCATAGAATTCTTTTGTCTGCTTCATGAATTATCATTTTTTCCCCTTGAGCTCTCTTGCTCTTGTTTTGTATTTGAACTCTTAGACTGGAAGATTTTTCAAATATTTAAATAACCTTTGGGTATCTCTTGTTATATAAGAATGAGCCATAAAATATGCTTAGAGAGTACAGAACGTTTCGACTGACTTGAAAAGGACTTTTTCATTGTATGCCTGTCTGTATTAATATACATTGCTTCACAGGGTCAATCTGTATTATTATAATAATTAGCTAGGGTATTAGGTTAGCTGCAATGGGGAAGAGAAGCGGGAGTCCTTAGTGGCTCAACCGGATAACTATTTAGTCAGTCCCAACACATGTTGAATGATTATTGGCGGCAGGTTCCACTCTGGACACACAGTTACTGTAAATGGAGTTACATTTTAATCCAGAACCTTTGTCATGGCAGAAGAGAAAGAAATACAGGTATGCTTTTACCCACAAGTAACACACATGAATTATTATATTTCATGGCCTAAAGCAAATCATGTCTACCTATACCTCCAGGGGGAGAAAATGCTATGTTCCTCAGTGTTCACGGTGGGAGATCCAGAAACATGCCTTGACAAGTCCAATTCTGGGTTCTCCCTTTTTTCTCATTCTGAAACTCCAAACTACTTGTTAAAGGAAGGGAAGTCTTTACCTCCCCCCTCCTTCCTTCCTTCTCCTCTTCCTCTTTCTCTCTGATTAACAGAACACGTTGACAAAATCAAGTAAAGCTTAAGAAGGCCAGAATGAAAACAAGGAAGTTCTTCCAAAACCATTAAAAAGTAACAAAAGGCCAGTGTGACATTGTCCACCCTTTTATATTGCCTCAGTGCTTAAGGTAATGCACTGCTAAGCGAAGAAGCTGTGTGGAACTGAACAATTCAGGCTTCCTGGGTAGATGGCTGATTAGACATGTCCTTTATAATGAGAAGAGAGAAGAGTCCGGATAATGGAGAAGAGACTGCATTCTCAGGAGAGAAAGAAGAAAGCCACTGAGATTGAAAAAGCAGAAAAACAGAGAGGTGACAGAAATAACCTGAAACCCCAGCTAGCAGCTTCCACCATGTTCTAAGGCTGGTAGTTTTGGTGACGATGGACTGGTGGTCCTTGCTGCAGGAGAAATCCATAGTTCTCGCCAGAGTTTGGTCTTTCATTCCTCTGCAGCATGTCCACACTCGACAGGAAGTCTACTGGATTACTCACTTTCCTTCCCCTTATGTCTTAGGGTGCCATGACCAAGCACCATCTTGTGAAAGGAGCCTTTGGGGACCTGAATACAGACTTGATCACACGTTAAAGAACCTGGGGACAGTCTGCCACAGAGACAATATAAGAGGCAGTTGAGGGACAGACTCAATGAGACTTTAAGGCAAAAGGCACTTCTGCAGTGGGGGGCAATGGTTGCTGTCCCCGCCTCATCTGTGGATTACAGCTGACAGTTCTGGTCCATGGCCAGTAGTGTTCAATTTTTGTATCTTTCCCCACCCATAGTGTGGTTTATTGATGGCCTTGATCTAAAAGTGCTGAGACTATTAGTTCCCAAGGGTAACTCCGTCCAGTGAAGAACTCAGTGTTCTGTTTCCCTTACTTTCCCACAATGCTGAGGGAAGCTTCTCAGTCTGGCCATTTGCCACTTCTTGGAGCACAAACTGGAGAGCTGATGGAACAAGCAGAAACCTGCCCAACTGACAAGCTACAAAGTCCACTGCAACCAGATCCCAGCTCTTGGTGTGCAGAGGGAGGAGCTGATGCAGCGGGGACCTCTTTCCACCTGCGGACTCTGCCTGCATACCACAGAGCCACAGAGGCAACAAAGATGAACTACAGTAGATCTGCTGATGATTCATTGTGGCTGTGATATGGGTTCCAGGATCAGAGAATCTGGAAAGTATCTGTCCCAACTTTGTGGGGTTTGTTGGTTTGTTTGTTTTTGTTAGGGTCTCAGCATGTAGCCTGGCTCACCTGAAACTTGCCATGTACATCAGGGTGACCTTGAACTCTGAGAGATCTGACTGTCTCTGCCTTCTGAGTGCTGGGATTAAAGGCGTGTACCACCACTCCCTGCTCTTTTCATTAATTTTTAAGTGTAGATTTACTTAAAATGCCATGCTTTTATTTTTATTCCTCTCTTTATAGTTGGCTTCATTTATGCATTTTAAAGGTTTACAGTCACCTCTCATCTTTTGCATCTTTCCTTCCTCACATGTTTCTTTTCTTTGTCGTGTTCTTGTATCTGCCTTGTGCCTGGTTTTACTCGTTTCCCTTCTCTGCCTTTGAGGTTTTTCTTTATCATCACCTTTAATTTTTAACTGCATGTTTATTGGACATTGATTTCTCCTTTCTCCCTATTGGTGGTGTAGTTGCTTTTGCAATTGATTTTTCATGTGTTCTAATATCTGGCTTTGGTCTTGTTTGTATTACTTAAGTTTTGTTTTCTCCTCTCTTAGCAGCGTTGTGTGCTGAGCTCTTAGAAGGAAGCAGCTCACTAAAATGGCTCCTATGTAAAGCAAGAGCAGGAATCTATCCCAACACATGCCCAGATGACAACACAGAAAATTAAGTAGCATGACAAAGTGAGGTAGCAGGAATTCTCTAAAAGTTCATCTTGTGAACTCAGAGACATTGGAATGGTCAGAATGCCACAGAATCCAGAAGTCTATTTCTGAAAATCATTGATGGTCTTAAACAAGATTGGAACAAACAGATAATAAAATAAAGAAGTTAATTTAAGACTTGATCAAGATCTGTGGCAGGAGACCTCTGTCCGGGCCACCAGGGCTCCATAGCCAATTAGTGCTGGGAGAAAGCTACCCTCCCAGGAGCATGGAAAAGCTGTGAGTGGGGTTAAGACAAGTACCATTGCACACTGGGATCTGCCCGGAACCCGCAGGCCATAGAGACCTAGGGGCAGGAAACTTCAGTTTCCATCTGTGGCTGGGAACCTCAGCTTAGACCACAGGGCTCCATAGCCAATTAGCGCCGGGAGAAAGCTAACCCCCCAGGAGTGTGGAAAAGCCATGAGTGGGGTTAAGATGAGCACCACTGCTCACCAGGACCTGGGGACCTCAGTCTGGGCCACAGGGCTCCAGGAGAGAGCTGGTATCCCAGGAGTGCTGACACACTTTCGAGCATAGGCAAAACCACCACTTCTGTTCAAACTCACTGATTCAAGAGGGACCCTTGTAGAGACATCAGGACACAGGAAACAAGGGACACCTGGGGACAAGATCTTTCTGGTTTCTGTCTGCACCCCAGAGCTGACACTGTACCACAGCACTCCAAACCCAAACACCTCTCAGAGAGATGGTCTTCAAGGAGTATTGACACAGAGGCTTACAGGAGGGGCAAACCACAACCAGACAGAGTAAGATCAGCTAACATCAGAGTTAACAAGATGGCAAAAGGCAAGGGTAAGAATATAAGGAACAGACACCAAGGTACTTGGCATCATCAGAACCCAGCTCTCCCACCACAGCAAGCCCCGAATACCCCAACACACCAGAAAAGCAAGACTCAGATTTAAAATCATTTCTCATGATGATGATAGAAGACTTTAAGAAAGAAATGAATAATACCCTTAAAGAAATACAAGAGAACAAAGATAAACAACTAGAAGCCTTTAAAGAGGAAACACAAAAATCCATTAGAGAATTACAGGAAAACACAATCAAACAGGCTGAATTACAAGAAAACACAATCAAACAGACAAAGGAAAAGAACAAAACTATCCAGGAGCTAAAAACAATAAAGAAATCACAAAAAGAGACAACCCTGGAGTTAGAAAACCTAGGAAAGAGAACAGGAGTCATAGATGCAAGCATAACCAACAGAATACAAGAGATAGAAGAGAGAATCTCAGGAGCAGAAGATACCATAGACAATATTGACATAACAGTAAAAGAACATACAAAATGCAAAAAGCTCCTAACCCAAAACATCCATGAAATCCAGGACACAATGAGAAGACAGAACATAAGGATAATAAGTATCGAAAAGACTGAAGATTCCCAACTTAAAGGGCCAGTAAATATCTTCAACAAAATCATAGAAGAAAACTTCCCTAACTTAAAGAGAGAGATGAACATAAATATACAAGAAGCTTACAGAACTCCAAATAGATTGGACCAGAAAAGAAATTCCTCCTGTCAAATTATAGT
>CM052705.1:42946486-42964364 GCA_028551405.1 Uromys caudimaculatus | reverse complement strand
GATTCCACCTCACACCAGTCAGAATGGCTAAGATCAAAAACTCAGGTGACAGCAGATGCTGGCAAGGATGTGGAGAAAGAGGAACACTCCTCCATTGTTGGTGGGATTGCAAGCTGGTACAACCACTCTGGAAATCAGTTTGGCGGACCCTCAGAAAAATGGACATAATACTACCTGAGGACCCAGCTATACCTCTCCTAGGCATATACCCAGAAGATGCTCCAACATGTAATAAAGACACATGCTCCACTATGTTCACAGCAGCCATATTTATAATAGCCAGAAGCTGGAAACAACCCAGATGTTCCTCATCAGAGGAATGGATACAGAAAATGTGTTACATTTACACAGTGGAATACTACTCAGCTATTAAAAACAATGATTTAATGAAATTTGCAGGCAAATGGATGGAACTTGAAAATATCATCCTGAGGGAGGTAACTCAGTCACAAAAGAACAAACATGGTATGTACTCACTGATAAGTGGATATTAGCCCAAAGTTCGGAATTCCTAAGTTTCACTTAACAGTAACCGCTGGACTGAGAGTGAGGTCCCAGATGGGGGAGTGGGAGAATGGACTGAAGGAGCTGAGGGAGTTTGTAGCCCCATGGAGGGAGGAACAGTGTCAACTGGCCTGACACCCCCCCCCCGTCCTCCTGGAGGCTAGACCACCAACCAAAGAATACACATGGTTGGGACCACATATGTGGCAGAGGAGGGCCTTGTTGGCCATCAGGGGGAGGAGAGGCCCTTGGGCCTGAGTGTGTTAGTGGCCCCAGTAAAGGGGAATGTCAAGGTGGGAGTATGGGAATGGGTGGGTGGGTGGGTGGCAGTTGGAATACCCTCATAGAGGCGGGGAGTGGGAGGGGATAGGGCATTTCCAAAGAGGAGACCTAGAAAGGGGGAAACATTGGAAATGTAAATAAAGTATCTAAAAATAAAATTAAAAAAAAAAAGACTTGATCAAGAAAAGTCAACAGTTTTTACAAAAAGTTCAACAGAGAAATACAGATTCTGGCAAACTAAATTAAAACAGATAAAAAGAAGAAACTCTTGGAAAAGAGAGCTCAGAAAGTCAAGTTAAAACACTCAACAGAAAGACTTATGAATGGATTAGATCCAGTGGAAGAAGGATTTGTAGGAATGGAAAACAGAGTTAGGGAACTAGTGCGACTGGAGAGCAGCCAAGAAGGAGAAAAGGAAATCAAGATATTCAACAAGCAAGAGTTTGGGGACACAGCCAGGAGACAGATATTGACAAAAGGCTCCGAGAACCCACTCAGTGCAGCCTCAGTGATAGCCAGCTAGCTAGCTAGCTAGAGATACACATATATATGTGCATACACACATGTATACACACACACACACACACACACACACACACATGTTTTTAGAACCCCAAGTAATTAAAATGCAGAACAAAGGATGCTGTAAGCTGTAACCGCAAGGTACCAGATTACCACAAAGGTAAAATGAAGAAGTTGGATAAAGAAAGGATGACAAAAGAAAAGAATGTGGAGAAGAATAAAAGAACTAAAACATAGAATCTGATTTCCAAATAAGGGAAAAGCACATACATAAAATTAGGTAAAGAAGGGCTACCCACAGTGATGTCTGAGTGGTTGAGAGCATTTGCAGCTATTCTGGAGAACCCACCTGAGTCCTGCAGCTCCAGTGCCAGGGGATCTTGTGCTCTCTTCTGACTGAGAGTGAGGTCCCAGATGGAGGAGTGGGAGAAGGGACTGAAGGAGCTGAGGGAGTTTGCAGCCCCATGGAGGGAAAGAATGTTCTGCTGAAGCAGACACAGGAAAAAGGTTGTTCTGCTAAAGCCAGCATGTGAGGAACGATTCTTTGCTAAAGGCACGCATGCATTGGTCCACCATGCATCACACAGTTGAGCTGCATCTGTCAGTATGCCATAGAGAGAGACACACCAAGAAACTTCTGGTGGTGCACTGCATTCTGTTGCCACAGCCAAGGACTCGGGCTGACTGGATGCACGTGCTGAGGCAAGGCATGTGGAGGACACGTGATGTTTGGAGGGTATAAACAGGACCCCACGGAGTGCAGAGCTTGGCTTGCTGAGACAGCGAGCTACACAACACTTGCGGGTCTCCTGTCTTTGCTGATGCTTGCTTCCCTGAGAGAGGCACAGTTGAGAACTTCTGGTGTTTCTGTTGGTCCCTCCTGCTGACTCTAGCCAAGGCTGAGGCCTGGCTGTCACTGCTAGGTTGTGTCACTGCGGCTGCTAACCCAATTCTACTGAACTGGACTGCTGGTGCATTCATGAGGTGTTTGCAAGTGTACTGAGCTGCTGCCGCCTGCTGACCTGTGAACTGAACTGCCAATTTCCAGACAGCACAGATGGGAGTTGTTTCAAAGAACCTTTCTTAACAGGTCCACTTCCCCCATATCCTTTCTTTTCCACTACCTCTGGTGGGTGGTAGGTTACAAGGTAGGTTAAAGTGTTTAAGAACTGTCATTAAAAATAGGATTTGAAAAATTGAAGTTACAAAGACCTACAACTTTGAAACCAGAGAAAAACATAAGAGCAATACCGGAAGACAGACACACAGGTAGCAGTTTTCTGAGTAGGTCACCAACATCTCAGGGAACTATAACACGATTAATAAGTGAAATTATATCAAGTTAAAAATTGTCTGTACTGGGCTGGTAAGATGGCTCAGTGGTTAAGAGCACTGTCTGGTCTTCTAGAGGTCCTGAGTTCAATTCCCAGCAACCACATGGTGGCTCACAACCATCTGTAATGGGATCCGAGACCCTCTTCTGGTGTGTCTGAGGATAGCTACAGTGTACTCATATACATAAAATAAAGAAAAAAAGTCATCTAAAAAATTTGTCTGTGCTACGAAGGGAACAAGTGCCTAAGTGAAGAGCTAGTTTACAGAAGGGGAGGAAAAGTTTGCCAGACGCTTACCTAATACTAGGTTCATATCCAGAATACATAGAAAAGAATCCAGAATATGTATGTTGTTTATTTATTTATTTACTTTTAAAGATTTATTTTATTTTCATGTCTGTGGGGTGTGTGTGTGTGTGTGTGTGTGTGTGTGTGTGTGTGTGTGTGTGTGTGTGTATGTGTGTGCACATGCACATGAAAACCAGAAGAGGGCAGCTTGGTGTGTGTGCTGGGATCTGAATTTGTGTCCTGTGCAAAATCACCAAATGCCTTTAAACACTGAGCAATCTCCCAGCCCCCAGATTCTAGATTTCAAAACAAAACAAACAAAACCTAAAACCCCAAACCCAAAACCCAACACCCAACACCCAAAACCCAAAACTCAAAACCCAAAACCCAAAACCCAAAACCCAAAACCCAAAACCCAAAACCCAAAACCCAAAACCCAAAACCCAAAACCCAAACCAAACCAAACCAAACCAAACTAAACAAGTCAATAGGGAGGAGGATTAGTAGTGTAGAGCATTTGTCTGCAACACACAGAGCTCTGGCTTTAACCCATAGCACCACAAGTAAACAGATTTTTATGAAAAATAAATGTGAAAATGGAAGGAGACTATTTAAGGAAAAGAAAGGGGACTATTAGAAAAGAAGAAGACATGAGAGAGGGGCGTGTGTGTCTGATGAGATCAACGTAAACTATACATATATGAGAATGCTATAACAAACCCCATTGTTTGTACAATTAACCTGTGATGGTGGCGGTGGCGGTGGTGGTGGTGGTGGTGGTGATGGTGATGGTGGTGATGGTGGCGGTGGTGGCAGTGGTGGCGGCAGTGGTGGTGGTGATGATGGGGATAACAACAAAAGTACAAACACAGAAATGAAAACGACGAAGAACAGTTGTGATTGGAGTCGGTTGTTTCCAGTTTCCAAGTAACCAGTTTTATTATTTGTTATTAACTTTATGCAACAACACAAGAAGGAGGACACTGCCAGAAGATGATCTTCTACACTTGATCTTATCCAGAAGGGCAGGAAGTGATAGACAATATTCTTCCAATAAACAAGTATTTTAAAACCCTGAGCCTTGAGTGGAAGACAGCAGAAGTCAAGTTTCCTGGGCAGAAGACAGGAAGTAGTACCTTTGGCCTTGTTATTCTAAGTCTCCTGATGAGAAATCTTGTACTCATTTCCTGTTACATATTCAAAGTGGGCAAACTCTTAGCCTATTCCCTAGCCTGGTCACACTCTCCTCCACAGCTCTGAACCGCTCGGAGCTGTATTGGAACAGGGTAGAAGTCCTTGGACATCTCTGAATGCAGGGCAAAGGGAGCTTTTAATACTTTCAAGACTCTGTATCATATGGCTGCTCATTGGTAACTTAGGTCCTCATACAAGTAAGTCATTGGATGTGGGTCCGAGGACAGGTACAGCCATGGCAGAGGAGGCTCTCTCTTTATTGAAGAGCAATATGTTTCTATGTTTAACACACAAGTCTTTCTTTGTTTCTTTGTTTCTATCTTTGTTTCTTCCTTCCTTCCTTCCTTCTTTCCTTCCTTCCTTCCTTCCTTCCTTCCTTCCTTCCTTCCTTCCTTCCTTCCTCCCTCCCTCCCTCCCTCCCTCCTTCTCTCTCTCTCTCTCTCTCTCTCTCTCTCTCTCTCTCTCTCTCTTTCTTTCTGTCTTTCAGTCTTTCTTTCTTGTTTTTGCTTTGTGAGACAGTGTTCCTCTGTGTAACACTGGCTGTCGTGGAACTCACTATATAGACCAGGCTGGCCTTGAACACTCGGGGATCTGCCTGCCTCTGCCTTCGAAGTTCTGGGATTAAAGGTGTGTGGTCAGCCCCTACAACACCATTCTTTAAGGACATTTCTTCCTGCAGTCTGTACAACCTCAAGTTTATCGCATTCTTTGCCCAAGATAATTGTGTTTGCTATATATCACTTGTTCCTAAACTCTTCACCCATTCTGGTGACCTCCTTAATTATGTCCCACCTTATCTGACTTGACCCTGACTTGTGTGTGTCCCTCACTGGGTAAGCTTAGTTACTTAGGATCATTTGCTTAATAACTACCATTGTTTATAGCAACCAGTTTTTCGGCCATGTAAAGATTTAAGCTCCAAATCTTTTCCACACATTTTTATTGGGAAAGTGGGAGTCAGAGCAAAATTCAACAACAGCCTTTCACACCCCAGATTCCAAACTGGGCTTGGCTTTGCTCCCACAGAACTGTTACTTCTGTGTTTCTCACAAACCAAACGCAATGTAAGCTACTGGACAAAGCGTGCTCCAGTTTGCTCACCCAGTCACTTGAGAAACCTACCGGCCTTTCTCCACAAGAGCAGAAGCCATTTGCCCAAAGGGACAAGGAAACAATAGGAGCCAGGAGTAGACGTCTCCATTTCAACCTTCACCTCTGATTACATGCTGAGGAAATGAATGGAAGAGCACGTTCACCACCACACAGGGCAATGCCCACTCATTTATGTCTCAAGAGACATAGCAGCTTCTTAGTCCCCATTTTCCCTCATGGGCATTGAAACTCACTACTGAAGTTCAAAGTTAATCTTTTCAACACCCTTTGCCTTAGGTACAGTCCTTGGTATTTGGGGTTCAATGACACATATTAGTCAGTTCATTTTCTGAAATTGCTTGTATTCTATTGAGTACTTCCTCATAGCTAACCTGCTATTTCGGCCATATTGTCAACACTGTTGTCATTGTGAGACAGACAAATTATGTACCTGTTTGAACCCTGTCTTCTGCTTATCATGGTGTGACATAAGAAGTTGGCCCTGTGTTCCTCCTCATTGGACAAGTGTTTTGTTAATTCCAGTTCCTAGTTTTGTTCTTTTGTTTTTTTTGTTTTTTGTTTTTTTTTTAAATCTCTCTGTTAATAATAACTCTACAGTACAATGAACAGAAAATTCTGGGAAAATTGTCCAAACAAAGTAGCATGCAAAGGATTTCTCAAGTCATGCTTTGGGAAGGGATGGGTTCAGAGACCAGTGAAAAGTCACATGCAATAGGAGATGTATATGTTATCCCAAGTGTCTATGTCCATTGCTCTGTGAAGAGGGGACACAGTGCACATTTGAGCCTTCCATCCTTAAGAAGGCGATGCCAGCTGCCATCAGGAAGCATCCTTTTGGAATTCTATTCTCGCTGGAGAGTTTGATTGACATGGTAACACTATGTCCTTTGCTGTTGGTCTCTTGCAATCAGAGGCATACTTTATTAGGGAGGCCATCAAAGAAAAGCCTTTATTTCAAGTTATTATTAGGTCCTAGTATATTAATGCATTACCCTCTCTCTAAGAAAGGTCTTAAAGTTTACTGAGACCTAAAACTTTTTTGGACAATGCCAAGGCCATTCAAAATATAAGGTAGTTAAGCATGTGCCCCTGTCCTTGAGGAATACAGACTGCATTTGCAAAGACTTGATTTTGAAAGAAAATGGCAATGATTTCAGAGGAGGAGATTACAACATTGAGAGCTAACATGATTTATGATTTATGAGCTAATTAGGGGCAGAGCTGGAACTAGACCTTGGCACTTTATATTCTGAGCCCAATGCACTTTTTATTACCCAAATTGTCTTCCTGGCATGCAAAGACTTAATTCATCCTAAGAAAAGCATTTCATCAATCTCTACCTTGTTAAGAAATATAATTAAGACATACAAAAGTACCAAGAATAAAATATTGATACTCTAGTGCCCACCACCTAGTTTAAAAAGTAAACTATTATATTACCTAGCTTAAGAAGTAAGATATATCATGCTGGCTCAGTGGTAGGTTAAAAGTGCACACTGCTCTTGAATATAAGCCAAGTTTGGGTCCCATGTCAGGCAGCTCACAACTGCGTAACTGTAGGTCAAGCATCTGATCCCTGTGACCTCTATGGGTATCTGCACTCACAGTCACACAAGCATATAATTAAAAATAATGAAAATAAATCTTTAAAAAATTGAGGAGGAAATAGGCACTTTTAAAGCTCTCTCTGTATGCCTTTTCAGATTTTCCTGAGAGGACCAGTATCTTGATTTTGTTATTATTAATTTGATTAATAATTAATAATAATTAATACTATAATTTGATTAATTTTCGGTATCCTTTTGCATTTTAAAGCTTTATAAATGCTGTTACATGATATGTTATTCTGTACTTTTTCACTTCAATTTGTTGAGATTTATGGATATTAATACATATATTCTAGATCAATTTGTTACCCTATAAGAATACACAACCAGTATTTCTCTATTCTTGTATTTCTTATTCATAGATATGTAGATTGGGTCCAAGCTTGTATCATTTCATCAATATTTGTGTTCTGTCACTTTGGGCACATTTAGAATGCATGCTGGTCAAATTGACATGTCAGATAGTTATGCACGTTCTAAAATGTGCTGGAAGCCAGTGTCAGTTTTACAACCGCTAACTTCCCTTGGCTTAGCCTTGTAAATCTATGTACTTCATGAACAAATTTCTGGCTTTTCATCTGAATACAAGCTTGGTATTTTAATGATAAAAGAACTTTTCACATGTATCTGCCTCCTGAAAATAGAAAATGTAGGCTTAGTTTGTTTACAGCTAGCTTATTTGAAATTACAAGGATATAGAAGTGTTGAGCTGGTTAATTTTTAAGGGTATATCATGAAGTCCAAAAGGGAGAATCAACAGTGTATTTTGCTATGGACCTAGTAGGGAAAAGCTCTCTTACCAGTGCAGGTGGGTCTAGCCTCCCTGTGGGTACCGTAAAGGAATGTAATTGTGATGAACGTTGGTCCTCCCAAATCACTTTCCCAGTAGTTTTATATTCATTTAATGTCTCCCATTAGGTCAATGGCAAGTTTACTTCTTTGTGATTGTAGGATTAAAATCTCTGTGTTTAAGGGTTGCTCTAGATTCCTACAGACTGCCTGACAATATTACCTCATCTATTTTCAAAGATAGCTATGAAGAATCTAGTGTATCAAATCCACTTTTCACTTCAAATCTAACTTCTAATGTCTATAATTTCTAGAGTCAAATTTTAAAGGTTTGTGTAATCAAGCAAATCTTGTCCAGATAAGCATTCTAAGTCTAACTGTAGCACATGAATTCACCATATTCATAGTCCTAGAAATGATGCAGAGAAAGATACATTGTGGAGGATATGTAGGTCTTGGATGCACCTTAGATTCCACCTAAGATATCAATATATCCACTGGCAGCACTTGCATGTAGTTCTGGTACCTCTGGGAGACATAAAAAAAGAACCAGAAAGAATTCCATCCTCTTAGATTTCAACCCAGTGCTGTTCCTAGCTTGGGGTATTTTTTTAGACTGTGTATCTTGAGGCTTCTTCACTAGAGAAGAGAAAGATCCAATCTTAAGTGTTCATGGTGGAAGTGGCACAGAAATCAACCAGGGGACTCGGGGATATGTTGTTCTGTTAATCTTTTCTCATACCACATCCATGTTCCCTTATGCTGTTGACAACCACGCTACAGCCTCATGCTGATTGTTTGCAGCCTGTTCTGAAATTATTTGAAAATCTGTGTTAATAAACCTTGAATTGTTCACTCTATCTACCACGCTGAGTAAACACAATTTCAGAATAAAAACAAAAGCCCAGAAGTATATGCAAGGAGAACAGTTATAAGGTTATTTATACATGAATGGAAATACTATTCATATTTAACACTATAGAACTAGATAAATTAAAAGGTTTATGCAGTTAAGTATCACATATCTATTAACAAATGTTTTTAAAAATACTTAAACATATATTATGATCATTGACTATTGAGCAGGAGAGATTACTCCGTGGTTAGGAGAATATACTGCTCTTCCTGACAACCTGAGTTTGAGTCCCAGCACCCATATCAGGAATCTGACTTTTGTGGGCACTTACATTCATGTGCACATACCTACACCTACACACACATACACACACACACACACACACACACACACATACACACACACACACACACACACACACACACACACACACACACACACACACACGAAAGCCATTCAAGGAGATATGACAAAAATTTCAGTTATTTATTATAGAGTGATAGGATTAGGTGATGTTTTTATTCTTGATAAATTTATTATCTTCCAAGCAATGAAATTTCTTATTAAACCAGAAAGCACACTGTGCTACTGTAAAGCTTCGAAGGAATTACTATCAGATGCCTCTAGCACTGTCAATGCAGCCAGTCATAAGTCACCAACAGACATAAAGCAATCTATCAAGGTGGTTATGGTTTTTTAAACGTAGATGGTTGGTATCTGATAATGATTCATTGTGTTTTCAATTTTTCTTTCTAACCAAAATGTTTATAATAAGAAATTGTAAGATTAATTCATCATTGAATATCATCAAGTGCCTTACTGAGACAGACTATACTCAGCCAAAAGCCCCAGGAAACTATAGGCATAGAAGTGGGTCAGAGGTCAGCAGAACCATTCAGAACCCACAACCAGATTCTACCCTGCCCATTCCCTAAGTTTGAGGGTAATAGATTATTTCTCTGTTGGTGAAATGAGCCAATTTAAGCCAGATTAGATTATATTAAAGACAGGTTTATTGGGAAGCTTCTCACTGGCCTCAAGGATTGAGGCCAGAGGAGTTGCCATGGGTAGTGGTGGTAGGGAAGATAGGGTATGTGCAGAGAGAAGAGAGGGAGGAGGAGGGTCAGGGGAGGAGGAGGAAGAAGAAGCAAAGTGTCTGGATTATACATGGAGGGGCCTCTGGGAGGAGGGCAGCTAGCCAGGCTCCTGGATTGGAAGTTCAGGGTTGGGGGCAGAGTATGCCAGGTAGGGACTGAGGGATGCCAGGAGAACCTGGAGGCTAGGTCTGCTTTGATATATAAAATATGCACCTCAGTCCCTTGTCCTGGTCTTAAACTAAACAGTCCCCTTAAATCCATCATGGCTTTATTATTAGCAAGAGAAGAGGAAATAGCCATTAGAGAAGCCATGAACAATGCTGCCGAGCCATTAACTACCAGCTAACTAGCATGCCTTCTTGGGCGAGCTACTTCATCTCTTTGAGCCACAGTTTTCATACCTGTAAAAATCAGAGTAACATTAGTGCCTCAGAAGGCTTCTACAGTCTACCACATACACTATTAAACAGTTTCTTTAAAAAAAAAAATCAGTTGTCTAGCACTCTAGTGTTCCAGTAGTGTGAGTTGTGGTTTAAGTTCCTCCTTTGGATATGGTCCTTTTAAGAACAATATGACGACACTAATGTGTATATCAGGTGCCTGCTGATGAGCACACACAATCTCAGCAATCATCTCATCAGCTTCTCTATGCGTTGATCTGTAGATTGATGGGTTTCTCAAGAAAATGGTCCAGCAAGGAATGACTTGGGTCTCTAAGAGGAGATACATTCCCCTTACAACCCACTTTCTCATGCTAAAATTCTATTTTTCACTTTAAAAAAACTTGCTGCTTTTATGTATCTTGGATGCAAGATTCATAGAGGATCCGTGATGACAGAAATTTACAGTATAAATCTATCCCGTGTTCTAAGAGTGCCTTATAGATATAGAGTGGGTGGGGATGTAAGATTAAACATTTCACTAAAATTCACGCTCTAATCAAATGTAAGGAAAGCAGTTTAACACAATATTTTCTTTTAACCTTAACATTAACAGGATGTGGGAAAGAATACAGAATTCTCATGGATTTCATAAATTAAACACAAGCTCAAGGAAGTTTCCTTTCAGGTGGTTGGTGAGACCTTTCCACTAGGTTTCCTTCTGTAGGCAAGGCTCAGAATCAATGTTTAAGATTGTCTATTCCAATGGACTCTTTTCTAAAGATGCAAATACTAGGAATTCCTACTGAGATTAGCATGGATTTTTCTCTTGGGAAAACCAGGGGTGATGGAGAACGGTGTGGCACTAACACTTGTGGGCGAATAGTGAGCCCTACAGAGCCGAATTAGTGTCTTGGGTTCAAAGAAGAGTAGGCACAATTTTGTCTAGGTTCACTCTCTAGATTTGGTGAGATTCCATGCTGATAAGGAGGTGGAGTGCTAGTTCATCACCCCAGCTCTTTAAGAGCTTGGCCACAGGTGCCACAGTCTGAAGAAATGGGCCATGCCCACAAGCAACTCCGTCACTTTATCTGGGACAGTGGTAACAAGGCATGCTGTGTGACAGCTTCCCAGCTCTGATTTAGGGTCCTACTAAGTATCTGGCTTTTCCATGCTTCTTGTCACATAGGCTATCCCAGACTAAATCACTTGGTGCGGAATTTCCCACTATCACCTGAAAAGGACATCAGAATCAGATATTTCCCTTTGTTCTGAAGCTTCTCTGCTGGCTCGTTTCTGAGGCAATCCTGGAGGGAGGGGACATCAGTGATTCCCATAAAAACTCAATATTTCACCAAGTTGGACATTGGAGTAATCATTACTTTGGTATGTCTTAGGGTTTTTCTGGGGGCTGAAAAAGTGTGTGTGTGTGTATGTGTCTATATGTGTGTCTCTGTGTATGTATGTGTGTATCTGTATCTGTGCCGATGTGTCTGTATGTGTATCTGTGCATGTGTGTCTATGTGTGTGTGTATGGGTATGTGTGTCTGTGTGTGAATATGGTCTGTGTGTGTGTGTGTGCTCAAGAGTGTGCATGTGTGCTCACACACATGCTCATTGCATCCCTCTAGGAAAGGTCTGTCATCTGACTTACCTCTTAGTAAATGTAAGCCGAATCTTGGTTCTTTCTACTGTACAATGCTTGAGTAAGAAAACTTGCATTTTCATTTTTCACCAGACTTGCAAATTATGCAGCTGATCCTCACAGGACCCACAGGATCAAGAAAGTAGCTTCAGGAGATAAGGGATCAGCATGTACCCGAATCAGGTGATTTGTTCATGACCACCTTCTGTTCTTACCATGATCAATTAATATCCTTGTCTTTCACCACATAGATCTCCCGGGCTTTGCTTAATTTTGGCTTCTGTTTGCTGACAAATTCTCAAGGACTTGTGGCCATGATGTATGTTTTATGGTTTCCTTTCTGCCACATCTACTAGCCATGCAACAATTCCTTTAGTACATATTAATATTGTCCAACAGAAAATGTGATTGGTACAAAGATACCAGATACCTATCAAGCAATGTGTCAGAAATTTAACTTCTCTGGGAGCTCCTTCACTTTCTTTGTCTTAGTCAGGGTTACCATGGCTGTGATGAAACACCAGGACCAAAAGCAACTTGGAGAGGAAAGGATTTATTTCACTTACACTTCCTGGTCATAGGCCATCACTGAAAGAAGTCAAGGCAGGAAATCAAACAAGAAAGGAACCTGGAGGTAGAACTAATGCAGAGACCATGGAGGAATGTTGCTATTGGCTTGCTCCCCATGGCTTGCTCAGCCTGCTTTTTTTTTTATAGCACCAAAGACCACCATCTTAGGGATGGCACCACTCACAATGGGCTGGGCCCTCTCCCATCAATCACTAATTAAGATCTTATGGAGGCATTTTCTCAATTGAGGCTTCCTTTCCAATCACTCTAGCTTGTGTCCAGTTGACAAAAAACTATCCAGCACAGTGAGCAAGACAGTAAGCAGCACTCCTCCATGGCCTCTGCATCAGCTCCTACTTCCAGGTTCCTGTCCCAACATTCCTCAGTGATGGATGGTTACATGGAGGTGTCAGAAAAATAAGCCCTCTATCCTCAACTTGCTTTTGGCCATGATATTTTATCACAGTAGTAAAAATCCTAACTAAGACAGAAATTTGTACCAGGATTGTGAGTTATTGTTGAGATAGACCTGACTCTGTGTTTTGGGAGGACTGTGGTGGCATTTGAACTTTGGGCTGGAAAGACATTGAGTACTCGGGGCTCAGGGCTCTGTTCTGTAGGAGCTTGGAAGATAAGAATGTTGAGAGAAGTACAGTGCTTTGTCCTTGGAAGTTCTGGGTTCATAATAACGTCTTTATACAAGTACATAAACATAATTTGAATGCCTTTCCCCATCCTTTTCTCGTTCCTATTATCTCCTTTGTTGTCTTACAAAGTTTCTCCTCTACTTTCATGTCATACAGAGTTACATGACATTGTGTGTCTATAAAATATAGAATCCACAAATGAGGTAAGATATGGGGTTGTCTTTCCAAGGCTGACTTGGTTCATTTAGTAGGAAAATTTTCAGTTGCATTCAAGAAAACAAACAATTTTATGGGTTTTTTTTTAATGTGGGTAACTAAAACTCTATGTGCTCTCTCTCTCTCTCTCTCTCTCTCTCTCTCTCTCTCTCTCTCTCTCTCTCTGTGTTTATTACATGAAAATGTTTTGTTTGGGGGTAAAGTACAGGAAGAAACTGTGATGTCACTTCACCTCACTCCTGCAAAGCCTTGTGCTACTAGTATCATATCTACTTCCACAAGGAAACCTGGAATAGAAAACAAAACAAACCAAAACAAATGGGAAGAAAAACACCCTAGCCATTGGATGTTCTAGTCTGTGAAGGGATCTTTTCACTTAGCAAAAACATGAGCAAGCATCTCATTTTATCTTGTGTCTCCAGTCCCAACTTAAAGTTCTCTACAGCACTACGACATGAAGCAAGGAGAGGAGAAAACTACATCAGGATCTCCTTTGTTATTGCTACTGAAACTGTCTGAGATGTTCAATCTTAAATGACAAAGTAAAAATTATATGTTTCCCATAGAAATTATTTTTGAAATATATTTCATGCCTGTGCAGTCTTTAACAGAAACTGTATATGTTAGCTGGGAAAATGCAAATATGAAAAGTATTAATAAGTATTCTGACAAGTGGGTTGTTTTCAACAACCTGGCCAATATTATTAGTAACTCAGGCTTATGGCTACAGAGAAAAGTATTTGTACACTATGCTTTTGTTAAAGTGGAAAGGGTTCTGGGCAAACTGTAAACACCCATCAAAGGATTAAATAAGTTAAAATAACATTGGCTTGCTGTACTGTTAGAGGGCTTTGGTCCTTTTGTTTAAGTACTTGTTATGCTTTCTCTCTTGGCTTTCCTTGATAATGTTTCTCTGTGGGACATGATGGAGAAGCATGGGCTAACTGCAGAATAAGGGTTCTGCTTGTATGCAGCACTAACAGCACTAGGTAGGTTACATACACAAAGAAGATGATATGAAGGTATGTGACAGGGGTGTCAGGAGGAGTTGGGGAAGAGAGTTGGGGTAGATATGATCAAAATGCATTGTACAGATGCATGAAATGTCAAAGAATAAGTAAAACCATCCTGCAAGAAATTCTATGCTGGGGCAGTGTAGGAGCTGGCGATAACCCAGAGAACTACTAACAACCATACCTACCCTTGGCCCACTCTGCCTCCTGTAGGTCTGTAAAAAGGAGATGTGAAATTCCTTTCCAGCATTGCTTTCTTTGTACCCAAACAGACTAAAGTTTGCTGAGCACCAAGTCAGCAGGTCTCACTTGGGAGGAGCAGGGACATGGTGTTCTATAAACAACTGTCATCATTAAACCCAAAATATCCCAAGTCAGGAGTGGCCAGTTTTGAATGGCTATAAACTGCATCATAGATTCAATTTAGAATCACTGACAAAAGGCTTTTTTCTCTTCTAAGTTCTCCTGCTTAAAAACTGTTAATAAATTAAAACTAATAAGCTATATATACATATATACATATATATCATCTATGTAAACAAGAAAAACCTAAACACATGAAGAAGAAATAATGTGACCCGTAATCTCATTCACTGAAAGCTATGAATGTGTGAGAAATACCCATCTCTAAATAAGTTTCTCTTTTGTTTGGAATCACATACAATCCTATTTTAAGATTTCTTTCTAATATTTTTCTACAAGACATCCATTAAATACCATTATATAATACTTTTCCAAACAAATGTTAAAGTAATTGCTTTAATCTGATTATATATGCTCAGTCTTCTTCTATCTCAGATATGTTATTTTCTTTTTCTTTTTCTTTTTCTCTTGAGTCGTCCATCTTAGCTTTGTGCTTTTATTTTTCCCATGCCAACAAGACCTGCGTGCTTCATTCATAAGCCAACATTTTCTTCTCCTTGGGAAAGTCCAGTCTTACAGTGGCCCAGCTATGATGTTGACAGTCAGCTACTTGTCCCCTTGCTCTCAGCTTCTACTCACAGAAAAGATTCACATCCAGCCACCCAGCTCTTTTGAGGGTAGGTTGTTATCAGGGCCATGGTGTTCCCATTTATACAAAGTCAACACAAAAGCCAATCTCTCTTCTCCACTCTTGTGTCCTAGGCTAATCTTCCCCAACTGCCTTTCTAGTAGATGCTAATGTGTGTTCAGTGAGTATCTAATGAGAATACAAACAAAGCTGAGCTTTCTATCTTTGATAATAGAACATGGTCTCTACTTAAATCAGGGATAAAGATCAGTTTGCTTATTAACCGACTCTTTTGTATGGGAATAATAAAGCCAGTAGTAGTCAACACCATACAATAGAGTCGAGATGAGTAGCAGAGTAAAAGATGGTTAAATTTTCAATTTGACTGGATTGAGAGATGTCTAGAGAGGCACACCAGAGTGTGTGCACACTAGAGGGTATGCCTATGAGGACTTTTACATCAGTTACACCTTGAGGGCCCTAAGATAGTGAGTAGTTTAATCCATTAATGGAGTCAAAATCTAAGCAAGCTATGTAATGGGAGTCGATGAAACTGTGGAAGGTGGGGCCCACCTGTCCTAGGGTGACATTCTACCCTCTTTCCCATCATGCCCATGTTCCCTGCCTGCCATTAGGTGAGCTGATCCTCCAGACCTCTTATCATGATGGACAGCAACCTCCTCCATTCAGAGCAAAAGAAACTATTTCTCTCTAGTTTCTCTCAGATGTTTGGTCACAACAGTGAGAACGTCTAGGACCCAATAAATTGTGTATAATAAACTCTTCTCTACTCCCATGGAAACTTGAGTGTCCAAAGTAACTGTCCAGATACCTTTTCAATAATCATTACCCTTCTCCCTCTAACACATAGCAACATGAAGTTCTTAAACCAGCTTCTCCCTAACCTTAGCAAGATGGTCCGTAATAGAGATATACCTATTTAAAAAAACTTTAAATATGACCACATCTTTAATGTGATTCAGAATCTGTAGCACTAGTAAGATGCCTGCAATTTTCATTGATACTGGACAGAAATATTGTTTTTTACAATCCATCTTAGTTTACCAGGAAATTATTGGCAATATAGGTTTGTGTGTCCAGATGAATTACAAATGTTATTTGCCATAGTCAATAACTGAGCTATTATTTTTAAATCTAGACCATTTATAACACTAATATGACTAGTCCAGCAAAGACAAAGATGCTGGCTAGTCAGAAAAATTAAGAGATTTGAATGAAGGATAAATCATGCTCTCTCTGGAGAACTTAAAATCATACAACTTCATACATGACCCACAATTTTAGTCCACCCTGAAAACAGATTAAATTCCACAATTCTCCATGATTTTCATCTACTCCCACCCAACTGTTCCTCATCTCCTTTTTCCTGCTGACAAACGAGTCTAAGGCCTTACCACCAGACACATGCTCTACCACAGAGCCACACTCCCAGTCACAGCCTAGAGAATTCCTAGGAAAACTGTAGACCATTGAATTTGATAATTACATACTATCATTTAATGTGATTAATGTATATTTTTGGCTAAGATGCACTGTACAATACTTATTAAGGATGATAAAAGCTGCTAATATTGTTAGGAAATGTCTAGGGGTATGCTATAGAGGGTTAAATTCAAGAAACACAGAAGCTGTGTGCATTCTGATCATGGTCACAGACTAATAACAAAAGAAAAGAAGATCACAGGTTTTTAAATTACATTTGTTGAATATTTTTACCTTAAATGAAGCTTTATTATAATTATATGTATATTTCATATAATATAATAATATTATAATTACACACACACACACACACACACACACACACACACACACACACGGTTGTACTTGTGGGGTGAAAAGTGGACATAGAACATCTACCATGCTCTACTTTTAATTTTTTATTTGTTCTCTAGTATGTGTACGAATATAGATGCATCTGTACCGTTGTATGTGGAAATCAAAGGACAACTTTGGGAAGTCAGTTCTCTCCTTCCAGCCCGAGTTCCAGGGATGGACCTCAAGTTTGCACTGGAAGCCAGTTCACTGGCCCTCCACTTTTGTTTTTGAGACAGGGTCTCTCTGACCCTGGAATACACTGATGGGCTGGATATCCTGGCCTGGGGGCTCCTGCCATCCTTCTGCCTCCACCATCTACAGTTAGAACCATAGGGGTACACTGCCACACCTAGCTTGTTTGTTTGTCTGTCTGTTTGTTTTTGGAGACAGGGTTTCTCTGTGTAGCCCTGGCTGTCCTGGAACTCTCTTTGTAGACCAGGTGTGACTGGAACTCAGAAATCCACCTGCCTCTGCCTCCCATGTGCTGAGATTGAAAGCACATACCACCACCGCCTGGCCCATACATAGCTTTTATGCAGGTGCTGGGGATCCAGACTCAGGTCCTTAAGCTTTCAGAGCAAGCACTTTACCCATGAAGGCATTTCCCCAACCCTCTATCACTTAACTCAAAATCTTGCAAAAAAAGAAAAGCCAAATAGCAGTACGTGTGCACACTTTGTAGCCAGCTTCCTGAAAATATAGGCTGCAAGCAGACAGCTTTGTTAAATTGGAATGTCAGCTGTGGAGTTAAACTAGCCCCGTGGCTTTGTTTTTTTTTTTTTTTTTAATTTTTTTTTTTTGATACTTTATTTACATTTCCGATGATTCCCCTTTTCTTTGGAAACCCCGTGTCCCCTCCCCCTCCCCGCCTCTGTGAGGGAATTCCTCCTCCCACCTACCCACCCACCCATTCCCTTTTACTGGGGCCACTAGCACCCTCAGGCCCAAAGTCCTCTCCTTTCTCCCTGGTGGCCATCGAGGTGATTCTTCT
>CM052705.1:42924109-42945986 GCA_028551405.1 Uromys caudimaculatus | reverse complement strand
TCAGGATGATATTTTCGAGTTCTATCCATTTGCCTGCAAATTTCATTAAGTCATTGTTTTTAATAGCTAAGTAGTACTCCATTGTGTAGATGTACCACATTTTCTGTATCCATTCCTCTGATGAGGGACATCTGGGTTGTTTCTAGCTTCTGGATATTATAAATATGGCAGCTATGAACATAGTGGAGCATGTGTCTTTATTACATGTTGGAGCATCTTCTGGGTATATGCCCAGGAGAGGTATATCTGGGTCCTCAGGTAGTATTATGTCCATTTTTCTGAGGGTCTGCCAAACTAGTTCCAGAGTGGTTGTACCAGCTTGCAGTCCCACCAACAGTGGAGGAGTGTTCCTCTCTTGTTTATCCTTTGAGTATAGGAAGGCTACTGATTTGTTTGAGTTAATTTTATATCCGGCCACTTTGCTGAAGTTGTTTACCAGCTGTAGCAGTTCTCTGGTGGAGTTAAGTATACGATCATATCATCTGCAAAGAGTGATATTTTGATTTCTTCCTTTCTAATTTGTATCCCTTTGACCTCCTTTTGTTGTCTAATTGCTCTAGCTAGAACTTCAAGTACTGTATTGAATAGATAGGGAGAGAGTGGACAGCCTTGTCAAGTCCCTGATTTTAGTGGGAATGCTTCAAGTTTCTCTCCATTTAGTTTGATGTTGGTTACTGGTTTGCTGTATATTGCTTTTACTGTGTTTAGGTATGGGCCTTGAATTCCTGATCTTTCCAAGGTTTTTATCATGAAGGCATGTTGAATTTTGTCAAATGCTTTTCCAGCATCTAATGAAATAATCATGTGGTTTTTTTCTTTGAGTTTCTTTATGTAGTGGATTACATTGATGGATTTCCAAGTATTGAACCATCCCTGAATCCCTGGGACGAAGCCTACTTGATCATGATGAATGATCGTTTTGATGTGTTCTTGGATTCAGTTTGTCGGAATTTTATTGAGTGTTTTTGCATTGATATTCATAAGGGAAATTGGTCTGAAGTTTTCCTTCTTTGTTGGGTCTTTGTGAGGTTTTGGTATCAGTGTAACTGTGGCCTCATATAATAAATTGGGTAGTGTTCCTTTTGTTTCTATTTGGTGGAATAGTTTGAAGAGTTTTGGTATTAGGTCTTCTTTGAAGGTCTGATAGAATTCTGCACTAAACCCATCTGGTCCTGGGCCTTTTTTGGTTGGGAGATTTTAATGACTGCTTCTATTTCTTTAGGGGGTATAGGACTGTTTAGATGGTTTATCTGATCCTGACTTAACTTTGGTATTTGGTATCTGTCTAGAAAATTGTCCATTTCATCCAGATTCTCCAATTTTGTTGAGTATAGGCTTTTGTAGTAGGATCTGATGATTTTTTTTTTGAATTTCCTCAAATTCTGTTGTTATATCTCCCTTTTCATTTCTGATTTTGTTAATTTGGATTCTGTCTCTGTGCCCTCTGGTTAGTCTGGCTAAGAGTTTATCTATCTTGTTGATTTTCTCAAAGAACCAGCTCCTGGTTTGTTGATTCTTTGTATAGTTCTTTTTGTTTCTACTTTGATTTCAGCCCTGAGTTTGATTGTTTCTTGCTTTCTACAACTCTTGGGTGCATTAGCTTCTTTTTGTTCTAGAGCTTTCAGGTATGCTGTTAAGCTGCTAGTGTATGCTCTCTCCAGTTTCTTTTTGGAGGCACTCAGAGCTATGAATTTTCCTCCTAACACTGCTTTCATTGTGTCCCATAAGTTTGGGTATGTTGTACTTTCATTTTCATTAAATTCTAGGAAGTCTTTAATTTCTTTCTTTATTTTTTCCTTGACCAAGTTATCACTGAGTAGAGCATTGTTCAGCTTTCATGTATATGCATGCTTTCTGTTGTTGTTGTTGCCATTAAAGACCAGCCTTAATCCATAGTAATCTGATAGGAGGTATGGGATTATTTCAATCTTCTTATATATGTTGAGATTTGTTTTGTGACCAATTATGTGGTCAGTTTTGGAGAAAGTACCATGAGTTGCTGAGAAGTAGGTTTATTCTTTTGATTTAGGATGAAATGTTCTATAGATATTTGTTAAATCCATTTGGTCCATAACTTCTGTTAGTTTCACTGTGTCTCTGTTTAGTTTGTGTTTCCAAGGTCTGTCCATTGATGAGAGTGGGGTGTTGAAGTCTCCAACTGTTATTGTGTGAGGTGCAACATGTGCTTTGAGCTTTAGTAAAGTTTCTTTTTTGAATGTGGTTGCCCTTGCATTTGGAGCATAGATGTTCAGAATTGAGAGTTCTTCTTGGTAGATTTTTTTCTTTGATGAGTATGAAGTGTCCTTCCTTATCTTTTTTGATGATTTTTGGTTGAAAGTCAATTTTATCCAATATTATAGTGGCTACTCCAGCCTGTGTCTTGGGACCATTTGCCTCTAAAATTGTTTTCCAGCCCTTTACTCTGAGGTAGTGTTTGTCTTTAACACTGAGGTGCATTTCCTGTATGCAGCAAAATGCTGTGTCCTGTTTTTGTATCCAATATGTTAGCCTATATCTTTTTATTGGGGAACTGAGTCCATTGATGTTAAGAGATATTAAGGAATAGTGATTGTTGCTTCCTGTTATTTTTCATGTTATTTTTATGTTTTTGTGGCTATCTTCTTTTGGGTTTGTTGAAAGATTACTTTCTTGATTTTTCTAGGGTGTAGTTTCTCTCCTTGTGTTGGAGTGTTCCATCTATTATTCTTTGTAGAGCTGGGTTTGTGGAAAGATATTGTATAAATTTGTTTTTTTTCATGGAATATCTTGGTTTCACCATCTATGGAAATTGAGAGTTTTGCTGGGTATAGCCACCTGGTCTGGCACTTGTGTTTTCTTAGGGTCTGTATGAGATCTGTCCAGCACCTTCTAGCTTTCATAGCTGAGAAGTTTGGTGTAATTCTGATAGGTCTGCCTTTATATGTTACTTGAACTTTTTCCCTTACTGCTTTTAGTATTCCTTCCTGGTTTTGTGCTTTTGTTGTTTTGACTATAATGTGACGGGAGGAATTTCTTTTCTGGTCCAATGTATTTGGGGTTCGGTAGGCTTCTTAAATGTTCATGTTCATCTCTTTCTTTAGGTTAGGTAAGTTTTCTTCTATAATTTTGTTGAAGATATTTACTGGCCCTTTAAGTTGGGAATCTTCATTCTCTTCTATACTATTATCCTTAGGTTTCATCTTCTCATTGTGTCCTGGATTTCCTGGATGTTTTGGGTTAAGAGATTTTTGAATTTTGCATTTTCTTTGACTGTTGTGTCAATGTTTTCTATGGTATCTCCTGCACCTGAGATTCTCTCTTCTCTCTCTTGTATTCTGTTGGTGATGCTTGCATCTATGACTCTTGATCTCTTTCCTAGGTTTTATAACTCCAGGGTTGTCTCCCTTTGTGATTTCTTTATTGTTTCTATTTCCATTTTTAGATCTTGTATGGTGTTGTTCCTTTACCTGTTTGATTGTGTTTTCCTGTATTTCCTCTTTAAGGGTTTCTAGCTATTTACCTGTGTTCTCTTGTATTTCTTTAAGAGAGTTATTTATTTTCTTCTTAAAGTCTTCTATCATCTTTATGAGAAGTGATTTTAAATCTGAGTCTTCCTTTTCTGGTGTGTTGGGGTATAGAGGGCTCGCTGTGGTGGGAGAACTGGGTTCTGATGATGCCAAGTCGCCTTGGTTTCTGTCCCTTACATTCTTGCTCTTGCCTTTCGCCATCTGGTTATCTCTGGTATTAGCTGGTCTTGCTGTCTCTGACTGTGGCTTGTTCCTCTGGCAAGTCTCTGTATCAGTACTCCTTTGAGACCAGCTGTCTCTGAGAGGAATTTGGGTTTGGAGAGCTGTGGTACAGGGTCAGCTCTGGAGTGCAGACAGAAACCAGAAGCATCCTGTCCTTAGCTGTTCCTTGGTTCCTATGTCCTGATGGCTCTGGGAGAGTCCCTCTTGATCAGGGAATTTGAACAGAAGTGGTGGTCTTCCTGTGCTCGAAGGTGTTTGGCACAAGAGAGAGACCAGCTCTCTCTTGGCACTGAGTATGGAGCCCTGTGTCATGGGCCGCAGAAGGAAACTGGAAGGCCACTCCTCAGTCCCTGTGTCCTGAGGGTTTTGGGTGGGTTCCTATGAGCAGAGGTGCTGGCCTTACCCCCACTCACAGGCTTGTCCACACTCCTAGGAGGGTAGCCCTTTCCCTGCGCTATTTGGGTATGGAGCTGAGTGGCACAGACCACAGGTGTAAACCAGAAGGCTCCTGTCCCAGGCTGTTCCTATGTCCCTGTGTCCTGAGAATTCTGGCCGGGCCCGCTGAGCAGTGGTGCTCGTCTTACCCCCACTCATGGGCTTGTCCACTCTCCTGGGATGCTAGCTTTCTCCTGGTGCTATTTGGCAATGGAGCTCTGTGACACAGACTGAGTTCCCTAGCCACAGAAGGAAACCTGAAGGCTCCTGTCCCAGGCTGCTTGTAGGCTCCTGTGTCCTGGGGGTTCCAGGCAGGTCCCTCTGAGCAGAGGTACTGACCTTACCCCGGATCACAGGGTTGTTAACACTCCTGGAAGGGTAGCTCTTTCCCTGTGCTATTTCTGTATGGAGCTGCGTGGCACAGACCACAAGTGTAAACTGGAAGTCTCCTGTCGAGCATTACTTCCTAAGTAAGCAAATCCTTAAGAGGACTTCTGAAATTCTAATTAGCTTCCTTGAGGCATCAGTAAGCTCCTCAGCTTCAGCATGTGTCTCTGATCACTCTCCGATCCTCTCACTGAATGTTCATAGTTTAAAGGGGCTGAGTCTTTAGTTCAGTCGGTAGAGTGTTTGCCTAGCATGCACAAAGCCCTAGGTCTGATCCCCAGAACCACATAAAACCAGGCATGGCATCTCACAGCTGGCACTACAAATGATATTACTGTCTCAAACAAATGTTGCTAGTCTCCAAAAAAAAAAAAAAAAAAAGAAATGTAGTCCTTATAGTTCTGAAGGCTTGGCAGGCTAAGACTGAAGCTCAGTATCTGGTAAGGGCCCTCATGCTGCATCATCCCAGGGCAGTAGGCAGGGCAAGCAGGCCTGTGAGACAAAGTACAGAGTAAACTCACTTTGTTAGGAGCCCTTTCTGTGAAAAGCAACCTACCCTGAACAGCAGCATCAGTGCACCCATGAGGGCTGTAAACACTTCTTAAAAGTCCACCCCCTAATACCATCACAACAGCACTAAAACGACAATGAATTTCAAAGGAGGTATTCAAACCAGCACAGAGATATTCAATGAGCACACGATGAGTGATAGATGCATTTTGGGTAAGCATAGATTCATAAATTGTAGATTTATTTAAGCATAAGGAGACACCTAATAAAATGGACATTCAAAGTATATTTATTAAATAGATGAATAATTAATGGAGCTGGAAATAACATCCTGGGAACTTCTTGTAATCCTCCAACTCTTGGAAAACTGGAGTTTCCTGCCCCACTTCATCCTACAACTAACAGATCAAGGATGGACTTAAACTCTATGAAGTATCTGCCACCTCTTTCATGTTCCAGAAGTAACTTGGTTTTGTGATGGTATTACGGAGTAGAAATTTGAAGAATTATTTACAAGTAGCCACCACTCAATCTGGCTTCACTCAGATGCCAATTCTCAATCTCCTTCAAGTTCTACCTTCCTTCCAGTGAATACTGTTGGCTCCTTGGAGAGTTGGTGACTATTTCCACTTTTTCCTAATGGACTCCAGGAGGGTTTCCAAAAGACTCACTAATAAAGGCAGGACATACCTACAGGAAGGACATACCTCCCTCTGAATATCTGCTCATCCCCCCTCTCCTACCACCACTCATATCATCTCAGTGACACTTGACACATGTAATGTCACCTATTATTTGTGATTTCATCCTATCTGGAACATAGCTGTGCTTGCAAAGCACATACTTCTTTAGCCAGGACAGCAGCATTCAGTTCGCGCTGTCTGAGTATGCACTTCAGATCATCTCCACTTATCTAGATGATGTCATCAAGTTACCCAATTTCTCTCTCTTGGGCCCACTTCCTTCCCTGGGAGGATGGGAACAACATCATCCCCATCATATTTAGATTCTTCATCTGGTGCCTCGCAGTAGTAAGGATGTCCTCATAGTTTTTAGCATCTTGTCATATTGTTATTCTTATCATTACTAATCCCCTCACAGTTAGTTTCATTCTTTCCCTCTTTTCTTATTACTCCTGTGCATAGTCCCTAGGGGAAGCTGGCTTTCATATTTCAGGGGTTTGGTTGTTGGTTATTTGTTTTTTAAACATTTCTTAACTCATTGCAAGGTGACAGAAAAAAGGAATTAGTGGTTGGCAAGAAAAGAAGGAATGCCACAGAGGCATCCAGAGAAAGGGAAACATTACAGAGTATTTTAGTTGGAGTTGTATTGCTGTGAATAGACATCATGACCACAGTAACTCTTATAAAGGAAAACATCTAACTGGGGCTGGCTTACTGTATAAGTTATTTTTATTTGCCTGATGTATTTGTCATTTGGGAGGCTTGCTGCTGAATAAGCTCACCTTTTCTAGTTCTTTCTGAACTCTGGCTGGCTAGTTCAACTGAGCTGTTCTGGCCCAAAACTCCCTTCCAAGCTGACTGATTCAAACCAGATTCTCTCAGCTTCTCAGTGAATTGCTCTGCTTGGCCTCAAACTAACTCTGACCCCCACTGAACTACATGAACAAACTCAACTCCACTGCACTGTACTCACTGTATTGACTCCCAACTGACTGCACTTAACTCAAGTCCATTCAACTGAACTGACTGAACTCAACTCAACTCAACTGACTGAACAGAAATGACACAATTCCACTCACTGAACTGCCTTACAATTAGCTATCACTTTCAAACATGGCTGTTTCCTTCTATAAACTGACCTTGCCTATGTTGTTGGGGATTAAAGGTGTGTATTAAAGGTCTGTATTTTAACCAGAATAGTCATGTTGCAGAATTAAAATTCCTCTACCATTTACAGGTTTAGAATTTTTGTCATGGTAGCATGAAGGAAGATGTGATGCTGGAGAAGTAGCTGAGAGTCCTACATCTGGATCAGAAGTCAGCAGGAGGAGTGACATTGGTCCTGGCTTGAGGTTCTGAGACCTCAAAGTCCACCCCCTGTGACACACTTCCTCAACAAAGCCAAACCTACTCCAAGAATGCCATGCCTCTCCCTATAGGCCTTTGGGTGCCATTTTCATTCAAACCACCACACAGAGAAATAAGATAGCAAACAAAACTAGTGCCCTTAACTTTCAGAAAGTCCAGGAATAATCTATAGAATCACTCCATTTTCTCATCTTTGCTCACTTCCAGTCAGGCACCCAGTCCCACCAGTAACACCAGAACCTCCTATAAGGTTCAGCAGTGGCGTCTACTTTCACAAATCAGACAACATCTGCTCATTATCTTGCTTTGCCTCCCCAGTGGTACTCAAGGGGATGACACCTTCTTGACACTCTCCCATAGCTTAAATATCATTGCAACCTCCTGTGTTAGTTATGCATCTTCATTCTTCTGTATTCCTCTTCTTAGACATTTCTGTCTCATCATCTTCTTTCTGAGACATTGGATTTCCCTACAGACATTTTTCTAGAAACCCATCTCTTCCCTCTTCCCCTTTCCTCACTTGAAACTTTCATAAAACTCATAAGGAAGCTTGAAAAATCATCTAGACATTGAGGCCTCTAGCTTGCATCTTCATTTTCAGTTCTCCTAGTAAGTTCTGGATGTATTTCTATAACTCTCCAGCTATATAATTTACCTTTTTCTGATTCTGTAATGAAACACCATAACCAAAGCAACTTATAGAAGGAAGAGTTTATTTGTCTTCTGGTTCCAGAGGAATAAGAGTCTGTCATGGTAGAAGACATAGCAGCAAGTAGCAGCCATGGTGGTAGGAACAGGAAGCTGAGAGTTCACACTTGCAATTGCAAGCATAAAGCAGAGAGAACAAACTGGAAATAGGGTAAGCCATTAAGCTCTCAAAGACTACCTCCAGTGATATATTTTCTTCTTCAAGGTCATAACCAATCAATAGCACTATCAACTGGTGACCAAGTACTCAAATATCTGAGCCAAGGAAGGGAATCTAACTCAAATCATCACACTACTTAATATTCCACTTTGATGCCCAAACTCAACATCTCTAAGAACAAACTTGCTATCTTTCTCCCAGTGTCTGGCCTTTTATAACTTCCTACTTCAATTACAGATATAAACAATCATCTACTTACATAAACCCTCACCTAAGAAATCTTCTGTGATATCTGCTCCCCACATCCAGCCAACAGCAACCTCCAAAGTCTCTCTAGTCTTCCACCTTCCCGCATCTCTTCTTCCCTTGCTTTGTCCAAGATACCATAAGATCTTACTCCACTGCAAAATTTTCCAAATGCTGATCTGCATCTTTCTAAAACTTGTCCATACTGTTACTAGAATGAGTAAACCACACACACACACACACACACACACACACACACACACACACACACACACAATTACCTTTAGGCTAAAGCTCAATATCATGATCCAAGAGATTCAGATGGATTAGAAAAACAGGAAACATTACTGGGATGTGGGAAGAAAAGGAGGCCTCTATTATTCTGGGCTCTGGTTGAACTTGGTAATGTCAGCTCCTTGCTGGCAGGTCCAAGTGAGAGGAGAGAACCCAGTCCAGTCGAGTCTGTCCCAGACTGAGTGGGATGGTGAGTGTTGGTGGCCAAAAAGAAACACACCAGGCCAGGAGTCTTGTTGAAGCAGGAACTCAACTTTATTGCATCAATCCCTAGTTTAAATAGAGAAGGCAAAGGGGGTGGGCACTTAGGTATGGGAAGAGATGATGTAGGAGGCAGGGAAGGAGAAGGGGTAACTGACAGGGCCAATAGCAAAGCTCCACACCAGCAACAGTAGGGCAGAGGGAGGGCCAAACAGGTCTTGCTGAGTCACCCTATACAGAAGTGACTGAGACAGGTCTCAGAACTCAAGCCAGGCTCGGGTTTGTCCTCAAGGCCCAAACCAGGGTCAAAATGGGGCCCAACACAACCACTGCCAAGGACCCCATCCTCTTGCCCTTGGGACAACAGGAGGTGGAGAACACCCCCAGTGCCTCGCTGTCAGGGTCCAGTTCCAAGTCCCAGCCCATAGCTGCCCCAGCCCCAGCTTGGCTCGACAACACGGCGCCCAGTGCAGGAGGGCAGATGGGCAAGTCAGCAAGGAATCAGGGCCGCTGCTGCCAAAGCCACTCTTGCTGCCATGGCAGCCACTGCAAATGGGGGGTGGGGGAGTGGGCGGCTGCACCCCGCCCTTATGGCCGGGGCTGCTCCTGTGCCAGTGTTGCGCTCACAACCTGGTGCTGCGGTGCTCACAGCAAGACTACCGCGATCGATCGGGAGCAGCTGAGGTCCAACATGGTAAGAGTAGGCACTACAAACTAGTCAAGTATCACAATGACAGACAGGAACTCAATTGTCCTTGCTAGAAACCAGGTTGTCCCTGGTTCTGCCCTGACCAAAGTCTAGAAACTCCAGATAAAGACTTAGGTTCCTGCTTTGGCCAGAATGAAGACATGCCTTTAATCCCAGGAGACAGAGACAAGCAGATCTCTGAGTTCAAGGCCAGCCTGATATAGAGCAAGTTTCAGGTAAAGAAAACCTTAGGTTCAAGCATGGTGGTACATCTTCAATCCCAGCACTCAGGAGACAGACATGCAGATCTCTGGGTTGTAGTCAGTTTGGTTGAGTCAGTGAATTGAGAGGCAGGACAGAGAAGGGGAGTTTGTGGCAGTTCAGTTTGTGGAGTTCAGAGGCAGTTATTACAGGGACTGTTTGACAGACAGGTTACAAAGAGAACAAGCTAGACATAAGTTGACAGAATGAGCCAGAGAATGAAAAGGAGACAGAAGATGAGAACAGATTGCCAGAGTAAGTTTGAGGCCAAGCAGAGAAATTCAATGAGAAACTGAGAGAAGCCGGATTGTATCAGTCAGTTTGGAGAGGAGTTTGAGACAAAACAGCTGAGTTGAACCAGCCAGCTAGAATTTAGAAAGAACTAGAAAGGGTGAGTTTATTCAGTAGTAAGTCTCAGAGGTGGAAAACATTCTAGGCTTAGATTAAATTGTACAGAGGCTAAAAGCTTCCTGGACTAGGCAGGCCTAGGTTAGTAGACAGAGGCAGTAAGCCTCCAAGATGACAATTACAGCAAGTGAATAAAAGTTACTTTTACAGGACTGACTATATCATCTCCCCATGCTTCACCCCAGTGTCTACCATGAATCCTATAGAAAGCCCTTAAAGTAACAGTTTGGTAGTACTCCATCCCTGAGAACTTGCCCTGATACAGAGGAACATAGCCTCTTCCCCCCCCCCCTTTTGAGGCTTCCACCTGTAACACTATAATAAAACTCCCTTTTAAGTTCACTCTACTGTCATCCACAAAATTAATTCTTCAGGTTGATGAGATAAAGAACCAGGAAGCCACTGGCCCTGGGTGGCTTTGGTGGCAGTTTATGTTCTAGTTCCCTAGTCTCTGGAAAAATGTATACCTGGGGCTAAAAAGCATCTCTCATTCTCCAGTACCAGTCTGTTTTCCCCCTCCCAATTCAAAGTCCCTGACCAGATGAGAATCAAGGATCCCAGCCCAATCAACATTGCTGTGAGGATTTCCAACATAGAGACATTTCCTCTATATAGAAATACTTTCCAATAAGGATGCTAACATAGCAATAATTCAAGCATAAGGACTGAATAATTCAATAAGGACTGAATACAAATGACCTTAAACAAGGCCTCTATCTTCATCCAGATACTTACAGAGAACCTCACAAACAAGATGATTAACTTTGTTAACAATGAAGACATCCTCCCTGCCTGCATCCCTGTGACCTGCACTGTTAACAGGGAAGGCATCCTCCCTGCCTGCATCCCTGTGACCTAGACTTTACCTTATGAACAGTAATCCTCTCAGATGCTTCCCAGGATCCACACTGTAATTTCATTTAAATTCCTTAGCAACCATTTGAAGATAATAACTAGAAACCATCAAAAATCCTACACATGATGACTATAAAGATAATGAAGTGTGACTCTCTCTTGAGAAGCCCATACTCACACTTGGGTATGTCTTATTCTTTGCCTGAGTGCCCCTCTATTAACCCTTGTACTTAAGATCTATGCTTAAAATGTCTTCTAATAAACTCCAACTTTGTTTCATATTGACTTGTCCACAAATTCTTTTTGAAGTGAAGCCAAGTATCTGGCTTTACCTGAGTGGAGGTATATGTAAAGGACCAAAGGGCTGCTGGCAACAGGTAGGTCAGTGTTCTGCTCCTGTGGTCACTGATGGAATGATTTTCTCTCCAGACCTTTCTGCTCCCTGCCTCTTTAACCTCATTGTGCTAGCCACACTGGCCTTTCTCCCAGTTCTCTGTTAGAGAAACACCCCCCACCCCTTTAGACCTTTGCATATGTGATCCCCATCTTCTGCTGCATGACCACCCCTCCTTATCCAGCAATGGTGGATCTCCAGGCAGATCATGTCAGATCCCCACCCAAGGTTCTCCTCCCAGGATATTTTACCACAATAGTCTACCAAGTCTCCTTTACCAGGACACTTTCAGAAAGTATTATACTTTTACTCTTGAGAACTTCAGCTTGTTGTTTTCATCCACATAACATGACTGTGCTTATGACATTGAATGGTTCTAATCATTGTTTCCTCCTGTGTGGGCCAGTCTCTGTCTCATGGTGGGATGAGTTGTAGGAAGAGTAAATGAGTCAGTGGTTATTTTATTTCCCTCTAATCACTGGTTTTGTTTTTTGTTTTTCCTCTTACCACCTTTTTTTTTTCTATACACCAACATTCTAGACACATCCTGTATGTCTGTCTTAAAGTATTATTCTCTCTCCACTTATAACTTTCCTTTAAGTAACTTTTCATTTGAAACACCTGGTGCATGGTTTGGCTTGGGCTGACCTGCTTTCATAACATGTTTTCAATGCTTTCCCTGGGGCTTCATCAGGAAGTCAGATTCCTGGATCCTCTGCTGAGCTAAAGAATCTGCACACCTCTGGGTGAGGCCAAGAATTAACTGCTTAAAGGAAACTATTTCTATTGTTCCTAAGGTGAATAATGATGATCAAATAATTCAATATAGAAACTTCTATATTGTGTGCTTTCCTCTTCATGTTCTGTCTCTGTTCTCAGCAGAGACACACAATGTATCCGAGGTCTCTGACAGCCCTCAAGGTTCAGGCATGTACTTGGTCATTCCTGCTCCTCATCCTTGGATAGCCTTCAGAACACTCTTTAATTGCACAATATTGACTATTTTATCTATAAACAAAGAACAATATGAGTATGTTGCCTTTCTCAAATTAAACAAAACAACTTGTATGAAATTGTACTAATGAAACAAAATGCCTCAGCAAATATTAGGTGCTAGTTGTGCTAGTAACAGTACACTGGAAGGCCAGTAGGAGACCCTGACCTTGCTACCTGGCCTGAGGTAGGAGAAAAAGACAACAAAGGCCGGCCCCTATACTGCAGTGGAATCCCCACTGAAGCCAACACCTCATCCAGTCCAAAGCTATACATTTGACAAACCCAGGGGTCACCCTCCAATCACTGATACTCATGGTTTCTATTTTTCTAATTAGTCAGATTTGGTACTAAGAGTCCTCACTGTAAAAGATTTAGACATTTTTCTTCTTGGGGATCTCATTCCCCAGAGTTTAGGATCTATACACTATGTTCTATGCTTAATATTAAAAAACACTTTGTAGTCATTGGTTTTCTAGCCCCCATCTTATCTTTAAGAAGAGCTCTGTGGTACTGGTACTAAATGTAGTAAAACATCCATAATAGTACATTTAGTCATAAGTGGCATCCTCTTGCCAAGACCTCTGACCTCTGGTGGGCCCTGTCACAGTCTCGTCTCTGGAAGTATCACGGGAGAGGATTTTGGAATATCCCATGGCAGGATGTCCAGGTTCTTTATGTCTCAAACAACAAATTGCACAAGAAATGGAGCATTAGTGGGAAAATACTGATTTATTAAAAGTGAGAGTAAAAGCATAGAATATTCTCTACAGAAGAATGTTACTCAGTGATCTGAATTCTTTTTGAGGGTCCTTTTTTATGAGTCTAGTTGAAGAGAGTAGTAAATTAATCTTCAGGGACAGGAATGGGGTGTATCCTTACACAAATTGCCAGTGGGTTGTTATGTTATCTTTGGATAATGTGTGTGTACACAGTGTATACATCCCATAATCTTAAACACATGTACCACACCCCATTTTACATACACATGAGATGGTAAAGAGAGTTTTCCCTGGACACATTGCTTCAAGGACAGATTCACTACCACTGCAACTGTTCCCAATACTGGTTTAAGTTGGCTGGTTTTATCTATCTTCTGCCCTTAAGAGAGGGAGTGATAGAAGTTCTGCCCAGAAAGGGCAGACACATTTTTCCAAAAGGAGTTGCCTTGAGTCTCAATCCCTACCTAAGATGGGGCTCAGGAAATGGAAATTGATAGCATAGCAAAAGGCATGTCTTTAAGAAAAATTTGTAGTTTCCCCCTTATGCATATGGATGGATACACTGAAAAGACAATCCTCAATAAATGTTGAAATCCTTGGACAATACTGATTCCTGCATCACTTTTTCTATTCCTTTGCAATGTTACCACATAGTTCCGGAGCTCATTTGTCCATCAACTATTTGTGTTCTAGTATCTTCTCAGTGTTTGGGAGTTACTACTAAGTAAAATAAGGATTACTTGAATACTACAATATTGTGACAAATTGATCTGATAACTGAGATAGCTATAAGTATCTAATAGTGGGTAACATATACAGCATGGGAGCAGGTGACAAAAGGGTGACTTATGCCCTGGTCCCAGCAGGGCAGAACAGCTTAGTGTCACCATCCTGAGAAAAGCGAGCAATTAAAACATGTGAGCTTTTACTTTTTCTCCTAGGATTTCCCATTCAATATTCAGGCCATGGATAACTACAACCATGGATAAGAGAGACTCCTGTGCTCTTCTCTGCCCCATGCCTTCACATGTAATATACACCCCCCCCCCCAAATACCCCACAAAGATCTTTAAAAGAGACAAAAATAGATAGCAAGAGCATGTAGTTTACTCCTGAAATACAACTGGCTAGGTACTCATGGGGCACAAGCTTAAACAGTCTCTGGGAATGAGAGATGGCTTAGCTGTTAGGAGCATGTACTGCCTTTGTAGAGAACCTGAGTTGGTTCTTAGCACACACATCAGGCAGCTCCTAACAACCTTCCAGGGAATCTGGTGCCCTCTTCTGGTCTCTGTGTACATGTACACATACCCTCATTCAGGGATATACAGAAGCCTATAATTTAAAACATTAAAAGGGCAGTGGTGGTGCACGCCTTTAATCCCAGCACTTGGGAGGCAGAGGCAGGTGGATTTCTGAGTTCGAGGCCAGCCTGGTCTACAGAGTGAGTTCCAGGACAGGCAGGGCTACACTGAGAAACCCTGTCTCAAAAAAAAAAAAAAAAAAAAAAAAAAAAAAAAAAAACCCAAAAAAATGCATTAAAAAAGAGTAAATTAACATTCTTCAATTTTTTTTGAAACAGGATCTCACTCTATAGCACAGGCTAGCCTTGAACACATAGTAAGTGCTAGGATTAAAGGCATGAGCTAACATGTCTGGCTAACATCTTCAATCTTAATAATGTATGGGACCTAGAAATAGTAATGATAGGTCAAGAGCAAACATGGCTGAAGCTGAACTTTATTAAGGCCATTAACAGTGTAAAGACATGAATTGCTTTGCATACTGTCTTACAATTAAAGCTTCCCGTATTTCTTACATTTCTCTCATTTGGTTTCATTAGTTCTGAGGCCTTAATAGGTCAGTCATTGGAGTGATTACTCTCCTCTTTCCACATTCAATAAAATTTCCCAGATCTAAATGCTTGTGCAAGTGTGAGGGGAACATGGGTGCATTGCTTCTTCCCAAGGACAGACTACAATTCCCTGGTTCCTTATAAGTCCTCAAGCTTCCTTAATTTTCTCCTTCTAGAACTCCTTAAAATTCTACAGAAGCCTCTTTCTTCTTGGGTATAATTCCATGTAACAGAAGCCCCTAGAAGCCATGGCTGTCCCTTTGGTGGGTACATAGGGGACAGATGAGCTGGAAAGTGAGGAAAGACATGTTACTGATCTCTTGCTTCCATGGCAACCAGAATGCAACAGAAATCAGTGTCTTAGCCAAACATCTTCTACTCGTCAAATAATAAAAGAACAAAAGCCCATGTACGTTTTGAAAGGCAGACGAGAAGCTCAGTCCCCAAAGACAGCCTCCATGTCAAAGGTATTGAAGATCCATTTCTGCCAAGCTTGGTGCCAACATTTACCAGACCATTTAAGGCAGTCCTCCTTTTACTACTCAGTGATGGTAAATGTACCAAAGAGGGGCTTGGAACTGCTGGCTTGGTTAACAGACTAGAAATTCGACTTCCTGCAGGCTTTCCATTCCCCGGGATAGCCATATCATGTGTCCTTGCTTTCATTTGCTTGTTTTGTTCAAAGGCATTGCTTAGGGAGTTGATGTGACTCAAAGAACAAAAGACTGTGAAAGTCTTCAGGATGTGTACAGTCTACAATCCCAGAACCCAGAGGCTGGGCATGAAAGCATTCGGGGTAAAACAGATTAACCAGATGTGGAGTCCTGTGATCTGAGCAGGGTGACCTTGTGATGGCGCAGGATGAAGTACAAATTATGTGAGTCCAAACGTCACACCATCAAGGACTGCAGGAGAGCCAGGAGGCCTTCCCAGTATCCAAGAACATAAAATCCATGTGGCTCTTCCCTTGGCAAAAGCATATGCCCCAGCAGCTTCCTGCCTTTAGGACAAATGGTCCTGTGCATTCCTCCCCTGTCTCTCCGAGTATCTAACATCTCTAAGAGTGTTCTGATTGTTTTGATTTTGTATTGTTTTGTTCTGGTTTTCTTCCAATATGAAAATAACTGAACCTGAGTATCTTAGTTACTTTTCTGTTGATGTGGTAAAACAACATGATGAAGGCAATTTATAGGACACAGCTTATTTTGACTTGGTCCAGAGGTGGTCCCGTGATGATAGAGGTGGCATAGCAGCAGACCGCCAGAGCAGGGAGATGAGATTGACTAGAGCTACAACCATGAGCTGAAAGTGTGGTGGAGCTGTACACACCCAAGGCCTGCCCCCAGTGGTGTAGTTCCTGAAGCTGTCCACACTTAAGGCCCGCCCCCAGTGGTGTACTTCCCCTAGCAAAGCTGTACAATCCTAAACCCCTCCAAAGGACACCTTAAGGGGGACATTTCTCCTTCAAACCACCACAGAAAGTTATTCTTGTTTTCTACAACATGGTCAGCAGTACACAAATGGGCACATGGCAGAGGAAACCTGTCACGGCTTCATCTAAGGCAGAACAGGATAGATAGACCATGATCGGCTTCACAAATGTGCCCTTCTCTGTGACATTTATACACTGGTTAGTGACAGGGTATCTTGGAGGCAAGTGTTTATTGTTGTCTTGACATATGGAGAGAACACCAAGCACTTTTGTGCATTTGCTTCCTGATTTTGTGAAGGACTGAGTTAACATTCACCAGGTTTCTGGCTGAGAGGAATGGTGCTCCTAGTGTCTCTGTTGCAGTCCTTCCTATAGACAGGACCCAGGACACAGAAGAGTTTCATTTTGAAAAACTGTATATTTCTTTAGAGTTTTGTTCTACACATAGATGAACAATATGTAAAAGCAAATATACAATCAAATATAGTATTGCAAGTGCAGTTTTGCTAATTTTTTAATTTAAAATGTATTTATTTATTTATTTATTTTGATTTATATGTATGTGTGTGTTGCCTGCACGGGTGTGTTTGTACTATACATGTGCCTGATGCTCACAGTGTTCAGAAGAGGAAGTCTAATATTCTGGATATAAGCCCTGGGAACTGAACCTGGACAAGTGCTCATAACCCCTGAGTCATCTCTCCAGCCCCAACTCTGCCCCATAAGAAAAGGAAATCCTGACATAATTAGGCCAAGGTCTGTGATATTGATGTAGTGGAAACCAAAGATCATACACAACAGTGTGATTTTCTGGATCTGTGTTGTGGTCTCTCCCTTGCTGTGGTAAGGTGACCCCTTAGGCTCAGCATGAGTCAAGGGTCTTGCTTTCTCTTTCTTTGCTTTCTGTTATTTGTTCTGTGTTTGTTATTTGGGCCACAGGTGGTAAGATGCACGCTACTAGAGAGGGAGAGGCCCTACCTAACCTTGCTTCCAGTCTTCATAATGTATCCATGGATCCAGGAGCTCTCCATCAAGGCGATCAGGCACGGGCAGGTGACAAGAAAGCCACGTGTGATGTGAGACTGCATTTGTCCCTTTAGAGTCTCTCCTTCATAAGTGAGAAGCTGGTGGGAAAGTCTGAGGCAGGAGTCCCATGATAGACACCCCATTTGCTGTTTGAGCCTCCCTGACATTCTTCTTGTCATTTACTCCATGCTGCTTCTGAGCCGCCTTCCTCAGGATTTTAAATCATGATTGTAGAGAGCACAGTGATGCAGTGTCTTAGTCACTGCTCTATTGCTGTGAAAAGACACCATGACCAAGGCAACTCTTATAAACAAAATTTCATTGAGGGCTTGTTTACAGTTTCAAAGGTTTAGTCCATTATCATCATGGGGTGTGGGGCATGCAGGCCATTGCTGGAGCTAAATCCTGATCCATAGGCAGATGCCAGAAAGATGGTGGGGGAGCACGGCAGGTCTGTTGTGGGCTTTTGAAACCTCGAAGCCTGCCCCTGCTACATACTTCCTCCACCATAACCACACTTATTCCAAAAGGTCACGCCTCCTATCCTTCTAACAATAGTCCTTTCTCCAATAATGCCTCTCCCTGATGACCAAGCATTCAAATGTATGAAATCCTATTTCTATCCAAACCACTACACAAGCCATTCACGCTCCTCCAGGGAAAGTCTGGGAGAGGTGTCATGGTCAGCCTCCAGTTCTTGGTCATGTCAGCATTTGCTGGTCACAGACTATGGTCTCACTCAGAGTTATGCCTTTCTGGGAATCCCGTACCAGTGCCTGCTCCAACCAGAATGACTAGGCCTGATGCAGGACAATTCTGATAGTCATTTTAGTCTCAGAGCTCTTTAAAGTTAGACGAAGCTGTCAGTGATAAAGGGCTATGTCACGTAGTATTAATTGGTAAGACAATTTCTGGGAATTTTCCATTTTTTTTTAAGTATAATTGCTGCCCTGTTTTAGTTGGGTTTTGTTGTACATAAAATAATGATCTTGCTTCCACCTCCAACAAAGACATCCACATCCCAATCTTTGACACCTGTGAGTGGGTTGCTTTCTATGGCAAAAACAGAACAAAATGAACAATATGCAGAACAATGCAGAAGAGATAATGTTGCGAACCTTGAGATGATGAGGCCATCCTTGGTGGTCCATGAGGGCTGACATCATCATGAAGCCTTTAGAGGGATGACATAGGAATGTCAGAGTCAGGGAAGGAAATGCAGACAGAAGCAGACTACCCAGAGTGAGAGACTGGCTTGAAGATGGAGGAAGGACCGTAAGCAGGGACAGGAAGGAGGCCTAGAGACTGACCAGACAGGAAGAGCTTCCCAAAGGCACAGCCTTGTCAGCATCTCCATTTCCTCACAGTGAAACAGACTCTGAGCTGTTGACACCCACAATTGTAAGATAATAAATGTGTATTATTTTGAGTCACTAAATCTGTGGAAATTTCTTAGAGCAGCAACAGGAAACTCATACAGCTTTGTATTACTCAATTCTACATTGCTCCTGTGCAATTCTAGAGGCAGTTAACTTATAAAGAGCAAAGTTTCTTTGAGTTCATAGTTCTGCAGTTTCCAGTTCAACTTTGAGCAGCCCATTGCTCCTTTATTCTGGGCCTCTGGAGTGAACGCCCCTTGTCACTGGCAGTAAACACATGTATGAGAAACGGGTTCACATTATCAGCAGGAACCAGAGAGACTGAAAGGATAGCCTCTCTCAGTTACTTAAAAGAGCAGGACTGCCACTGAGATCTACTTCCTTCCAAGCATGTACCATGTCACCCCTTCCAGCTCTTTCCCTGAAGGAGGAGTCTGAATGGCTTGTGTGGTGGCTTGGATAGGAATAGGCTCATATACTTGAATACCTAGTCATCAGGGAGAGGCATTATTAGAGAAAGACCTGCACCAAAGACACGACCAGTATTCAAACCAGCTCCTCTTTTTCCAGCTTCCTAAATAGGCTACAGGTCAAACTTATGGAACTGTAGTGGCTACTTTCAGATGGAGGTAAAGGGCCAGGAGACACACAGAGAACCTGCCTTGACATCTCTGAGTCACCAAACAGATGCCAGCAATTGCCTACCACTGGATCCATCGTCTCATTAGACAAACGCCTTCGCTTCTTCCCTCTGTGCTCATGGCCATCACTGCTGCTTCACTGTACAGCAGAAGGCATTTGGAATCTAACATAGCTGAAAATGACAGTATGCGGTAGCATCTATTGATCATTATGGATATTCATGCTACATGCTAAGTCAAAAAGACATGCTGTAACATATCTGAAGCATGATCCTCTACATGAGTACCTCACGTATTCACATAAAAACGATTTCTAAGGTAATATCCTCAGATGTTGAAATGTCTACTTTGGAGACATTATTTAGCTTCTCTAGCATACTTTTTAGGTTCTGTAGAAATAGAAATAAGCCAGGTCTTTAGTGGTTTTAAAAGAAGAAACAAAAAAGTACGTCCCTAAATAGTCTCAACATGGTCTGTGGACAAGCTGACAGCAGCCTCTGTTTATCTGTAAGTAGGCAGAAGAGGGAAAGAAAGAAGGGATGGTGAGTGGGGGTCTTACTGTGAGAGTGGGTGTGACCCAGCCCAAGCAGGCAGAGCTGAGGACATGAATGCCTTTAGTTAACTGGGCTGCAGGAATGATATCATGAACATCCAGAGAAGACTCAGAAAACACCTACCTATGGTGAAACAATTAGCAGTATATACAGGACATTTACCCAGTTACATACAGTGTTCTCTCACCCTTTATCTGCACTCAACCACAGTCTGAAATATTACATGGAAAATCCCAGAAACAAATAATTCACTAGCTTTTAATTACACCTGCTCCTAGACATGTGATACAGTCTCACACGGTCCCATTCCATCCAGCTGTGGCCACGAACAATCTTCATCCCCTTATCCAGCGTATGCACGCTGCATGAACAAGCCTTCTGCTTGGACATTTAGTAGTTGTCTAGGTTATCAGGCCATCTCTCCAGGTGTTACAGAGTGTGCATCCACACTTCAGTACCATCTAGGGTCCAGGTATCCACTGAGGCCTTAGGACAAGCTATAGACAAGCAGGGACTAATGTACTATAATGTTTTCCAAATGATAATAACACTTTCCAAAAGTTACCTCCTTCAACCTTCCTTGCTTTCCTTTCCTTCACAGCACCTAGATAACATGCTATAAGATTTTATTCTTATCATCCAGCTTCCTCCCCTAGAACAGAAATGCTATAAGAAAAGGCTCACTAGCTTAGCGTCTACCCTTCTAGCACACTGCTGGGAAATTACTCTCTGCATGTTCAGCGAAGTAATGAAGTATGAAAAGGTCTGGCAAGACTTATAAAGACTTCTCATGTTTTAGACTTTGCAGGCCAAGAAACAAAACAGAGAAACCGAGGACACTGTGTAGGTGCTTACGTAACAGCTATTTTTAAAATGTGAAAACATTTTTATCTTGACGGCCATGTAAAAACAGGCAGCAGGCCAGATCCTATCTTCGGCTCTTCATTTGCCAGCTCCTAAACTCCAGAGGATTAACTACTCAGGAAAGATGTAAACTTCACTTCAAGTAGCCTAAGTCTCACAAATCATTGCTGGTAACATTTAGAAACTTGGCCAGTCATCCAAACAGTTCTGCATCTGCATAGGGTATTGGATGTCATTTCTTCATATCTAATGTTATGAGGTATATCAGGTTGTAGGAGACCCACATAGGTGTTGATTATTAAAGACTTCCTCTGTGTTTTATATAATGTAAGGAACTAGGAGCACAGTTAGTTAAAATCTAGCAGCAAGTGGTAAATACCTGTTAATTTATTTTGATACTTTATTTACATTTCCAATGTTTCCCCCTTTCTAGGTCTCCTCTTTGGAGAGCACCTATCCCTTCCCCCTCCCCCATCTCTATGAGGGAATCCCACCTCCCACCCACCCGCCCGCCTACTCCCATATTCCCACCTTGACATTCCCCTTTACTGGGGCCTCTCCTCCCCCTGATGGCCAACAAGGCCCTCCTCTGCCCCATATGTGGTCTGAACCATGGGTCTCTCCATGTGTATTCTTTGATTGGTGGTCCAGCCTCTATGAGGACTGGGCTGGGGGGGGGGTCAGGCCAGTTAACACTGTTGCTACCCTCCATAGGGCTGCAGACTCCCTCAGCTCCTTCAGTCCCTTCTCCAACTCCTCCATCTGGGACCTCACTCTCAGTCCAGCAGTTACTGTAAAGTGAAACTTAGGTATTCCAAACGTTTCAGCTAATATCCACTTATCAGTGAGTACATACCATGTTTGTTCTTTTGTGACTGAGTTACCTCGCTCAGGATGATATTTTCAAGTTCCATCCATTTGCCTGCAAATTTCCTGAAGTCATTGTTTTTAATAGTTGAGTAGTACTCCATTGTGTAAATGTACCACATTTTCTGTATCCATTCCTCTGATGAGGGACATCTGGGTTGTTTCTAGCTTCTGGCTATTATAAATATGGCTGCTATGAACATAGTGGAGCTTGTGTC
>CM052705.1:42906500-42923609 GCA_028551405.1 Uromys caudimaculatus | reverse complement strand
GTAGGTGTGTGGGTTCATTTCTGGGTCTTCAATTCTATTCCATTGATCTGCCTGCCTGTCACTGTACCAATACCATGCAGTTTTTATCACTACTGCTCTGTAGTACAGCTTGAGGTCAGGAATGCTGATTCCCCCAGCATTCTTTTGTTGTTGAGAATAGCTTTTGCTATCCTGGGTTTTTTGTTGTTCCAAATGAATTTGAGAATTGCTTTTTCTAAGTCTATGAAGAATTGAGTTGGAATTTTGATGGGGATTACATTGAATCTGTAGATTGCTTTTGGCAGGATGGCCATTTTTACTATATTAATCTGCCAATCCATGAGCAGGAGAGCGTTCCACATGTTAATTTTTTAAGAAAAAGAAGCAGGCAGTGCTCCAGAGACTGTTAGGCGCGGTCCGGTCCCCTTCTCCCCAACCCCCAGGGCCCATGCCCTATGGCTGCTATGGCACATGGGTGCAGGGCCCGGGTAGGGTTGGCCATGCGCTCACGGGGCCATGAGAGCTGCCGATTCCTTCCGAGTGTAGAGAGCAGAGAGTGAACAGGGAGCAGGGCTTTTGTCTGTTGGTCTCCCTGGATTGAAGAAAAGGAGAATAGAAGCCCAAGACTATTACGATTCTCAACATGGTTTAACTATTGTTCTAGGACAGCCACGAACCATTTCCATACAAGGAAATGGAGGGAGGTCTTACTAAGGGAAGACTTCCTGTACCTCAGGAAGTGAACCACAAGAAGACCTTCGCAGCCTCGCTGGCTCTGCCTGGCAGCCACGAACCCTGCTCCCCAGCTATCAGTTACCTCCACCCTTTTTAATCATCACACCTCTATTTGTATTGCATATGGTGTATGAGGTTTTGATGAGGTCTTGGTATCATACATGGGATTTTTTTTTCTGTGTAAATCATCAACTATAAGAAGGAACTATGGGACTCTAAGCCTGGCTTTAGAGAATTTACAGTGGACAAATAGGTTTCATCGTTTTTAATCATTCTGACTCAAGTGAAAACGCTCAGAATTGCACACTGTGAATCCACGTTTACAACCCCTACAGGTGGGCCTTCAGGCCTGGTTCGCTACCACAATGTCTTCCACACCTTAAAACTCCTACTGCGCTCATATGACTGGTCCACTCCTGCCTTCATCACACAGCTCCTGACTGCTTCTTGCAGAGGCTGAGAGTCCCTCCATGTTTTTTTTTTTTTTTTCCATTTAGATGTAACAAACTTAGTAGTTTATGTTCATCGATTGTCTGTAATCTATATTTTACCCATGTACTCTTTTGATGTATAGAAGTAGTTTGAAACTCATTGTTTCCTTGTGGTAAGTGACTGAGACGCTGCCACAGGGCCTGAGACACTGATGAATGGTGCTATTTTGGACTTCCAACATGCTCCTTGGTGAGGTAGCTCTGGTGGAGTTGTTTTTTATTTCCATGTTCTAAGAAGGCATTGGTACTTTGTTTCCTGGAATGTTCTTTAGACTGGACTGACTTGTTTTCCTTGTGTCTTGAGTATGGCTTTCTTCTTCAGTGTTGTAGGTTGAGAGAATGCTACCAAGAGTGGGAGAGGCTGCCTCTCGTGACTGGCCCTGGCAGATGTGCAGTCATGGTAGCGGAAGCTATCACAAAACTGTAATTGACCTATCAGATCTCCTCCTTTCTGCAGCCTCACCTGCCTGACTTAGAAAAAGAAAAGCAATCATTTTTCCCAGGCATCTTGAGGTTATCTCTTTGGATTCTTTTTGTTTGACTGGGTATTGGGGGGTAGGGGGGTGGGGGGTAGGGGGTTTAAAGTCCACTCTTTTAGTAAGTGCCATGTGGGGAAAAAATCCAAAGTACTGGCATTTGAGTAGGAATTTGAAAATTATCTCTTTCCCAACATTGAAATTGGAAAAATGTCTTTACAAAATAGTGATGATGAAGATGATGATTATAATAGTGATGATGGTGGTGGTGGTGGTGGTGATGGTGGTGGTGGTGGTGGTGGTGGTGAAGGTGGTGGTGATGGTGGTGGTGGCGGTGGCGGTGGCGGTGGCGGTGGCGGTGGCGGTGGCGGTGATGGTGGTGGTGGTGGTGGTGGTGGTGATGATGATAATGAAAGGCAAAACACCTTTTTTGGACAGTTTTGATAAGCAAGTTGTAGATTTTACATTTATGTCCTTGCTCCCAATGAAATGGATAAACATAAATAAAATCTGACAATGCCATCTCTTCACAGAATGTGGTTGTGTTAGCCAGACTGAAAGCCACCTTAATTTTTATATAACGTCTTTAGCTCTTCCTTTGACAGGGGAGGCCTTGTTCTGAACTGCTTGCGTTTCTGACTGTTACACACCAATGAGGCATGCACTGTCCCTCTTCATTCTCTCTCGCTTCCCCTCTGGCCTGAGTTTCTGGTGCATTCTCCCTACCCCCACCTCTGTTAGGGTAGATGTATCAGCTATGTAAATAGAGCAAGGAAACGGTATTGTGCATTTGTGGCATTTATGTAGAGTTGCAGTTGGGTGCTGCTAAAAATGCAGGCTTTTGTAACGTGGTCCTCTCATAAGTACCCAATGTATTTTAGCTATTTTAGTAGTATTAGTTCAATAAATATGCAAGCTACAAGGTTTTAAAAAAAAAAGGAAAAGAAGCAACCAGATATAATTTACTTGGAAATCTGAGGCAATCCTGTGTTTCAGATTTGCACACATGGTGGGGGGGCATATTACAGACTCTATTATCCTAATTCTTCAGTGGCTGTGCGCATATATTATGAAGAATCCTATCTTTTTAATTGACTAGAATGTTGCTAAGTTAATCTATGATCCTATATGTACAGTCATCTCATTTTTTAAAACTAGAGCTTAATGTCCCACAGGATATAGCTGCCACATTCAATTTACTTCTTCAGAGAGTGTCTCCAGTCTCCTGTAACCTTAAGGCACCCTGACAGACAACCTCACAAAGTCTCCTAGTAGACTTGGGAGATATCTTCTCAGAATGTATCTCCAGATGGGTACTCTTTCTATAGGTGACTATTAGTGCCTGTGGGTTCCCTTTGTGTGCACACCTGGCAATGCTTGCCTGAGGCTTCCCAAGCTCATCACCCTTGTGACTGTGAACCATGACCTCCTAATTCCCCTTCTCCATTCTCCTCTGTTTCTCAGCTGGCATTTGGGTTTCTTCCCTTCACAGACCAGCCTGCCCTTAGGCACTTTTCATCATGGTGGCATCATACCTGAACAAAACAATCTATATTGGCACAGGGTTTTACTCTACAATAAAATAGCCCCCATTGCTTTTAGGCCATGTGGCATTGCAGAAATGTGGCAGAGTGATGCTGCTTGCTGCAGGGCAGCCAGGAAGTGGGAAGGAAATAGGATGATAGGGAGAGTCAGAGAGAGAACAAGCTATGCCCTCTGTGGTCTACGTTCTCCAATGAGAGACCCTCTCCTACTAGTCTGTATGTTCACCAGTGAGTTGACCCATTGATAGAGCCCTCACAGTTCAAATATCTTTGAATATAGTTGTGGAATTAAAACTCCAACACCTAAGCCTTTTGGGTAAGCCTTTCATGGATAAAATATAATTCGTATTTATAATTGTTGCTCATTTTTTCTGATGTGTTCCTAATTTTTTTGTTGTTGTTCTTTTAGAATGTTCCTGGCTGATTAATCATCTTTTGACATTTTTTGAGGCAGGATCAGGATAGTCCTGGGGATAAAGGATGGGAAAAATCTCGGGCTGGAATCCACAACCTGTCATCCCCTAAAGGTACATTCCTCAGGCTGCTGCTCACAGACAGTGCAGCCCCTAACTGCCCGTGTGGGCAGTGATGGAATGTGCAGGGTCCCTTATCTTTCTAACTCTGTGCAAAAGGATGAAAAGCCACCGGGCTGCACCTGGCCCCAGGATGTCTGCAAAGAAGCAGAGTGGCCACTGATCCATATCTCAACCAGGTGCAGGAAACTCTGCAAAGACACAAGGAACAGATTTCACAAGGAGTGCAGTCCTTGTGACCTGTGGGGACTACCAGGCTCCAGAGCACTTCAGACACCAGATAAAATATCTGTTCTGTACAGCGTTAGGTAGTGTGTGGCCTTCTCCTTGGCCTCTGTCTTTTCTCAGTTCAATTTTTTTTGCCTATAATGCTAATTTTCTCTGCATTGGTTGCTTTCCTATTGCTGGCAGTACAAAAGAACCTCATGCCCGCTATTAGCTTGGCGCATTGTAATGAATTTCTCTCCTGCATAGCCTCTCACGTCTGTCTTTGATGGTCTTCAGCAGCACATTTAAACACTGATTTTGAAACTGTCAAATTCTATACTTTGGCCTGTTTTTGTTTTAAAATAGATATCCATGAAGTTGGAAGATGTCTGTGGTTTGGGGGAGGGAACTTAAGGGAAGCTGAAGGGGCAGTGGGGGTGAGCATGATCAAAATACGTTGTATACACACATGGAATTCCCAAGGAATAAATAAAACATATGCTTTAAAAGAAACTTGGAAAGATGGCTTGCAGTTGTGTTTGTGGCTTTTATAGAGGGCCTCAGTTCGGTTCCTAGCATACACATTAGGTGGTTCCCAGTCCTCTAGTACCCCAGCTCCAAGGGATCTGAAGCCCACTTCTGGCCACCCGCCCTCACTTTTACACACACACACACACACACACACACACACACACACACACACACACACACTTAAAAATAAAATAAAATCATAAAAAAGAAACTCTTTGTCACCCAGAAGTAATAACTATTCTCCATCCTCTTCTTCCTATATTAGTTTGGTCATTTGCTTCTATATTTAGAGCCAGAGTGCACTGGTTGTTTTCCATGTCAATGTGAGGTCATTTTCATGTACTAGGTACATAAATACAATGCGCTTTTAATTTCTTCACTTCTGCCTACTTGCAAATACTACATTATTTCCAAGCTATCATTTCATCGACTGTTTCTATACCAAAAATTGTAAAGCTTTCCCGGATTTTCCTGCTGCTCACTTGCCTTTGTAGAATTCTGATCTCTCTTATACTCATCAGAGCCTTCTTTCCCTGTTTCAAGCCCCACAAGAAAAAAAAAAGCTACACTGAGGTTTTCATTTGAAATTACAGATGAATTTGGGAACTAAATTGGTATGTGACGTGTTACACCATCTCATTCATGGAGCATTGCAAATCTCTTCTGCTTCCTGCCTTTGGATAAAGCCCTGGACCCAGATAGTCTAACAATCAGTGTTTGCCTGGCAAGGCAAAAAGCGCTGGAGATACTTCAAGTCTGAAGGAATTTTATCCAGTGAATTAGAAACCTATGCAATGCTTGGAAGAGGGGTGACTAACTAGTGAAATTATCCCTGGCTCTCAGGAAATCCAAAGAAGATTCAGGGAATAATGGGAGCCATAAAACTCCCAGGAACACCAAGGAAGTAAGCACTAGTGTTGCCAGTCACCTGCAGCACCCAGGCTTTGTCTGGTGGCTGCCACACACGTTTGCCAGCCATCAGCAGCCATTACCAGCAAATGAATACTTTTTTCTTCCGTATCTCTTTCCAAATGCCATGCAAATCCCTCTGGTTGGCAGATGTGACACAGAGGTAGGTAAAGTGCCAAGTTGGCCACTCAGTGCAAACGAAACAGATGTGGCTATGAATGCTGGATGCTTGGGGGTGAGCTAAACTTTTAGACACACAATATACATGGCTTTAGATGTGATTCAAAGAAAGCATATTTAACGGGTTCGGGGTGTAGCACATTATTTCACTTGGAGAAACTACACGTTTTGAATATCTTCAGAGGTTTACTTTCAAAGTAGGATGAACTTTTCACAAGAAAGGGTATCTCTAGAAAGATCACACAGTCGGCAAGGTCCACTGTCCCCTCGCTGTTCAGCCCTGGTCATACTTTATTGAGCTGTGTCTAGTTCAGCTCCCCAGTTGAAGAGAGAATCTGACAACTGTCCCAGCAGCTACACTACATCAGATGTACTTAGGGTGAATGGAATTTACCGTGTGTGAGTGACAATTAGGATTTTTTTTTTTTTTTTTTTTTTTTTTTTTTTTTTGGTTCTTTGAGACAGGCTTTCTCTGTGTAGCCCTGGCTGTCCTAGAACTCACTCTGTAGATGAGGCTGGACTCAAACTCAGAAATCTGCCTGTCTCTGCCTCCCCAGTGCTGGGATTGTTATATAGCAGTAATCTCAAAACACTTGTGATCGAAGTCCTTGCCAATAAAGATGGAATTTAAATATGGAAATTAAAAGAATGAAGCAAATTACAGTTTCTAACATTCTTTCTGTGTGTCTGCAGATCCTCTTACATAGCCCCATGCTCTGCATACATCCCCTGTAGAGAACTCTGACTTGTCTGAGATCCTGTCTTCTCTCTACATTTTCTATCAAGTTGGCCAAAGTCAGAGATATCATTAAAGTTGTCCATTAGCATGCAGTGCTCTGCTTTGCCAAGGCCTAGATGCAATAGCTTAATCAAGTGCAAAACTGACGCAGACATTTTGCTTTAGTTAATCATAACTGTCATGGTAGTGATGGTGGTCAGATACCAAGAGGTGTAAGAAAATCCCTACCAAATATCACTGAGGAGAAGGGAACCAGCTGCAACAGTATCACAGATTCTAGAAGGAGTCCTGATACTGTCAGGTGATAAGGGGTAACTAGATCCAAAAGCATCAGACCAAAATGAAGGCACAAAAGCATTCAGAACAGATAGACTAAAGAAAAATGCTGGGGTTAGGGAGTTAAGGTGCATGAGTGATGCTGTTGCCAAGAGCACTAAGAGAAGCCAAAAGCCTTAAAATAGTGTAAGGAGTAGTTCAGATAGCGCAAGGTCCAATTTCAGTCAGGAGCAGCAAGCGCTCCCGGCGCTCAAACATTATGAGACAATTGCGTTAAGTACATGCCTGTGAATAAGAATTCTTTTAGAAAACCAACTGTTATTATCTCTCTTTGTTTCCAACATGGAAAGGCATGCAGATATCTGGCAGGCTTTTTGAAATGTTAGGGCTCAAAAGAGAAGCTAAAGTCAGAATGTTTCGTGTGGCTGAGGGCTCACATTCACATGAGGTTCAGTTTACCTAGACGGACAGCATTCCACAGGGGCCCACTGTTGGCGCTTGAACACAAGCTATCCCCAGTAGGCTTAGGTGTCTGAACACTTGGTCTCCAGCTGGTGGTCACCCTTGGAAAGGTATGGGACCTTTAGTAGACCCTTGCTGGAAGAAGTAGCTCTCTGGGGCAAGCCTAGAAGACTTATAACTGGGCCCTACTTTCTGTCCTATCTCTGCTTCATCCTGACTATGGATACAATGTGTCTAGCTGTTTTTGATCCTAGCTGCATGACTTGCCCACTATGGTGGATTGTAGCCCCTGGAACCATAAGCCAAAATGAACCATTCTACCCTGTAATTGCTTTCACTATGTGCTTTGTTATACCAACAGCAAGGAGAGTATCTAATACAGACAGTGTACATTAGAACATTCAGAGCTCTGCAGTGAGGAGGTACTGCTGCTCTTTAGAGACATGTGTTGTTCCTGAACCCTAGCCTTGAGCCACAGACAATGTTATTGCCCTCATGACACTTCATCCTCCCAACTATGATGATGTAAGTGAACAGATAACACATTCAGAGACTGGTAGACCATGAGAAGGAATAGATGTGCCACGGGAGAACAAAGGCTGACTTTCTTGTCCAACAGGGTTGCTGTGGAATAGACTGGTTCAAGGCCATGAGCAAGCCACAAGAATTGACAAAGGAAAATAATTCAGGCAAAGGAGAGCTTGCAAAGTTTCTAAGGATGATATGCATGCTTTTATGTGTCTGAGGGCAGGGTAGGAAAGCTAAAGTGGCTAGAGCGGTTTAAAGGCATCTTGAAAGCAAGAATGGAGACACAGGTGGCACTAGACTTTGACAATCCTCAAAGGCCATGTTCCGGGGCTTAGATTTCAGCCTAAGAATTGGTAGAGGGGGAAGGTTAGCAAATTTGTGCTTTTTAAAGATTTTTCTGACTGCAGTATGGGAAAATTTTGACTGTAAAGGGCTTAGTAGATGAAGCAGTGGTATACTAGAGCACATGAGCTGATTCAGGTTAATGCTTAGGAGTTTGTGAGCCAGTTATTAAACCCAGCTATTATTGAAAATTGAGTTATATAAGTGTATAATAAATGAGAGCAAAAGGTTGTAAGTAATGAAAATATAACTTTCTGATTACTTTACTGTATTCTACTATTGTCTATGTTCTTGGGGGTCCCTTATCATTTTTTAAAGACAATCCATTATTTTAGTCATATATATGTTTGTGGGTTTGTGTATGGGCATGTGAACATGTGGTGCTTGTACCCACAGAAGCCATTAGTGTTGGAGACCTTGAATCTAGAGTCACAGTCACTTCTGAGCAGCATGATCCAGGTGCTGCTTATCATTTGCCAAGACAATGATAATCGATTCAAGATGGAACCTGAATGTGGTAGTTATGTAAAGGTAGAAATTTTCCTTTATTTCCTCAGAGCTTAATATAGTGCCTACTATGTGAAACAAGTTCCATGCCCAACCCATTCTCATTCCTATGCCATAATGTTATCTTAGGAATTTAGGGACTTTTATGAAAAGCAATCATCATTTTATCAGGACCTATCACACCAGTTTCCGTGAAATTTTAGGTGAACAGATTCTAGCCACTGAAACCTGGAGCTCTCCTCTTACCTAGTTCAATGTCAGGTGGGCTAGACTCCTTGGTAATGATGGCACTACTTTGTAGTGGGATTATTATGCAATAGGAGCATCTTACTTTCAAAGAAATTAGAGCAGAAGGTGTTTGTGAATCAGTATGCCCCTGGCATATACGCATGTGTATTGATTTGTTTATCATAGGAATCAGCCTGTGTGTTTATGGAGAACAAGGTCTACCACTTGTCATCTGCAGGCTGTAGCACTATAAGACACACACACACACACACACACACACACACACACACACACACACACGAGAGAGAGAGAGAGAGAGAGAGAGAGAGAGAGAGAGAGAGAGAGAGAAAGAAAGAGAGAGACAGAGACAGAGACAGAGACAGAGACAGAGGAGCACACATACTTTTCGGTTTTATCCAAGACTTCAACAGATTGAGGGATTCTTAGCCTCTTAGGGATGGAATCCTTATGGAGTTTACTGAGTAGGACTGTCCTTCCTGACACCTTAACTGACACACCCAGAAATAATGTCTTACCAACTAGTCAGACATTCCAGAGTACAAATTATATATGTTCATTAATCTTTAATATCACTCTTTCCCAAAATGAAGTCTTACTTGGGGTCTTAGTTTGGGTTTTACTGCTGTGAACAGACACCATGACCAAGGCAAGTCTTATAAAGGACAACATATATTTGGGGTTGGCTTACAGGTTCAGAGGTTCAGTCCATTATCATCAAGGTGGGAGCATGGCAGCATCTAGGCAGGCATGGTGCCAGCAGAGCTGAGAGTTCTATATCTTCATCTGAAGGCTGCTAGCAGAAGACTGACTTCCAGGCAGTTAGGACTAGGGTATTATAGCCCACGCCCACTGTGACACAACTACTCCAACAAGGACACACCTCCTAATAGTTCCACTCCCTGACCCAAGCATATACAAACCATCAGATTTGGATATGTCTGATGTCAGAGATAAGATAATAAATGGGTTGCAGATAAGGGAGGAAGAAATGCTTTTCTTTAGTTAGGCTGGACTTAGCATGTGAGAAGTTGCCACAAATATATGTAGTAGTTAAATAAGGAAAAACACAACACATGCCAATGGCAATTCACCAGAATCCATTCAAAATTCCAAATTATAAGTATCCTATTTCCATTAAGAAAAAAATAAGGATCTCAACATAATCACCTCTCTACTGTACGAGCGAGAGCACATTTATTTTCTTTTAAGTAAATAGTATAGCTTCATCATTACAAAATTAGACTTTAAGCCCAAGATCTATAGGTGATACATACCTCTCCCTATGATTACAACTGGATATTCTGTTCCTTTCTTTTTTTTATCCCTCTATCCCTCGTGTGTGTGTGTGTGTGTGTGTGTGTGTGTGTGTGTGTGTGTGTGTGTGTGTGCGTGCACATGTCCTGTGGCATGTGTGTGAAGGTTGGAAAACAACGTGTGGAAATTATTTCTCTTTTTTCATTGTGTGGGAACTGAGCACTGAGTCCAGTTAATCAGGCTTGACAGAGAGCTCGTTTAACTTTTGAGTCATCTCATCTGCCCATATCTGAATCTGAAACTAATAAAGAAAGCCATAGTTTTAACCGGCAAACTATATTTTTAAGGAAAAATGAAAATAGAAAATTATTTAAAATAGAAAATATAGGTAGATATCTTAATTTTTGCTGTCTTTGACCGTTGGCTTTCTTTCTCCATTATCTGTCACATGTCTCTTGGTCCACAATCATTATTTTCAGTTGTCACAGCTCTTTCTTGATAGTCTGACTCTCATCACCTTTCCTAAAAAGTCTAAGCCCTGAGTAGCCTTGCCTGTTCGAGATTAGTAGGATCTTCAAAACACTCTTGGGTACTAGCGGTACCCTACAGAGAACACAACATACTGAGAATAGTGGAAACCTAGTGGACTCAGACCTATTCCCATGATATATCAAGAATGTTATTTTTCCTTAAGAATTAGGCACTCGGCCAAGCCACAATGTCAAGATCATATGATGCCACATTTTTCAAGGTCTATAAATCCCTTATACTACAGAAGATAGCAAAAGACTTCAAAATGAGCTGTGCCTATCTGATCCATCCTGGTATTTATCATCTAGTCAATGCATGCTTTGCATTCATTGCCTGTTATCAAGAGGTAAGGGCGGCTCCACCCTAGTGGCTGTTTTCTTGTCTGTATGGAAAAGGCCATCCTCATCCTCTTGGGCTATTCTATAATAGTCCCTTTTCTCAACTCTTTAAGCATGAGTGATTCTGTCTGGAGAGAAGAAGTGTTTCAGGGAAAGAAAGACTTTCTAAACCCTCAAATTATTCCAGATAACTTTCTGTTTGCCACAGAGATGAGTCTCATTAAATCCTCCCTACAACTTTCAGAGTCTACCATGTGGTCAGTGAGGCCACATGACAATAACTCCAACATTCTCCTAATCTATTAGAGCAGTATTTCCTCATAGAAAGTATAACTTGGACCCACATACCCTTTTTGGAACTCTTGATTAAGGATGTTGGCTAAACATAAGATTAAGTATGCTGATTCTGAGAGAGCAGGGCTCTGAAGAAATAAACACAACAGAAACAGGCATGTCCTCTCTGGGAGCATAGCAGGAGATCAGTCTGGGCTACTTCAGATGACTTTATGACAGTCAGAATCTGCTTCTAGAAGTAGATCATGAGGGTCACTGGGAGGAAGATCATATTAGTTACTTCTGCTGACAACACACCTCGTAACAGTAACTTAGTGAGGGGAAGAAAGGGGCAGGGCATTTTGCGCATGGGTTTGAGGAGATGCAGCCTATCTTGGGGGAGCAGGAAAAGCAGCAAATCATAAGGTATCATTGCATCTATGGTTAGGAAGCAGAGCGGGATGAATGCTCGTGCTTAGTTAACTTTCTCTTGTTTCTTTTTTTCTTTAGTCTGCAATCTGTATTCATAGGATAGTGTTGCCCTTATTTGGGGAAGGCCTTCCCTCAGTTAAGTCTCTCAGGAAATGCTCTCAAAGGCTTGCCTCTGTCTCCTGGTTAATTTTAAATCCAGTTAAGGATGATGATATACTGTCACCGAGATGATGGAAGCCTTTGTGGATTTTACTGAACTTCAGTGAGTCTTGCTCAGTATAGAGTTTTGGGAAATCCAAAGTCAAGCCAGTTTCCCTAAACTACTATAAAGGCAAAAGTGTCCCTGTCCCACCTTCTCAATTAACTGGAACCAACTTTGTTCAAAGCACCAACCACATTTGCAGAAAAGTATTGAATTCTATGTCATTGGGTGCCACTGACATTTTTCAGCTTCCAAGAGTTAAGGATTTCAGAGTATAATGATACTTTTATTATGTCCTAGTAAACTAGAAAATTCCAGCAAAGGTATATATGTGCATAATGTACATGTATTTGAAATATAGAAACGTGGAATTAAGCCATACACAGATACATTTGAAAACCCTTTATCAAATACATACCCTTCAATGGCCCAAGGGCCTCCCTCTACCTTCAACTTTTGCAATTCCACTACCTTCTAGTAGAAGCACCCTAAGACCAATCCTTTAACACATGATCCTTCAGAGACATTAGAGATTCAAACTCTACCATTGCTATGAACATGCTGTGCCAGAAACATAGACAGAATTTATTGAATAAAAAATAGATTTACAATTTATGTTGGTTGTGTAGGCTGTAATTTTCCAAGTAGTCTCTACTTCTCCTGAGAACTGGCATGTGTGTGCACGTGCATATGTGTATGTCTCTGTTACAGGTGCTAAGTTCAAATATGCTTTACTAGAGGCAGAGGCAGAGATGATACAGTGCAAAGAGCTCAACATGGCTGCTTAAACAAAACCTGAACAATAACAATAGTTGATATGCCAACTTGCATGGGGAAACTTGCACAAGACCTACCTCTGAAGAGCTACAGGCAATTAATGAAATGTTGAGAGAGGAATATTTAGTCTTCCCCAGGAATGAGTCCCCTTATGGTTATCCAGTACCAAGTGGTCAGTCTTAAAAACTACATATATTCAAATAACACTAAACAAACTCAGAAAGCTAATTTATGTATTTATAGATTTATTCATATATATGTAACAATAATTATTAAAGGAGAAGCCATGAGTAAGAGGGGGAGTGGAAAGAGTATGGGGGGTTGGAAAAGAAAAGGGAATTATATTTTAATTTAAAAAAATAATTAATTTTGAAAAATAGATATGATATTAACAAACTCAGTTGGAGAGCTGCTGAGTCCCAGAGTTACAGGGTCAAACTGAGTATCTGAGCTTTGAATCTTTGGACATGAGACACTGGATTGGAAATTTTGTTTCAAGCAATGGAGATTAGAGCTGAACTAAACTCCATGAGATGGTCAGGAATTCTCTGCCAGAATCCCTTGATTGTTGCACTGGGTACTTCAATAACAGGTTAGTAGGTCAGCAGAGTCATAGCCACCTCAGTGCTATGTCTTCTCCATGAGGTCCAGGTAAGGGTACTGTACCCTTCATTGATCTGGCACATTCCATAAGTTCTCGGACCTGGCTTCTGGTTTCTGGCTTCTCTGATATGGTTTTAGTGTACTCATGTGCCCATATGCTTCTGGTTTATTTTGATAAAGGTGTAGGATGTGTATCTTTTGCTTTCAGGAGTACATTATTAGTTTGAGCCATATGGGTGTTGCTGGACAGATGATAGTATCTACATCTAACAGTTAGAGTCCTCCTGGTTCTACAGTTCCACTTAAAATGGAGCCAGATGTTTCTGTATAGAATGGAGTCACCAAGACAAGACACTGCCTGAAGCCACTGGTATAACTGAGGCAGGGCACAGCCTGGAGCTCCACAGTCACATATGTCCACATCACAGAATTTGTTAAGCTATCAGGGACTATTTACACTCTAATCTCAGAAGTAGGCAAGTTGCTCTTGGTGAATCACTGTCTTAAACATGTTGAACTGAAGTCAGGCACATGCCTGAACTCTGAGCACCTGGGAGGCTGGTGCATAATGATCAGATGTTCAAGGCCAGCCTACAGAGTATGACCTAGAGTCAAAAAAAAGTATTGAATTGATCAGACATTTTAAAGTATTATTGAAGAAAGGCTTACAGGTATCTGAGGACTGACTGATGGAGGGGGAGGAGAAAGGCAACTATGTTAGAGGAAAATATTAACATCTATAACTTTCTCTATGTATTTATAAGGTATTTGACCACAAGCCACAATGTCACTATTTCATATGTATCTTCACCTGTAAGCCTCAAAATAGTCCAATGTGGTAGCTATTTTATAATTATTGGTGCTATTTTATTCTTGTAGAATTGAAGCACAGAGGGGTTAGGTAATTTACTCCATATTCCACAATATTAGAGTAGGAACTGAGTTTGGGTAATCCCCCTCTTTAGGCTCCTAACAAGCTATGCTATGACCATTTGTACAGTAATATGACATTGCAGTTTCAAAACACTATAGGCCCAGATTCAATTCCACTACAGAAAGTACAGATGGAACCATCAACCCATCATTCCTTATCCCATTCTCTCTCTAATTATATGAATGGAAGATCAGGCAAATGTTAGATCATTACATAAAGTGTTGCATGTGCTGGCCCTGTCACAGGGACTTTTGAAAGTATTTAATCTTTCATCAATCCTATGAGGCAGGCACTGTCATCATCCCCCATCTCTACAACCAGGCACAGGCAGGCTAGGAAACCTACCTACCCCGACAGAGCACAATGAGGCAGGCTCTGAACCCAGACCACCTCTACTGCCCTGCTACTAAGCCTCTTTCTCTGATGAGTTTGGAAAGAAAATGGTTGTAGGAATTTTGTTATTGTTTCTGTTTTATCATTACAGTTCTCCTAAGATTGGCATGGGAAATAAATTGCCAATATGCAGAACACGATTTAGAACAAAGCCTGACATTCCACAAGGGCGGTGTGAACTGATCAGCATGGTTTTGCAATTTTAAACAGTCCATCTGGCTTATTTCACAAGCCTGTCCTCATAAGCCCTATTTGAAAAACAAAGAATCAGGACATTTTTCCTCTGGGGTCCCAAATAATTAAGGCCACACTAGCTCACCCAAAGCAGGAAGGCAAACCCACTTTTCCTCTTTTTTTTTCTCCAAATATTTTATTAGGGATCCTACAGAATTATGTGTTTTCCTAACTCCTAGGTAGATCACTGAATGAAGCACGTGCCTCCAGTCGAGGGAAAACAGTGACTCACTCAGGGCAGAGATCTGTACATGTTGATCTAGGCATGCAGCTTACTACCTCTTAACCACTCAGAGCAGCCACTGCTATCCACTGCCATGATGCCAAGCTCTAAAGAGTCCTAGCTGACCACCTCATTCAGATGGAGCAAGACCACTTGTGGTGGTTTGAATATGCTTGGCCCAGGGAGTGGCACTATTTGGAGGAGTGACCTTGTTGAAGTAGGTGTGGCCTTGTTGGAGGAAGTGTGTCACTGTGGGCATGGGCTTTAAGACCATGAAGCTGTAAATGTGAAGCCTAGATTGCCTTGCAGACTCCACAATGTTGGAGATACCAGTCATGTGATATCTGCCAATAAAAGCTGCTAACTGGGTGTGGAACCAACTCAAGAAAGAGAAATTTGTTACAGTCAACAAAACTGAAAGAACTGAAGATCTGAAGAGTGCTTTGACATCTAACATGGAGATGTAGAGTTTGGAATTTGGCCAGCTAGTTTTCAGTCTTGTTTCAGTCTAGTATTTCCTCACAATGCTCTCTTTCCTCCCTTTTGGAAAGGTTGTGATATCCTATTCCATTGTACATTGGAAGTATGTGACCTGCTTTTCAATTTTGGCTTTATAGGGCATTATAGTCAAGAGATTTCCCTGAGTCTCAGAAGACACTTTGAACTTTAAACATGGTTGAGACTGTTATAGACTATGATGACTTTTGAAGTTGAACTGAATACATTTCTGCATTATGATATGACTCTAAGTCTATTGGAACCAGAGAGTAGAATGTGGTGGTTTGAATGAAAATGACCCCCATAGGCCCGTAGGGAGTGACACTATTAGGTGTTTCTTCGTTGGAGTACTTGTGACCTTATTGGAGGAGTTGTGTCACTGGAGGTGGACTTTAAGGTTTCAAACACTCAAGCCAGGCCCAGTGTCACTCTCTCTTCTGACTTTCTACTAGTCTGTATGTAGAACTCTCAACTACCTCTCCAGCATCATGTCTGCCTGCCTACTGCCAACATTGCTCCCCAATATGACAATAATGGACTAAATTTCTTAATTGTGTGAGCTATCCCCAATTAATGCTTTCCTTGATAAGAGTTGCTGTGATCATGGTGTCTCTTCATGGCAATAGAATAGCAATAGTCATGGCAATGACTAAAACTAGAGACTTAAAATGACTTACAACTACCAGGAAATACTATATGAGCAAGCTCCATGGCACCAGTCTGAGCAATGTTACTCATGTGCAAACCACAAACCACAGGTTAAATCAGCAGAAGGAACAGATATGACTCCAGCCAAATATGAAACTAGAGAAACCATGAACAGAGCAAAGAGGTTACTCGTAGAATGGGAGAAATACCTGTGAGCCACACATCTGATAAGAAACAAATATCTCGACAAGTCAAGAATAAAAATAACCAGTAGCAAAACAATGAATAAAAGGCTAAACAAAAGAGCCATCTAAAATCTCAACTTACTAATGAGCAAAGGTTCTAAGTTATGGTTTCTCAACAGAAGACATACAAATATCCAACAAGCATGTGAACAGATGCCTAGTGTCAGTAACCAGCAGGGAGACTCAAATTATAACCACAGTAAAAGTCAAGCTCACATCTGTCAGAGTCTATATTATAAAACAGATGACAAAGCTAAGTGCTGCTATGCTTTGAATGTGAAAATGCCCCAGGGGCAGGTGACAGGCGCATCACTGCAGGCAGTTTTTGGATGGATAACTGGATGGTGTAATGGCTATTCCTGGTTATCAACTTGACTATATCTGGAATGAACTACAATCCAGAACTGGAGGAACTACAATCCAAATCTTGAGGCTGTAAGACATAAATTTCTGACCTCGATCTTGGCATGGAGATCTTGAGCCATAGTGGCCATGAAAAGCTTAGGCCCAGGCATGGGGTTACACACCTTTAATCCCAGGAGACTAAGGCAAGAAAATCTCTGAGTTCAAGGTCAGCCTAGGACAAAACAAGTTCCAGTTCCAGGAGTGGTGGTATATACCTTTAGTTTGAACCACACTGTTGCTGTAAATCTCCAACCCAAATAAGCCCGGGCAATAAAAACACAACTCTTCTCATTGTGTCCTGGATTTCATGGATGTTTTGGGTTAGAAGCTTTTTGCATTTTGTATGTTCTTTTACTGTTGTGTCAATGTTATCTATGGTATCTTCTGCTCCTGAGATTCTCTCTTCTATTTCTTGTATTCTGTTGGTGATG
>CM052705.1:42886744-42906000 GCA_028551405.1 Uromys caudimaculatus | reverse complement strand
GGGAATGGGTGGGCGGGTGGGCGGGAGGAGGAATTCCCTCACAGAGGCGGGGAGGGGGAGGGGACACGGGGTTTCCAAAGAAAAGGGGAATCATCGGAAATGTAAATAAAAAAAAAATAAAAAAAAAAAAAAAGAAAGGAGATAAAATGGTTTAGGTATTCAGAGTTAAGCAGGAGTGTAAGCCAAAGGCAAAGGCAAAAGGCACAGGATGAAGGCAGAGATAGGACGCCCCCATTCTACATTTAGCTGCCTTGTGGGCCTGAGGGAAGAATCAATATTTTTTTAATAACAGCACAATTAAATGCTTGTTTCAATTCCCCACTTTGTGTTTTAAAATTCCTCAGCTTTGAAGGATCTAGAACACTGATCAATCTGACTTTATAGGTTTGCTATCCTAGAGAAAAACTAGTACCCATTAAAAGGTCAAGCTGTCATGGATGAGACACACAAATAGTTAAAGGTAGGTTCCAACCACTTCTCTGCCATGAGGTGGTGTTCAGGGGTGATGCCCTCTCCTCCTCCCCCTTCATCACCCATGGTAGTCTGAAGAGCTGGCCATGAGAGGGCATGAGAGTGGGATGGATAGCTAGCCCTGCCTTATCAGTGACTATATCACTCTGGAGAGTGGGCCCTGCACCTCACCTCTGCACACAGTGGAGTTGTCCCTGATGGTGAAGACACTGGTAAGCTAGCTCTGAAGGTAAGAGAGTAGGAGAGCTGTCCCAGCCCCTTGCAGGCTAAAGCACTTGGGAGAGTGGGCCCTATGCCTTGACTGGGTAGCACAGTAGAATTGGCTCTGGAGGCATGGGGGTAAATGACCTAGCTCTGAGGGCGTGAAAGCAGGACAGCTGACCTTGCCTCCTGCTGATGGTGGCATTGGGTGGCCTAGCAGGAGCGGTGCTGGAGAGTTTATCCTAGTGGTGCAGATAAGGTAGAGCCAGAGCGTTGACCAGCTCAGCTACCACCTAGCCCCTGATCTAGGGCTCTGAGTTGGCCCAACCCAAAATCTGTATCATCTTCAAATGGTTGGGACATGTGAAAGGGCCAGTCCTGCTGACCCAAAGCTGCAGGACCTCAATGACACAGGGCAACAACAGGACAACTGGGAGGAATCTCGGTGAGGATCCAATATTGATGATGTCACAGAAGCAAAAGATCTCAAATCAGACCAATGACTCATTGCAATGACCATTTGCAAGTGAAGATGTGTGGACAGAGGGACATACTGTGGGACACACAGTGACACAGTACAGCTTCCACAGTGAGATGTTTTCTATGTTTTGTTTTTGGGGTGTGTGTGTGTGTGTTTATTTGGGGGGGGAAGTTGTAAAGCAAAAGGGCATATTTGAGGGGATGGGAAGAGGAACGTGACTGGGATGCATGACGTAAAATTCACAAAGAATCAATAACAAGTTTTTAAAAAACTGAAAACTTCAACAGCAGGCTATTTTAAACAGAAAGCATAATATCTTATCTTGAAGGGAGGTATTCTGAAATATTCCAGGTAGCAAAAACATGCGGGAGAGGGCTAGAGAGAATAGTGAGACTTTTGAGATGCCATTGATCAAAACATAAACACTCTTGTTTCAGTGATACATTAAGGTTAGGAAACATAGGTATTATAATATAGTACACCTAATGATGGAGAACCAGATGTATTGAAAAATAACCTTGAGTCAAAAAGGAAGAAAAGATTCTAGTGCTCTGGTGGTTTGAATGGCGCCATAGGCTTGTAAATTGAATACTTTGTTGCCAGTTGGTGAAACTGTTTGGGAAGGACTAGAAGGTGTGGCTTTGTTAGAGGAGGTGTGTCTCTTGACGTGTACTTTGGTGTTTCAGATGGTTCTTACCATTTCCATTGCCATTTTCTGCCTGGTGATTGTAAATCAAGATGTTAGCTGTTCCTGCCACCATGTGATTGCTCTGTCATTGTGAACTCTAACTCTCTGAAATCATATACCAAAATTAAATGTTTTCTTTTATAAGATGCCTTGGTCATGGTGTTTTATCATAGCAATAGAAAAGTAATTAACACAAATACAGTTTGTAGAAATGTTACCAGCCCATTTTGATCATCCAAAAAAAAATATACCAACAAGAATCCATGAGTTAAATTTTACTAAGAACAAATGGCCTTCACAGTTATATAATATTTTACCTAAATGCTATAGAAGATACATTTTTATCAACATATAAACATTTTTAAGAATAGAATATACTTTGTATCTCAAAACCCATCATGATAAATAAAAAATAATAATCTGAAGTCATGTATCTTTTCTGATCATACTGGCATTAAGATAGAAATATACTATTAAGAAACTTTTAAAAATATACATATTATACAAAGACAGACACCACAGTTTTGAATGAACAAGAGGTCACCAAAGAAACAAAAAAATAAGAAAACTTTAAATTTCTCAAACAAATTAAATTAGAAATATGATATACCAAAACTTATGACATATAGTAATAAGTATCTATCAAAACCACAAGGATTTCAAATAACCTGACAGAGAATGACAAGGACCTAGAAAAGCAAGAACAAGCCATGCATGAATTAATAGAAGAAAAGCAAAAACAAAATCAGAGAACAAATGAACAAATTAGAGACTATAAATTATGAAAGAGGCTAGAGAGGTAGCTCAGCTGCGAAGAGAACTTCCTGTTCACCCACAGGATCCACATTTGGTTCTCGTGCAGCTCTCAACCATCTATAACTCCAACTCCAGGGGAATTTGAAGCTCTCTTCTGGCTTTGGAATACAACCAGCATGCCTATGGCATACACATGGACACACACACATATAAGTAAATAAAAATAAATCTGAGAGAGAGAGAGAGAAAGAGAGAGAAAGAGAGAGAAAGAGAGAGAGAGAGAGAGAGAGAGAGAGAGAGAGAGAGAGAGAGAGAGAGAGAAATGAGAATAAAATCTGTACTCTTCTGAACATCAACTAAGAAATTGCTGCTCCACTATCCTTGTGTACAGAGGATTTGATTTCCATCTCGGGAACATTCTGTCCTACAAAGTACAAACAATTGTTTAAAGCAAGTCTTACATACTGAATGTTAGACTTATAACAAAATTGGCTGCAATTCTTTGACCTTCCTGGTAGCCACACCCTGGGAAATTTGTCTCTGGCTCTTTTTTTTTTTTTTTTTTTTTTTTTTTTATCAAGAAACAGAGTCATTTTTCCCAGTTCCTGAATCTGGATTAGTTTTGAGACATACCCTGTGTCAGCTCATGATCAAAGTGGCAGTGTGCAGTTCTAAGCTTAGCCCGCTAGAGACCTTGTGTATTTCTCTATTAGAGTCAACCCACCCCTATGTAAACAAACCCAGGCTAGCTTGCTGGATGATGAATGACATATGGCTTGGCCACCCATTGGCTTAGCTGATAACCAGCTAACCACAGAATACATGACAGGGAGTCACAGAAACAGCTATCTGATACATGGAGAATATTTGCAAGCTATGTTGTTGCTGTTGTTTTCCTACTTTAATCCATAATGCTATAATTAAATTCTACTTTCAGTCAGACAAAGCTCTCAATTACTTTCATTAAAGAGTTCCAATGGGGAAAATAATTGATCTATCTTAAATTTTTCATGACATTGAGTTTAAGGATGGACTGAGAAGACTCAGTCTACTTTCTGAGGTGGTCAGCTTTTCCAGGTTCCTAAAAATCAAAAGGAATTGGAAAGGGAATGTAGTGTTTTCACTGCACACAAAACAAAGAGCTCACTAACTACACTACTATTCAGTAAAAAGAGCTGCATGCTCACACATGTTTGCAAGGCTGAATTTTAAAAGTAGTGTCATCTGAGCCAAAGATTGAATTCAGTGTAACAGAACTGTGTCACTTCTAAGTTAGAATAATAAATGTTAATAAATTAGAATTAGGTTCAGCTGTGAGTGACAGGCAGCCTTAAACAACAACAGCTGAAAAGAAAAGATTGCAGTTTGTTTTTCTAAGTCCACATTTAGGAGCTTTTGGAGACTGTGTTCAGCATAGCACTGGAGCCCAGATTTCATCTAATTGCCCTGCCTTAAAGGACCCCATTTTCAACAAGAGCAGTTATGGATGTAGCAAAAAGAGCAAGACAGAAAAGGGGATGAGGAAGATAAATCAAATCCTCTGGAAGACATGCTACTTAAATGTACCACCAAGTAATAGTAAGGTTAATCAATCATCTCATCCTGTTTCCAACAGACTTCGGGGAGGGAGGACTCTGGGAAGAAATCTGTGCCCAGAAAGGCCACATGCACAGATTACGTTGGATGGTGGAACTGGAAAACAATCAGCAATCTCTGTCCCAGAGTGTTTAGTGTTGAGTTAAATCTCTACTATGGTGCAGTGGTTTGAATGAAAATGGCTTCTATAGGCCCACAGAGAGTGGTGCTATTAGGAGATGTGACTTCGCTGGAGTAGGTATGGCCTTGTTGGATGGAGGAAGTGTATCACTGGGGTCAGACCCAGTGGCTCTCTTTCTTCCTGCCTCCTGCTGATCCTGATATAGAACTCTGAGCTACCTCTCCAGCATCATGTCTGCCTGAGCACTGCCGTAATGATAGTGGACTAAACCTCTGAACCTGGAAGCCAGCCCCAATAAAATGTTTTCCTTCATAAGAGTTGCCGAGGTCATGGGTCTCTTCAGAGCACTAATAACCCTAACTAAGCCATTGGCATTCTTTAACTTCCAAGTCAGTTGGGTTCCAAACAAAGTTATGGATCAGAAGTGTGTTCAATCCCCAAAGCAATTCCTTACAGGAACACTGTAATTCTATTGGCTTCACTGTAGTTTCTATTGGCTACTTCTGTAGATCAAGAAACAGAATCTGCATAAGCCTATGGTGTCTCTGATGTTTTCAACCTATACTCAATACTCAGTTATTCCATCTTCTCAAGGAAAAAGAAGCATTTCAGATGAGTGCAGGCTCTGTCTCTACCTGCCTATAACAAACAGGGCTATAGAGAAAGAGGTCCCATGAGACTGTGATGGTATCCTATGTTCACACTAAAAGAATAGAACTTCCTTTCTAAAACATGGCCCTTCTCTAACATTCTAATCTGGAGAACATGGGTCAACAGCCCATGTAAAGGGCTTACTGTAATGGCTCAGACACTCAGTCCCCTATGAAGGCAAGCTTTGACTGTGTTCACAACTGGCCTCCCATAATAGTCCCTGTGTGTGATACAAACATGTTCACAGCTCTGGAAACACGGATCCCAAGAATAGAGAGAGAGCATACAGACAATGAAGGGGTGAAATTTGAAAACTGACAGCAGTTCAGTTGTGCCATTTTTATAGACTTCCAAATCATTGGTTACGTGGCCCATGAGACATTCCAACAACAGAGATTTCTGGAATGATTTTATTTGGCAGCTGATTATATTTTCTGCTCCCATCAAACAGTTCACTATTAGTGACAGATGTCTGTTTGTGATTATTGCCGGGAGCCTTGCGTCTTTGTAAACTATTGGTTAATGCATCTGTCTTCTCAGCCTTGGAAACATCTTTCCTAGGCCACTTGGAAAGGTTGATTTAAAACCCTTCTTCCTATTTCCAAGTTCTCTGAAAAATCTATATTGTTCTATATAGACCACACAAAGGGAGAAGAGGGTGGACATTTCTAGGGCAGGTTCTAAATAGGCTTCACTTCCTTTCTAGCCTGCTATTCAGAATTCTGCTTTGCTGCTGGCAATATATAACAGCAAAAATATAATAATAGCATCAGTTAAACTCACTTTACACAAGGAGGGTAGAGTGGCTGCTTGTCTGTGTGCTTCTTTTTAGAAGCAGACTTGATTTCCTTCAAGAGATTGGGCTTTCACTCAACTCTGGCCACCTCAAGGGGAGTCCTCTGAATTTTTTTTTGGTTGTATATGAAATGCCTTCCCTTATTGTATTTCACTAAGTCAGCAGCCACTGTGACAAAGTCATCCATTTATAACTCCCTGAGCCACTTCCTGTAGGAGGCTGGGATACTCCGGACAACCCTGGAAGACAGAGACAGTTTGCACAGGTCAAGTGTTAACCTGTTCAGAGTATCTGGTATGCACAGAGCAAGGTCCAGGCTGTTGCCAGCAAAGCTCACATTCTCCTTTTCAGATGTCAGATCCAGAAGACCTGGCCACACTATTCCTCCCCTTGCTCCCCTCCTCTGTTTTCTTCCTCTGTTCATTTGATATGAAACCTATGCCTACATTCTGATGCCTAACTCTCCTCTCTGCTCAAGAATTTAGGGCTATTCAAACCTATATTTTCCATTAAGTCCTTTAAAACTCAAAATGCATCCATCTAGTTAATGTTAGCAAAATTCGTTATTTGGCTTTTGTCCTCTTAACTAGAAGGGCTGGGTTTGTTAAAAAATAAAAATAAAAATTAATTAATTTTTAACTTTAAAAAATCATGAATAAAGATTTATGCTGGCCAGCAAATGGGCTTAGTGTTTCCATTTGTTCATGGTATCTGCAGTTTCAGTTCACGGTGACCCCTCTTATTGTTTGGCCATATGGGAACACATTAAACCCTGGGCTGGACTGGGGAGATAGCTCAGTTGGTAGAGTATTTGCCTAGCATACATAGAGCCCCAGGTTCTGTTCTCAGTACTGCATAAACCAGGCAATGACAGTGCATGCCTGTAATCTCCTTACTGGAAGGTAGAGGCAGGAGAATCTGGAGTTTAAGGTCAGCCTGTGCTACATGAAACCATGTCTCAAAAGGCAAAAACAGCATGCAAACATCATGGTGGTAGAAGAGGACTGTTTTGCTTATGGAGATCAGAAAGGAAACCAAGAGAAGAAAGGGCCAGAGTCTCAATATCCCCTTCAGGGGCATGTCCTCAGTAACTGAACTTCTCAGTCTACTAGGTCCTGCTTCCTAAATCTTCCACCTCCTTCCAGTAGTGCTATAATCTGTGTCTAAGCCTACCACATAGACCTTTGAGAGAAAGTCTAGATCCAAGCTACAGCGGGGGGCGGGGAGGAGAGAACCTTGCTGAGCTAAAAAAGCCTTTGATGAGGCTGAGAATCCGTTCCTCTTCCAATCAGTGTCTAAGTCTTGCCCATGCTGACAGGTGAATAGCACAAAATCATCCTTACTTTCTGTCTTCTCTGCAATCCCATCTTGCATGAGTTTCTAACTAGTCCCATCATCTGCTTCCAGGCATGCTCCCTCCTTTAACCCACTCTGCATGCAAATACAGGGAGGGCCTTCTAGGTACAGGTATGACTGCCATTCTAGTACTTGACTAAAACTTCTCTGGAAGGGACAGAAACATCTGTAATGTTTCCAGACTTTGCTATGTACTTTGGCAACCTCTCCTACTCCCCTTTCAAAGGTCTATATTCCAGCCAAGCCTAACAATGCAAAGATTCACCAAAGGCATAGTCCTTTCTCATGCTGCCCCTTCAGTATGGAAGCCTTTCCTGACCAGTCTTCCCCAACATCCTGGGATCTTGACTCAAGCACTGAAGGCTTGTCTTGCAGTTCTCTTTATAAAGAGGCCCTGCACCTTTGTTACAAGAATCCTCTCACCAACACTACAGCATTCAACCCTGTCATTTTTGTAGGACACCTACAGTTTTACAGATTATGCCAGGACACACCTAGACATTCTGCACTATGAAATGTGAATGTTAGTGTCTACTTGCTAGGTCTGCTGTAGGGCGCTTCAGAATTAAGATTAAAAACTTGAGTGGTGAGTTCATAGCTGGATTAGGGTTCCAGATCTACTACCATGTGTGGACTTGCTTTTGTGAATCTTAGTTTCTTCATCATGTAGAGAGCTGGATCCACCACAATACCATTTTCTTATAAGAATTAGATGAGGTCGTTTTCAGGAAGAACTGAACTCACCATAAATAAACACTTTGCAAGTGAGAGGCAGTCACAATATGTACCAAATGTGATATATGTGGCTCACCTTGTGAAATTCTCACAGAAATGAAGTTTAATTTCCCTCCATATAGCTAAACAATCCAGCTAATTTGCAATCTGATTGCTTTGTTGATGAACAGCATCATTGGAGGCTGTATATGTTTTGAATGTTCTCTTCTCTCCATCTGAAAGCTCCTATTTGCTTTCAGCATTGATCAGAATCCTGGGTAAGATGCATCTACTTGTCTCCTTCCTTGCTACATAGCCCATGTGCCACCACTATGACTTCAAAGACTGAAGCAGAATTACCAGACACTAACACCTGTCCCATGCCCTTTCAGACTCCTAAAAATTCCTCAAAAGAACCCAGAGGGGTATTTAAGAAGCTGTGCTAGTCCTGGTAAATTCTTAGCTATTTTACTTGTCAGAGTAAAGTAAAGCTATGCTGGTTGCAAAACCATCACAGAGCAGCCATATTCCACAGGAATGTATCTTTTGGACCAGCCTCCATGTTTATAAAGTCACATGGACCACAAGCCTAACTCACCTAACTGTGGTTGTTTGAATAGGTATGGCCCCCATAGGCTCATGCGTCTGAATGTTTGGCCATAGGAAGTGACACTATTAAGAGATGTGGCCTTATTGGAAGAGGTTTGGCCTTGTTGGACAAAGTCTAACACTGTCACTATGGAGGTGGGCTTTGAGGTCTTAAATGCTCAATCTATGACCAGTGTGAAACACATTCCAATCAAGATGTAGAACACTCAGCTCTTTCTCCAGTATTAAGTCTGGACATGATGATAATGGACTAAGCCTCTGAAACTGTAAGCCAGCCCTAGTTAAATGTTCTTTATAAAACTTGCCTTGGCCATGGTGTCTCTTCACAGCAATAAAACCCTAGCTAAGACATCTAACCAATGCTCTTCCTCAGTGGCACACAGAAGACACCAATCTTGGCAGCTTGGGCCAGGTCCAACATCTTAAAGCATTTTCTTTTTATCTTCCATTTTATATGTGTATGTTTATGATTGGCATATATCATATGAATGGCACACACATTTGTGAATGTAGAAGCCAAAGACTGACTTCAAAGACCATCTTTAGCAAGCCCAGAAGCCATGAGCTCTGTCCCATGCTTTTGGAGCACCATCTTCCTTTAGGACCACACCTCTACCTACAATCAGGGATTTGTACCCCACTCCCCAGCCACAGCTCTATCTGCCTCCCAGAAGGCCTGCTCCTACCCAGGACAAACAGCTCAAACTTCTGGTACACATCTATACCTGCAATTGAGTATCCACACTCCACACCCATTCCACAGTTCTGCCTGCCTTTTGAGAGGCCTGCTGTCATCCAGGACAACCAGTCCCAAAGGCTTGGTACTCCCAGGGACTACCAGGCCAGCCAATACCAGAGACAATCAGATGGCTAAAGGCAAGTACAAAAACAAAATCAACAGAAGTCAGTGCAATATAGCACCGTCAGAATCCAACTCTCCTACTAAAGAAAGCCCTGCATATCCTAACATACTGTAGAGCAAGACTATGACCTTAAATCTCATCTTATAAAGATGATAGAGGCCTTTAAAAAGGAAATAAATAAATCCCTTAAAGGAGTACAGGAAAATACAATCAAACAAGTGAAGGAAATGAATAAAACTATTTAAGACCTAAAAATGGAAATAGAGGCAATAAAGAAAACACAAATAGGGACAACTGTGGAGATAGAAAACCTAGGAAATAGAACAGAAACTACAGACACAGCATCATCAACAGAACACAAAGAAAAAACTGGAAGAGAGAATCTCAGCTGTAGAAGATACAATAGAAGATATTAATACATCAGTCAAAGAAAATGCCAAATCTAAAAACTTTCTAACTCAAAACATCAAGGAAATTTGGAATACTAAGAAAATATCAAACCAATGAATAATGGGAATAGAAAAGGGTGAAGAGTCCTAGTTCAAAGAGCCATAAAATATTTTCAAAAAAAAATCATAGAAGAAAACTTCCCTAACCTAAAGAAAGATATGGCTATAAATGTACAAGAAGCTTACAAAACACCAAACAGATTGGACCAGAAAAGAAAACCCTCTCACCACATAATAATCAAAACATTAAATGTACAGAACAAAAAGAGAATATGAAGAGCTACAAAAAAAAAAAAAAAAGACCAAATTACATGTAAAGGCAGACCTCTCAGAATTGCAACCAACTTCTTAACAGAGACTCTAAAAGCCACAAGATCCTTGATAGATGTCTTGCAGACTCTAAAAGACCACAAATGTCAGCAAAGATCACAATACCCAGCAGAACTTTCAATCACCATAAATCAAATTGAGAAATGAAAATATTCCATGACAAAAACAAATATAAACACTATCTTTCTAGTGATCCAGCCCTACAGAGGATCCTAGAAGGAAAACTCCAACACAGAGGGTAATTATACTGTCTTAGTTAGGGTTTCTATTCCTGCACAAACATCATGACCAAGATGCAAGTTGGGGAGGAAAGGGTTTATTGAGATTACACTTCCATGCTGCTATTCATCACCAAAGGAAGTCAGGACTGGAATTCAAGCAGGTCAAGGAGCAAGAGCTGATGCAGAGGCCATGGAGAGGTGTTCCTTACTGGCTTGCTTGCTTCTCCTGGCTTGCTCAGGTGGCTTTCTTATAGAGCCCAAGCCTACCAGCCCACAGATGGTACCACTCACAAGGGGCCCTTCCCCCTTGATCACTAATTGAGAAAATGCTTTACAGTTGGATCTCATGGAGGCATTTTCTCAACTGAAACTCCTTTCTCTGTGATAACTCCAGCTTGTGTCAAGTTGACACACAAAACTAGCCAGTACACATACCTAAGAAAACACAAGAAATTAGCCATCTCACAGCAAAATCAAAAGAACACACACACAAACACACCACAGGAACTAACAATTATTGGTCATTAATATCATTCAAAATCAATAGACTTAACTCATCAATAAAAAGAAACAGACTAACAGACTAGATACATAAACAGGATCCATCATTTTGCTGCATAAAAGAAACATACCTCAGCCACAATTAGACACTGCCTCAGAATAAAGGGCTGAAAAAATATTTTCCAAGCAAACAGACCCAAGAAGCAATCTGGAGTAGTCATTCTAATATGTAATAAAATAGACTTTCAACCAAAAATTATCAAATGAGATGAGGAAGGACATTTCATATTCATCAAAGGAAAAATCCACCAAGAGGAAGTCTTAATACTAAACATCTATACCCCAAATGCAAGGGCATCCACATTCGTAAAAGAAACATTACTAAAGTTCAAATCACACATCAAACCCCACTCTCCAATGCACAGGCCATCAAAACAGAAACTAAACAGAGAAACAATAAAAGTAACAAATGTAATGGATCTAACAGATATCTACAGAACTTTTTACCCCAAAACAAAAGAATATATCTTCTTCTTAGCACCTCACAGAAACTTCTCCAAAGTTGACCATATAATCAGTCACAAAACAAGCCTCAACAGATACAAGACGATTGAAATAGTTGCATGCATTCTATCAAATCACCACAGATTAATGCTGGACTTGAACAACAAACGAAACAACAAAAAGCTCACATACATATGGAAACTGAACAACTATATATTCAATGATTACTTAGTCAGGGAAAAAAGACAGAAAGAAATGAAAGATTTTCTAAAATTCAATGAAAATGAAGGCACAACATACCCAAACTTATGGACCACAATGAAAGCAGTGCTAAGAGGAAAGTTCATAGCAATAAGTGCCTCCATAAAGAAATTGGAGAGATCTCATACTAGCAAATTAATAGCACACCTGAATGCTCTAGAATAAAAAGAAGCAAAATCACCCAAGAGGAGGAGTGGTCAAACTCAGGACTGAAATCAGCCAGTTAGAAACAATGAGACCAATACAAAGAATCAACAAAACCAGAGCTCTTTCTTTGAGAAAAATCAACAAGATACACAAACCCTTAAGCCAAACTAACTAAAAAGCACAGAAACCCTATCTAAATTAACAAAATCAGAAATGAAAAGGGAGACATAACAACTGAAACTGAGGAAATTCAGGAAATCATTACATCTTACTTCAAAAGCCTATACTCCACAAAACTGGGAAATCTAAATGAAATGGATGATTTTCTCGACTGTACCACTTACCAAAGTTAAATCAAGATCAGGTAAATTATCTAAACAGTTCATAACCCTTAAGGAAATAGAACCAGTAATTAAAATTCTCACAACCAAGAAAGAAAGAAAGAAAGAAAGAAAGAAAGAAAGAAAGAAAGAAAGAAAGAAAGAAAGAAAGAAAGAAAGGAAGGAAGGAAGGAAGAAAACAAAACCCAAAAACACAGGGCCAGATGGTTTTAGCACAGAATTCTATAGGACTTTCAAGGAAGAGCTAATATCAATACTCCTCAAACTATTCCACAAAATAGGAACAGAAGGAACACTGCCAAATTCATTTTATAAAGCCACAGTCACTCTGATTACTAAACCACACAAAGACTCAACAAAGAAAGAGAATTTCAGATCAATTTCCCTTATGAACATTGATGCAAAAATACTCAATAAAATACTTGCAAACTGAATCCAAGAATACATCAAAAACCTCATTCATCATGATCAAGTAGGCTTCATCCCAGGGACGAAGAGATGGTTCAACATTTGAAAATCCATCAACATAGTCCACCATATAAACAAATTGAAAAAAATTATAAGATCATCTCATTTGATGCTGAAAATCCATTGACAAAATCTAACGTCCCTTCATGTTAAAAGTCTTGGGAGATCAGGGATACAAGGTGCATACCTAAACATAATCAAAGCAATATACAGCAAGCCAATATCAAATTAATTGTAGAGAAATTTAAAGGAATTCCACTAAAATCAGAGACAAGAAAAGGCTGCTTACTCTCTATCTATTCAATATAATACTTGAAGTTCTAGCTAAAGCCATAAGACAACTAAAAGAGATCAAAGGGATATACATTGGAAAGGAAGAAGTCAAAGTATAACTATTTGTGGATGATACGATAGTATGTATAAGTGACCCCAATTATTCTACCAGAGAACTCCTACAGCTGATAACCACCTTGAGGAAAGTGGCTGGATACAAAATTAACTCAAAGAAATCAATAGTTATCCTTTATAAAAATGATAAATGGGCTGAGAAAGAAATTAGGGAAACAACCCCCTTCAAAATAGCCACAAATGATATAAAATATCTTGGTGTAGCTCTAAGCAAGCAAGTGAAAGACTTATATGGCAAGAACTTCAAGTCCATGAAGAAAGAAATTGAGGAAGATATCAAAAGATAAAAAGATGTTCCATGATCATGGATCAGTAGTATTAATATAATGAAAATGGCCATCTAACCAAAAGAAATCTACAGATTCAATGCAAGTAGGATCAAAATTCTAACACATTTTTTTTTTACAGACCCTGAAAGAACAATTGTCATATTCATATGGAAAGACAAAACAAAACAAAATAAAAAAAAAACATAACAAAATGAAACAAAAAACCAGGATAGCTAAAAAAAACCCAGGGTAGCTAAAAACAATTCTAAATAATAAAAGAACTTCAGAATCACCATCCTTGATGGTCAAGCTGTACTACAGAGAAATAGTGATAAAAACTGAATGGTATTGGTATGGAAACAGACATGCTGATCAATGGAATCAAATCAATGATCTAGAAATAAACCCACATGCCTATGGACACTTGACTTTTAACAAAGAAGCCAAAACCATACAATGGAAAATGGTGAGCATCTTCAACAAATGGTGCTGGTCTAACTGGATGTCTGTATGTAGAAAGATGCAAATAGATCTATATTTATCACCCTGTATGAACTCAAGTCAAAGTGGATCAAAGACCTCAACATAAAACCAGATACACTAAATCTCATAGAAAACAAGGTGGAAATAACCTTAAATATATGGGTCAAGAAGTTAGACTCCAACAAAATGAATAGCCCAATTAAAAAATGGGGTACAGAGCTAAACAGAGAATTTTCATCAGAGGAATCTCAAAGAGCTGAGAAGCACTTAAGGAAATGCTCACTATACATGATCATTAGGGAAATACAAATCAAAACAACTCTGAGATTCCACCTTACCCCCATCAGAATGGCTAAGGTAAACGATAGTACATGCTGACCAGGATGTAAAGCAAGAGGAACACTCCTCCATTGTTGGTGGGAATGCAAACTTGTCCAATCACTCTGGAAATCAATCTGGTGATTTCTCAGAAAATTAGAAATACTTTTATCTGAAGACCCAGAAAATGTGGTTCATTACACAATGAAATACTATTCAGATCTTAAACAACAAGGACATCATGAATTTTGCAGGCAAATGGATGGAACTAGAAAATATCATCCTGAGTGAGGGAACCCAGACTTAAAAGGACATGCATGGTATGTACTCACTGATAAGTGGATATTAGCCAAATAGTACAGGATACCCATGATACACTCCACAGAACCAAGGAAGCTAAACCAGTGAGGGAGCTTGAATCTCACTTAGATTCAGGAATGAAATAGTCATAGGAGGCAGATTGAGGGAGGGAACTGAGTGGGAGAGGGATGGGGAGGGAATATGGGGGTCAGGATCAGGTGTGGGAAGAGACAGCTGAGAGGGCCAAAGGGCCAGGAGAATGGATGGAAATCTGTAGCTTCTACAGAGATTGTATGTGTGGGGATCTCTAGGAAATGCCAAAGACCTGGGATGGGGAAGGCTCCTAGGAGTCTATTCAGGTGATCTGGTGACCTTAGCTGAGACTGATAACAGTGGGGATATGGAACTGGAAGAGGTAACCTCCAGTAGCCAAGAAGGTCTCCCAATGAAGCAATAAGGACAGCAACCCACCCACAAAACTTTCAACCAAAAATTTTCGTGTCTAAAAGAAATGCAGAGACAAAGATGGAACAGTGGATGAAGGCATGGCCAACCAATAACTGGACCAACTTGAGATCTATCCCATGGGCAAGCAAAAATCCCTGGTATTATTAATGATACTTTGTTATGCTTGCAGGCAGGACCCTAGCATAACTGTCCTCTGAGAGGCTCCACCCAGCAGCTGGGTGAAACAGATGCAGAAACACAGATAAACACAGACAAACATTGGGGACTCTTATAAGAGAGTTGAGGGGAGGATTTAAGGCCCTAAAGTGGCTAGGATTCCATAGGAAGATCAACACAGTCAACTAACCTGGACCCTTGAGAACTCTCAGAGCCTGAGCTACCAACCAAAGAGCATACAGCCCCCAGCACATATGTAGCAGATGTGCAGCTCAGTCTCCACATGAGTAACCAAACAACTAGAGCAGAGACTCTCTCTAAAGCTGTAGTCTGACTGTGGTATTCATTTCTCAGCAGGTCTGCTTTGGCTGGCCTCAGATATGGATGGGAGAAGATATGCCTTGTCGCGCGCGCCTCTCGCCGGCAAGAAGACACGCGCCACGCAGTAGGCTCCGTCTGCAGTTCAGCTTTATTTAGCCGTTGATAGAGAAGGAAGAAGGAGAACCCCGGGGACCCAAAATGGCGGTGTTATATAGCTCCGAGGCAGCGTGTCCCCCATTGGTTGGCGCGCCCCGGGAGTGGGCGGTGATTAGCCATGTACACCCATAATGCGCTTCGGGGTTTTCCCGCGCTATCCGTAAGTTTCCTCAGAGTGACAGGGGAAGTCAGCGCCATCTAATGGCGAATACTCTAACCGCTCCTTACAATGCCTAACCCCATAGAGACTTGATGTGCCAGGATGGGGGAATACCCATGAGAGGCCCTACCTTTTCAGAGAAGGGGAGGGAGTATGGGGAAGGGACTCTGTTGAAGGGGTCTGAGGAAGGGGTAGTGATTGGGGTGAGATAGATAGATAGATAGATAGATAGATAGATAGATAGATAGATAGAATCACCTTTAACCCCATTTCCACCTTTTCTGGGTTTCTGAATCACACCTAGAGCTTGACAATATGGCTAATCTCTCTACCCAGCTTTGTCTGAGGATTCCTTATTTCTACCTTCTGAGACTGGAATTACGGGCAGGTTGTCATGCTTATGTAGTATTTCTGTGGAATTGGCCCCGAACTCACGAAGCATTTTTATGCATCTCTATTGTCACCTCTTTCCTGGCCCTGAGCAAGTGCCCATTAGATTTGGAATATTTCTTACAAACAATGAAGGATCTGGGGATATGCGTTGATGAGTATCTGTTATCTCTCTAAAACACTTTACTTTGAGAAGAGGAAGACTCATATTTCACCAAGTGATCCAAAGCTCCTGTACAAGCTTCATGGATGAATATGCAGGCTTCCTCTTGAGCCTTCTCTGACTCTTATTGAAAGGGTGCTACATAGTGAAGACTACCACCTCTTTCCTTGATTAATCTGAAACAAGATACAGAAAAGAATCATGATCTATTCAGAATCTCCAGGGGTGACAGCATCTAGCTCTGCATGCCTATCTTCCTTGTTCTGGCTCCTGATACCAAGAAGCCCATGTAGTAGCTTAGGTAACTCAGCCTCCTCATTCTTGCCTGTTCTGTTGTTATGCCCTTTTGATAACTTGCTTCCACATGGTGATGAGAACAGGCCTAGCCTGTTCCCCGGTGGTACTGTCTTGATAACATGATTGATTGACAGTTCTAAAGGTAGATGCCTGCTTAGCTCCCATTGATTACATCCTCCATTCTTGAATCCAGCCAGAACTGAAGACATGGGTTACCCCAGGAGCAATCTGTGGCATGATATGATAGTACAGAAAGGTATCTATACTCACTGATGGAAGATGGTAGGAAATGTGATGGCAGAAAAGGGAGTCAAACATGAGACAGAAGAGAAAAGTTACAAATGAGGGAAGAGTAGAAAAGAATGCCCAGAAGGAACAGAACAGGAAGAACCATGAGACACTGCTGCTGGCAATCCAGTACTTACTTAGATCTGTGGCATCAGGTTGCTCAGATATAGTGGCTCTAGTGAAATCTTACTCCCCTGCCTCATTGGAGAACACCAAGAGCTTTGAGATTCAACAACAGCAGCCAGAAATAAGCAGAGAGCTATACTAGGCATTCTTTCTCAGTTTTATTTTTAGTGGAAGGCACCACACCTGTGAGGCAGCAGGACTCTCCAGATGACTGACTCCCAAAGGATCTGGCTCAGTTTCCATACCCTGGCCTTTCTAACTCTGCCAAGATGAACTCTTCAGCAGGTATTGCTGAGGTCTGTTTCTCAGTCTGGTCTTAGCCACTGTGGCAGGTTGCTCTGCTAAAAGGAGACTCTAGAATGGTAGCCCTGAATTTGATCCCAGGGTTTCTCCTTCATAATAATCCTTCCAATTGGGTTAATTTTCTGGGTCTGCTCATTTTTTTAAAATATTCAATTAGTATTCCCATGATCCATCCTCTTTTAAAAAAATAATTATGGGTGTGTGTGGAACCATGAAAGGCAGCCTGATTACTGGTTGAGCTAAGGTTTTAACACACACACACACACACACACACACACACACACACACACACACACACACACCGTGGACCCAGTAGGGAGTAAAAACCCTATAAAGAACAGCAGGCATTTACCATGTTCCTAGAACCAGCTCCCTGACACGTGGCCAGAGCTCTCCATAGGTCTGTGACTTTCAGCCACGCAAGGCGAATGCCCCCAAGACCCTCCTCAGGTAGAGGCGTGGTCACACAGCCTCAAGACATCCCCATGTTAATGAGGCACCTAGAGGCTTAGCCACTCCCCTTCCCATTCACTATTTCAACCTTGCCCCTCCCTGAGGTCATGGGGGTACGGATTCGCCCACGCCACTCTCCACCATAACAATAAACACCCTGAAACCCTGGACTGTCTCTCTTCATCGGGATCCACAGTGGGGAACAATGAAACAGGCCTTTGTCTAAAGAGCCACGTCTAGTCTCCCACAGAAGGCCTCCCAGCACTCCGAGCCACAGCTGCCAACCAAACCAAACCAAGAGAGCTAGCGGGCACCAAGCCTCCAATTCTAGTCCCCGGCCGGATCTAGCCATCTCCTCTCTGCTTTCCCCTCTCAGCCCTGGGCCACCTCCATCCTACGGCCCCTACTTTGTTCTCAGCTCTTCCATGGCATTCAGCAGCGCCTGGGATGTCCAAGAGCGTGGAAACCTGACAGAGCTGGCTCCCTGCAATTTCAGGGACCCCAGCTGCGCTACCCCTCCCCCAGGCGGTGTTTCCATGGGAACTTCTCCCTGCCTGGCAGGCTGTGGGGGAGCATGGTCAAACTTCCCACCTTTCCAAGGGGCTCCGAGCCCAGGGCAGCTGAGAGACTTTACTCCTCACCCTCCAGTTAATCCAACAGGTATGTATATGCATAAGTTCTTATACATATGTGTGCAGGAGCCTGAGAAAGACAAAGGAGGTCATCAGATTTTCTGGAACTGGTGGTTGTGGGTGCTGGAAAATGAACTCATGTCCCCTTCAAGAGCAGCAAGTACTCATAACTACTAAGCTATATCTCCAGCCCTGACCCTTCTTTTAAATCTCTGTTCTTCCTGGCAGGATATATTTCTTATAGTCTTTCATTTCTTGCCACTGCCCCTAAAGAATCATTGGGATCTGGATCTATAAATATAATGACAATAATTATTATGGCAGTAATATTCATCTAGAACCTCCTTTCTGCAGGCACTGAGCTATGAGTTTTCTAGCCTTTAGTGTGTTCTTCTCTCATGATCTGGCAATGTTGGCTCTAGACATTTAGTTCTCATAATGTGAAAGAACACTTTGAAAAGCATCTTCTCATGATGCAACTAGCAGTGATTTAGAAGAGCAAGCAGCTTTTAAATGCAACCAAGAAGCAGCACCTGAGAGCCCCCCAGAGACCACCTAATCAGGAACTCTACAATGACACCCTCAGCCAGGGAGTTAAGCTATGCAAGTGACTTGTATTGGCATTCAAACTTCAAAAACTTCTCCCCGTTCTTGTTTTTAAGAACTACAACTAATATAGACACGGTAAGCTGTAGATTGTACTTTATCTTATGTTCACCAAACTTTTTGTAAGGCATTTATGAACTTCTCAGTGTGGACATTGGGAATGAAACTCAGGGCCTCTGAAAAGCATCAAGTGCTCTTAACTACTAGCCCATCTCTCCAGGCCTAACAGGTGGAATTTTTAGAACACCAAAATCTTTTATTTTAAAACACCAGAATGTACATATTATCACTGTCCTTGGCTTTTACATGATAAAACAGTAGGCTCTTTAAACAAGTACAGTTCCGGCCGCCGGAGATTGCAAGACCCAGCGGAGGGCCAAAGACACGCCCCACAGCTCACCAGACCACAGAGACTGACCGCCAGCAGCTTCCGG
>CM052705.1:42868479-42886244 GCA_028551405.1 Uromys caudimaculatus | reverse complement strand
GGGAATGGGTGGGCGGGTAGGTGGGAGGAGGAATTCCCTCACAGAGGCGGGGAGGGGGATGGGACACGCGGTTTCTAAAGAAAAGGGGAATCATCGGAAATGTAAATAAAATATCAAAAAATAAATAAATAAAAAAAAAAAAAACAAGTACAGTTCCAACTAGAAAATGAAAATTTCTCTTTGATTACTTATAATCTATTTACATGATAATTAGCACAAGACTAAGAGATACAAATTACTTTCACATGAATAGGGCTCGCATTTGCATAAATTATAATGCTAATAATCTTCTATTATGAGTCCAAAATTTAGAAATGTACATGCTATATTTTCTCTTGAGTAGAAAGAACCAATATCTTAAACAGAATGATGATTGATTCTGTTGCTTTGGTGGCATGGGTAAATTTGAAATTAGGTTATCTTGCTTGGAACATACTAAATTATTTGACCACCTTTGATTCTTCACACTCAAGTTACAAGTTCTTACAGTTTTGTGTAGTCAACTTTATATATGTCTAACATAGAAGACCTCTTATTAAAATAAGAATAATTATTTTATAGCTTATTGCCACTAGAAATTGGGAAGCACCATGGCAGAGTCGCCACGTGATACCAGGGAAATTGGGGTTCCCTTGTAGGGTTCTTAGTGTCATTAATAAAATATTCAAGAACCCCTAGAAGAGCCTTGTGGGACCTCAAGAGCTTCCTGCTTCCCCCTAGACATCTGCAGGGCCCCAAGAATACCCAGCTTGAAAAACCACCCTACCAATCCCCTCTGTCTGGTCTGCTGGAGCACAACAGGCAAAAGTGAGATGCACAGGGTCCCCTGACCTCCGTTAGTTGGCACTGGGCCCATCTTTCAGTCCTAAGAATCCTTGCAGGACCTCAAGAATGTCCTGTTTCCCCCTGGAGATCTTCAGGGCCCCAAGAATACCCAGCTTAGAAACCACCAATCCTCTAGCAGTCTGGTCCACTGAAGTACAGCAGGTGGAGTGAGGTCCATAAGAGATACAGCCAGCATAGTTGGGTTTCCTAACCTTCATTATCTTGCCTACAACTCTCCCTTCTTGAAAAGTCCTGCTATCATCGGGATCATTCAGCCAACACCAAGCGAAACCAGATGCTTAAAGGGCAATATTAAAAACAAAATCAAAAAAAGCCAAGGCAATACAGCATCACCAGAGCCCAGCTGTCCTGCTGTAGCACTAGATATCCTAAGAAAATTGATGCACAAGAAAAATACCTTAAATCCAATCTTTTAAAATTGATAGAGGCCTTTAAAGAGGAAATGAATGAATCCCTTAAAGAAATACAGGAAAATACATTCAAACAGGTGAAGGAAATGAATAAAATTGTTCCAAGACCTGAGAATAGAAATAGAAGCAATAAAGAAAACACAAACTGAGGTAATCCTGGAAATGGAAAGCCTAAGAAAGAGAACAGAAATATATCACTAACAGAATACAGGAGATGGAAGAAAGAATCTCAAGCATAGAAGATATGATAGAAGAAATCAATACACCAGTCAAAGAAAATGCAAAATCTAAAATGTTCATGACCCAAAATGTCCAGAAAACTTGGAGAGATCAGTGATACAAGGCACATATCTAAACATAATAAAAGCAATATACAGCAAGCCAATAGCTAATATCAAATTAAATGGAGAGAAACTTAGAGCAATTCTACTAAAATCGGAGACAAGACAAGGCTGCCCACTCTCTTCCTGTCTATGCAATATATAGTACTTAAAGTTCTAGCTAGAGCAATAGGACAACTAAAGGAGATCAAGATGGATACAATTGGAAAGGAAGAAGTCAAAGTATAACTATTTGTGGATGATACGATAGTATACATAAGTGACCCCAAAAATTCTACCAGAGAACTACAGCTGATAACCACCTTGAGCAAAGTGTCTGGATACAAAATTAACTCAGAGAAATCAATAGCTCTCCTTTATAAATATGATAAATGGGCTGAGAAAGAAATTAGGGAAATAACACCCTTCACAATAGCCACAATTAATGTAAAATATCTTGATGTAACTCTAACCAAGCAATTGAAAGACCTGTATGACAAGAACTTCAAGTTCCTGAAGAAAGAAATTGAAGAAGATATCAGAAGATGGAAAGATCTCCCATGCTCATGGTTCGGTAGTATTAACACGATGAAAATGGCCATCCTAGCAAAAGCAATTTACAGATTCAGTGCGAGTCTGATCAAAATTCCAATACAATTATTTACATATCTTGAATGAACAATTCTCAACTTCATATGGAAATAAAAATCTCAGGATAGCTAAAGCACTCCTGAACAATAAAAGAACTTCTGGAGGAATCACCATCTCTGAATTCAAGCTGTACTACAAGGCAATAGGAATAAAAAACCTATATGGTATTGGTATAGAAATAGACAAGTGGATCAATGGAATCGGATCAATGACCCAGAAATAAAGCCATATACCTATGAGTGCTTGTTTTTTGACAAAGAAGCTAAACCCATAAATAGAAAAGGGAGAGCATCTTCAGCAAATGGTGCTGGTCTAACTGATGTCTGCATGTAGAAGAATGCAAATTGATCCATATTTATCATCCTGCACAAAACTCAAGCCCAAGTGGATCAAAGTCCTCAGCATAATACCAGATACACAAAATATAATAGAACAAAAGGAGGGGAATAGCCCTGAACACATTGATACAGGAGACAACCCCCTGAGCAGAACAGCAATAGTTCAGGCACTAAGATCAGTCATTAATAAATGGGACCTCATGAAACTGAAAAGCTTCTGTATGTCAAAGGCACCATCAATAGGACCAAGTTATAGCCTACGGATTGGGAAAAGATCTTTACCAACCCTACATCTGACTAAAGATTAGTATCCAAAATATATAAAGAACACAAGAACTTAAAGCAAATAACCCATTTTAAAAATGGGTTACAGAGCCAAACAGAGAATTCTCATCAGAGGAATCTTGAATGGCTGAAGTGAGGATGCTTGAATCTCATTTAGAAGGGGAAATAAGATAGTCTTAGGAGGCAGGTATGGTTTTTTACTTTGAATGTTAGTTCTAACATGTAAGATGGGAACAGTGTTCCTTTGAACAGTATTTGCCACGACTTGCTTAAATAACGCATGTAAAGCCACCATGTGTATTCAAGGAACATGGAGGACAGGAGTGGCTGATCTAAGGAGGAGAAGAAAAGAGTCATCTGAGCTAACTACCTTACACATTAAGTGGCCATTATTGACCAGGCCTTTCTTAGAGGCAAACCTTGTGCAGAAGCCAACACTGAAAAGAAAAAAACCAGACCTGCTTCAACTAAAGCAAGGCAGGAGGAGACTTGTGACCGCCTGCTCTGTCCCATTTGTCTCTGCACACCAGTCCTCCTTGATTTGAACTTGAGAACACAGTTTTAAAAATTACAGACCTGGGCTATTAATCAAAAATAAGATATTCTTTATCTATGTTCCACACATTTTTATTAATCTTCTTTGTTTGCCAATAATTCAAATAAGATCCTTATATCATTTTCTAACTTGTACTGTTGATGACACCTTGGAAGAATTTTGGTGGTAAATACATTTTTGGAAAAACCCTCCAAGTTTTGTTCAGCTTCTTCTCCTAATGTTTACCTAGTATACACTAACATTGGTTCCATGTGACGGCTTATGGCCTCCTATTTTTAGCTCTTCCTGTTTTGGTGTGTGCACAAGAATTTCCAAAATAACAGTAATAAAAAAATGCCCCAGTGCCTGTTAGTTCTTGAATTTAATCAGTGATCTTCTAGACTAGATAATCTTACTTTGTCTCTAGAGTCTCGACCTCACACCCCCAAGACTCTGGTTTATTGGGTTGGAGTATACCTCAAGCGCTGGTAGTTTTACATTTTCCCCTGGTGGTTTTCATGCTCAAAAGACAGAGACACTCCAACCTGAGTAATTTACCATGAAATACGAGTTTGACTGCCTATTTAATAGACATAATCTATAGGGCATGTGAGACCATTTTACTAGCTAGGCATAATGGTAATGTTGAATGAGCTAACATCCCTGGAATCTCAGAATTGAGAACAGCAGGAGTGGAGCCTTTCCCTACCTGCTTCTACCTGCTCTGGAACTAGTAACCACTGAAGGTAGCAGAAACACCTGGAGTTCTCCGTGCTCGTGAGGTATCTAAATAGCCCCAAGCCTTCTGCCAATGAGCTTCCCTTCCTGGGCATTCCTTCCCCAAAAAGGTATTTAATCCCTGGTTCATCCCAAATAAACTGCATGCATGCACATCCACCATCAAATAAACTAGTATGAGCAAACAAGGATCGTTACAGAAAGCTGCTTTATTAAGGAGAGCCCTGGGGAAGGCCTTAGTCGTAAAGAGCCATGCCTAAGACTCCCGAGAAATGCCTTCTCTCCTCTAGCCCTTCCAGGATAGCTCGTCCTGGGCTCTGCCTCTGCTCTTTGCCTGGCATGGAGATGCCGAGAGAAAGGTAGACCCTCAGATGATCCCCCTCCCTGTTCCTGATTCCCAGAGGTACACTGGTGGCACCTGGTACCCAGAGAGGAGACCTGGAGACCCACAACATTCGTCCTAGACTCCTCAGTTTCCCCATTCTATCCAGTGAAGGAGAACATGGTCTGTGGATGCACCCCCACCCCATATTTGGAACTTGCCCTGCCTCCCGCCGGCAGTACCTAGGCACCTCAACCGAGTGTCAGAAATCAGAATGACAATAATCCTCTTGTTTAGGATGAATTTTCTATTCTTGACTAAGATTTGTCTGGTTTGGGCTTAGAAATCATGTTGCCATGATCATCGCATACTATCCATAGTAGGTATTAAATATATAAAACTGATGCATGTTTTAAAACCCTAGTGTTCCTCAGTTTGATTCAATGGACGATGGAAGTAATTCCCTTGTCACGTTATTCTGTTTAGTTTTCACTTTTGTTTAGCATTTAAAGCAGTGGTTCTCAACCTGGGTCTGAGTCTTCAACCCTTTGGAGCAAAGCAAGTCTACAAAGCAAGTCCAGGACAGCCAGGACTATTACCCAAAGAAACACTGTCTCAGAAAAACAACAAAACAAACAAATAGAAATGAAATTGACTCATAAAAGGATTAAATACCTTGCCAAAGCCATACAGCTGGATCTTGGAAGAGAACTTTGAACTTGCCTATCTTTGCAGCGGAGGACATGCTTGAGGGCACTATTTAATTCTTTGTTCTACCAGGTGCTTCTTGTGTGACGTTAGGTAACAAATTCTTAGCCCTCCCTTTTCCACATTCTGATCTATAACATGAGAATAATTGTTATCCTTCCTTCCTGGTGTGTTGGGAGGATTGTGTGGATTAATATTTGTGAAATTGCAAGACCTTTCCTGGCATTCAGCAAGAATGAACTAAGTGTTAACAGAACCCAGCCGTGCAGTCTGGCTCCTGGCTCTGATTCTTGCTTCTAGGATCAAGGCTATTCTATCTAACCCTTTGTGCTTTAGAGTTTGAGCATCTTTCATAATTGCTGAGTTTAGACTCTTACTGGAAGAAATTGTTTAATTACTTCAGATAAATATCTCCCATAGTCATTTATAAAATGGCTTTATATGATTTTCTTCAGTTTTATTCATTTATATTTTCTTATAAATAATTTATTTTCTATTTTATTAGCACAGACATGTGGATTTTATAATTGTAAACTATATATACTGTATTGATCTTAGTTATCCGATTTTGCTTAATTTTCTGTTTACAAAATACTAGCTTAATTTTAGAGATCTTGTTTTGGAAACCCCCACTCCAATAAAGTATTAATTTCTATATACTATTAATGTTTAATTTCACAAATAATGTCTGGTTTTTCATGTACATCTTGAACAGAAGACTTCATTTATCTAGTTTTAACTCAATTGTTTGAAATCATGGAACAAGCCCAACACTAAGTTCTGGGCATAGCTTGGCCATGCTCTTTTGCTTTCATTCCTGTTGTGCCTAACCTGGAGGAATTACCTCCAATGCCATACTCAGACTCCCAGTTACAATTTCCCACTCCTCTTTTTTTGCCCTCCTAGGCCACCATACTAGTTACTCTTCTGTTGCTATGATCAAACATCATGACTGACAGGGACTTATGGAAGAGGTTATTTTGGCTTGTGGCTCCAGAGGGAGAGAACACAAAGGCAGAGGGAATAGCAACAAGCTAACAAGGGCAGGAAGCTAAGAGCACAAATACAAAGCAGAAAGACAGAACTGATGTGGGGAAGTCTGCCAACTCTCAAAGCTTGCAAAATGATTCCCGTTCTCCAGCAAGGCTCCACTACCCAAAGGTTCCATGGCTTCTCCAAGCAGCACCACCCACCAGGGACCGAGTGCTGAAATATGTGAACCTGTGGGAACCTATTTCTCATTCAAACCTGCACAAGCTATCTTGTTACCTGGGATCTCTGATTTGAAACAGATGTTCTCTTGATTTAGTCTGTCTCCTTTCACCATGGAGTGGTTGTGTATTATTGCAGCACAAGTGAGGAGACAGGGTGGTTTTCTGATCTAGTTAGAGGATATAGACTTGGAATGAGACAACTGATAGTCTTCCCACACTCACCAAAGTCCCACTGGAGGAGGGCAGGGGAGGAAGTGGAGGAGGTAGAGGAGAAGAGGGGAATAAAGAGAGGAGATACAAGAACTAAACAAGGGCAAACAGCCACTGTAAACTTAAGAGCTGTGTAGGAACTTCATAAGGAAGACTTTCAGAAACTTTATCCAGGCAATACGCAATACACACGTGGAATTCTAGCACCCAGGAGAACACCCAGGAGGTTGAATGTGGGATAATACAAGTTCCAGGCTAAGCTGCCTTATGTAAACAGCTCGAGGCTGGCCTGAGCTAGTCTTAAATCAAACAAACAAAACCAAAATACAACCACTAAGAAAAATACCAGGAACTATTCTGAGACCTGAAAGAAAGAAAGACAGAAGGAGAGAAAGAGAGAGAGAGAGAGAGAGAGAGAGAGAGAGAGAGAGAGAGAGAGAGAGAGCGCTTGGGTAGAAGCAGAGAGCTTTTCCTTTTACTGGAATAGGAAAAGGTTTATATTATAAAACTGTCAAATCTGTCTAGATGACTATGAAAATTCGTTGTAACCCCAAGAAAATATTAATTTAAAAAAACTGGAGCAGCTGGTTCAAGATTTTTGTATAAATATATTTTTTTTTGCCAGAAATATCTTGCAAGTGAAGCATAATGAATTAATAAACTGGGCAAGTTCTGCCAGCTAATAAAGAACATTATAAAGTTAATGTGATTAAGCTATATGCATGAGTCATGAGAGAGAATCCAGACTGAATGCAAATTTAGTTTGAGACAAAGGTGATATTTCAAACCAAATATGTTATTCAAGTAATAGTGATACCACTTGTGCAATTATGGTTTCTTCTCTAAAATGTGAATTTTGTTGTTGCAGTTTTTCTATGTTAGAAATTTTATCACATTTTATGTTTTTGTATAAATGAACTTGTTGAGTCTCAGGCAAAGACACAGAGGAATAGTTTTATATTAAAGATGGTGGACAATGGTCCTTTTCAGCATTTGCTCAGCACTGCTGCCAAGTGAGTTTTTAAAAGTACTTTGTATATATTTATTCAGGTATTCCCCACATTGTATGTTAAGCTCCCTTCCAGATGAGAAGCCAAAGCACAAAAATGTTAAAATAAACCTGGAGTTGGGCCCTGCTGCTCCACGGTGGAGGCGTAGGAGAGCAAGCCAGTGGGTCCTGCTCTGGAGCTTTTATTCTCAGCCCTTATTGCAAGCCTCCTGCTGAAGCATCAGACAAGCTCCTGGGTAAAAAGACATGGAGCTCCGGCTCAGCTTGCTGGGCTGCAGCCTTTCTTGGACATAGCACATGGGCCATACCTGTGGTCCCTGTCTGGTTGGGACATTGTTAGCCTAGAATGGAATTACATGGCATGGCTTATCTAACCTGAGTACAGACAGCAAGGTGGTCCTAGGGGTGAAGGAGGAAATGGTGTTGACTACCTGGAGATGAGCACTCTGTGGGTAATATGTGAAGAGCAGTTTGCAACCTGGTGGGATAATTGTTTATACCCTACAGGACCTTCCCCTGGAAACAACAACTACAAAAAACACACCACCAGCAACAAGCTGTATCTGCTGAGGCTCACAGTAAACCATGTGATTCCTAGAACTAACCCACTTGTATTTACCAGCCTCAACCAAGATGTCTGCAGAATGATTCCACTTTGTTCTTTACTATTTATCCCAAATTAAATTCCTTGTAGATGGAAAAACTTTAACTTTAAACCCAAATATAAATTCCCAGGAGAAAACATGTGAGCATTTTTAAGGTCTAGAGAGAGATCTTTCTTTAATCTTTATATATATTTTTATATAGTATACTATTTTATACTAAATATGTTGTGTCTCTAATATAAACCTCTCCTGCAAAGCCTGTTGTATGATGTGACTTTCTGGGGTTCCTTGCCTCCAGTCCTCCAAGGGGAATCCTTCCTTCTGCACTGAAATCCTAACATTGGTACTCCACAGGCTATCCTGGTGCCTCCACGCTCCCCCCTTTGGGGTCTAAGCCATGCTGGGTCCCTATCCCTTATCTCTGGTCCACCTGCAATGGACTTACTCTCCTCCTCCAGCACCTTCTGTCTCTCCTCCCAGTCAGGCAACAGGCTGCTCTAACATAACAATTCCACTTTCACCACACCAGCAGCCTTCAGTTCCCCCACCCCACTACTTGCTCCAGATCCACAGTGGGCCCCCCTTTATCTCCCCATTGGATCTAACTCCTTGACTTTCATTTAAAAATTCCAATATATTACCCAATCCTATAATCTCACCTTCCATGACATATATATGATTCTAATTAACAATCTACTTCCCAAAGAGCACCAGAGAGTTTGGGAGCTGGCTAGAGCACATGCAGATGTAACATACCTGGCTGGGTTAAGGCATCCCAACAAGGTTTCCCAATGATACTATACCACCCCAGAGGGCATTATAGCTAGAGATCAATTTACAACTTAGCTCCTGGCTCTTCTCTTTAAGGCTGCTTTTAAACCAGAAAACTATGGGAAACTTCAAGAGGTCATCCAAGAGAAACATGAAAACCCGTCTCAATTCCTAGAACACCTCACAAAGGCTGTCTTATAGAATACAAAACTAGACCCTGAAAGCCCAGAGGGTGAACAACTCCTCATGACCCATTTATTTCCCAGAGTTTCCCTGACATTATGACCAACTTTAAGCACTTGGGGAGAGGACCTCTAACCCCACAGGTGGAAGAATTAGTGCCGGCCATTAAGGTGTACAAGAGAGATGAAAAAGCCAGTCAACGGAAATACCAAATGCTGCCCAAGGCCATTCAACCAGCTTTGGCAACTGCCTGGGCTCCATTGCCTCCTAAGGACCTCAAGGACCACTGAGTCCCTGCTTCAAAGGTGGTCAGGATGGTCACTGGTGTTGATATCAGGAACTGGTTTTTGCAGATCACCTCCAAACCCAGCGATGGCAGTGACATCACCCATAGGCCACAAGAACCCACACATCTGTTGCCATGGCAATCACCATGCATTCCCAGCATCCATTTGGTTTACCTTCCACACTTACCTGTGAGCAGTTACATCACAGCCTAAATAAAAGGCAGACCCTCTTGACCTTTGCTCTCTCTCTTGTCTCTCTTTTCTCTTTTCGTCTCCATTGCCCCCTCTTTGCCACTATCCCCACAATAAATCCCTGCCAAGTGGAACTGCATTGGCCTGGTGTGGGCTGTCCAGATGTGAGCTATGATTTCAACACAACAATTGGGCCAGGCCTGCCCTAACCCCTGTAGGCCATCCTGGCCATGTCCAAAGTTCTATCAAGCCACACTGGGCTGTTGACGACACCCATGGCCCTCATGGCATGGGGACATCAGACCCAGATCACCCTTCAGCCAACCTCTTAAGCCTGGTCATGGATAACTGAAGGGGCTTTGGCTCTCTTGGCCCAACCACTGTCATCTCCAACAGGGAACTCTGAGTAGTCATTATAGTATCAGAGTTACTCATCTACTTCCTCCTGAACACTGGGGCTACTTACTCAGTCCTGACAGAGTTTTGAGGACCAAGCTCTCCTTATTTTCCTATTGTTTGGGTAGGGAACAGCCTTACCAACTTGGCCAGACCCCACCACTCAGTTGCTTTTTCAGGGGTGTGTTCCTTCCACTCATTCTTTTCTGGTGGTGACAACCTGTCCTGATCCCTTATTGGGAAGGGATCTTCTAGCCGAAGTGGGAGCCTCTATTTCCTTTGTTCCCCCATTCACCTGACCCCAAGCTCACCAGCAGCCCTTCTCCTCCTTCTCCTAGCCACCCAACTTACTGGTTCCAATACATCATTTCCTTTGCCAGCCACCAAGTCTGGAACACCCAAAACCCCTTGGTTGCCAAACACCATTCCCCCATCATCATCCAATTACGGGAATCTACCTGGTGCATCACCCAGTACCGCTCTCACTCCAGAGCCTCAGGAGACTTAAGCCTATCATCTCTGACCTCCTAAGAAAACACTACCTTGCCCATATTTTCCCTCATTAACAACCTATATTTGCAGTTTAAAAGCCTATGAGGCCTACTGCCTAGTTCAAGACCTCCAGCTCTTCAATTCCACAGTGGTTCCTTCTACCCTCTACCCTCTACCCTGTTGTGTCTAATCCTCACACATTCCTTTCCACTGTCCCTTCAGGGACCTTTCATTTCTCAGTCCTGGACCTCAAGGATGCCTTCTTCTCTATCCCCTTTGACACAGTCACAAAACATCTTTACTTTCACCTGAACTGACTCTGACAACCCACTTTCTACCCAACTCACCTTGACTGTCCTACCCCAGATATTCTGGGAGAGACCATGCCCATTTGGCCAGGCCCTGGCCTCGGATCTACTCTCTTTGTCTCCCCACAATCTAAACTTATACAGTATGTAGATGACTTCTCCCCTTCAGGATGTTCCTACAATTCAGTCAAATGGACATCTTTGCTCTTCTAAATTTCTTGTCCAGCTGGAACTATAGAGTCTCACCATCTAAGATTCAACTATCCACCCTTCAGATCACCTACTTGGAATTAACCATTAACTCAACCCACAAAATTATTAGCTTTGATAGAAAACACCTAGTCCAGTCCCTTGCAGATCTCTCTACCTAATAGGAGATTTTATTATTCCTAAAAATAGCTGGCTTTTGTGCTCCTGGCTCCTCTCCTTTTCCCTTCTTGCCATTCCCTATAGGATGCAGTTCTTGTCTCCTTACATGGACCCCTTTTCATACTCATTACAAGCCCTTTCAGAAGCATCAACAGGCTCTTCTTCATATTCTGGCCCTACATCTCCCAGACCTTAACCATCCCTTCTTTCTTTATGTAACAGAAAAAAGAAGGTTATGCCCCTGGCATCCTAGGCCACCAATTGGAGCCTTCCTTTGCACACATGGCATACATACTTGTCAAAAAATTAGATCTTACCACCCAGGGATGGGCACTCTTCATATGAGCTTTAGCTCCTCACTTGGGAATCCAAAATACCTACTTTTGGGTCACATACCACTATCTTCTTCTCCTACAACCCATCCCATTTCTTAATTTATAAAGGCTTACAAATACTACCTTCCTCCAGGGTACTTTCTCTCCAGGTGGCACTAGTAGAAGACTCCGCACTTACTTCTTAACCAAGCCCAACTCTCAATATTTTAAATAAAATCCAATGCAGATCACTCCTCATCTCATTCTTGCATTGAAACCTTAGAGGAATTACCTCTCTACCCCTCACATATGCATGAGGACACATTGTCTTAGGCCATCTATACCTGGTACACAGATGTCAGCTCCTTTGTACATGAGGGAGCCTAAAAAGCTGGCTATGCCATAGAGTCAGATACTAAGGGGGTTGAGGCACAGGCCCTCCCTGACAACACCACTAATCAACAGGATGAACTAAAAGCTTTTACCCATGCCTTCCAATTGGCACAAGGTCAGTCCCTAAACATCTACACAGACTTCAAATGTGCCTTTCACATCCACTTGTCCCACACTGACGTCTAGAAAGATGGCTACTTACAAAAGAAGAGGATTGATAACGAACTAAGACCAAATTATTGCCCTGCTAAAAGCCTCCCATCTCCCCACAGTTATAGGAACTGTCCACTGAGAGTCCCACCAGACCAACAATTCCATCATCTCTAAGAGCTAGAGCTGTGGTCCTTGAAGATCCAGACTTGTCTCATCCTTGCATTACAACCCACATCTCCACTATCAACCCCCAACACCTGACAAATTCTGTCCTATCTATACTAGCTCTTACACCTTAATAGCCAAGCCATGTCTCACTTCATTAAGGTTCACCTACAGTCTACCCCAAGGATTTGCATTTCTTAAGGGCTACTCCTGCCTCTTGTAAAATCTGCCAAAAGTCAGATTCTAACTCCAGTTATCACAGTCCCCCCCACTTTTCTTATTCATCAGGCCAGAGACTCTCCCTGGAACTGACTAGCAACTTAACTTTACCCACATGCCCACAGTCAAATGTGCTAGGAACCTCCTGATCTTGATGAACAACTTGTCAAGGTGAGTAGAGGCATTTCCCACCACCAACAAAAGGGCTCAGACAGCTTCTGACCTACTCCTCTGGGAGATAATATTCTGCTTTGGAATCCCTGCCTCCCTCCAGTTGGACAATGGTCCTGTACTCACCTCCTAGATTTCCCAAACCCTATCTAAAGCCCTCAACATCCCTTGGCATTTCCTTATTCCATACCATGCACAGTCTTCAGTAAAGATAGAACCACCCCTTTAAAAACCATCATTGTCAAACTGTCACAAGAACTTCACTTCGATTGGGTAAAATTCCTGGCCCATCTCAGGCTACAGGCTTTCCCCAAGAGAACTCTTTTCATCTCTCTGTTTGAGCTCATGTACAGATGACCAGTTTTGACCCTGTCTTTCACTCAAACCCTCGCCTCTCCCTGATCATCTATTCATCCCCTTACTCTATCATCTCTGCTCCCTGCTATGGAATTTTGCTGAGCACTACCTACCCCAGTCAGAGGCCCAATCCCCAATCAACACTGGCTCCATTGGGAAGAGAGGATCAGGTCCTTCTCTTTCCTCCAGGCCAACATACCTCATCTCCCCCTTTCCCCTAATTGACAGGACCCTTTATGTAACCCCCATAGCTCTTAAGTTTGAGAGTCCCCCCTTCCTCACTGGATTTGCCTCAAGTTCTTGATATTCCATCCCAAGCTCTTTACTCTTTCTACCTCAAGATAACTTCCATTCCTACATATCAACCCTAACAGGACCCTGCTCCCTTAGTGTAGCCCAACCTGGCCACTTTGGAGATTGCTGGCAATATGTTCCTCTGGGACTAGCTCACAACTGCCTCTTACAGATTCTCCTGTAACCTTGTCACATAGCTTTACTTACCATTCACCAATTGCCCTGAGTCCTGAGTTGCCACAATCCCAACCTTTTTCATATGACCCTCTCTGGCATGGGGAACTGCTTTAAGGCATCAGGGACCCATTTTGTAAAGGTGTTAAGTTTCTTAGACCATCAATACCTCACCTCAGCCCCAGTGCCCTGTCATCTCTAGCACCTCAATTCTTTGCAGTACTCAAGCCTGCCATCACCTACCTGTTAGTTGGTTAGGAGTTTGTGCACTAGAATTTTTCATCCCCAAGTTGGAGGTGATACATAGAGAGGAACCCCCACTGATTCCAGTTGTGGAATTAATAGCTGCCCAACATAAAAAAAAATGTAGTTCAAATCTTGGCCCTTTTGGGTGTCACAGAAATAATTGTAGGTGTCACCACTAAGAGGACAGTGAGCCTAAACACTTCCCTGACCTTGTTTCCTCCATTTTCTTCCCAGTTCATCTAGGACCACCAACTGGTGGACCAAAACACACTCACCTTTCAAGGACAAGTTGACTCCTTGGCACTGGTGGTACTCCAAAACTGATGGGGACTAGATCTTACAGCTGAAAAATGCAGGCTTTGCCTCTTTCTCCAAGAGGAATGTTGATTTTATTTCAACCAATTTGGTATAGTAAAAAACCAAAATGCAACAACTTTAAACTGATCTCCCAAAACCTAAGAAAGAACTGGATGTCTCCAACCCTTGGGCCTTTGAGAACCCCATGCGGAAGTAGATACTCTCCTTCCTGACCCCCCCTTTTCTTGTTGTCCGGCCTTTATTAATTGTGCCCTACTTTATCAGTTGGTTCTCTATATTTCTCCAATGACAAATTGAAAATATCTCTAATCTAACAATTAATCAGTTATCATTACAGGATTACCAACCACTAACCAGACAACTGGAGACTCATGATTAATGAATATGTCTTGATGGTGAAGATCAACAGTGCCCCAAAGATGTCAATGCCCCGAAGCAGTCTAAGGAGCACAACACCCCCCAATCCTGCCTCATCAGTGAGACCTAAATATTCTCTTACATTTTATAATAAATAAGAGGGAGGACTTTTGGAAATCTTCCCCCTTAGCCCACCTTCAGTAACCAAGTGACAGCAACCACATCATCACCAGCTGCCAAAATGTAACACATTTCCAATGTCACCATGAATCACATATTCTTCCTATGTACATGTGCTCTATACCCCTTTATAAAAAGCAAGTGCTCTTATGGCCCACACTCTTTCCTTTCTACCCCCACTCAGAGGCTGCCACTACACACCTCTGTCCCCAATAAACCTCTTTTGTGAGGACCATTGCATGGTGTGACTTTGTGATATTCCTTGGCTCCAATCTGACAAGGTGCCTTCCCTTCTCCCACAAAATCCTAACACCATATGCATGCCTGGTGCAGGAGGAAGCCAGAAGAGAGTGTTAGATTTCCCCGTGGCTGAAGTTACAGACAACTATGAGCCACCATGTGGGTGCTGGATATCAAATCCAGGTTCTCTAAAAAAGCAGCCAGTACTCTTAACCACTGAGCCATATCTCTAGTCCCCTAGAATATATGTATATATTTATATATCTGTTTAAAAACTAGACATCCAGCTAGAAAATATTCATAAAATTTCAAGTGTTTATACTTTTGCACTCATTAAATGTTATGATTGGGTTCATCTATACAGCACAGAAAGTGACTACATATCAAATTAATTTTTTTCCAAAATAAATACATCCCAGATGTATGTAAGTTTGAGAATGGAAGGAAAGCTCTCACTTGTATAATTCTCAAGAAACTGGCTCCTTCCAGCCACAAAGCATCACCCAAGTAGCATATGTGGTCCTGGCAACATGGGAAATATACCATAGATAGCAAACTGTACAAGGGACAAAGGAACAAGTCAGTTGACCTCAGACAATTCCCTCAGAAGCTGCTGTGTGACATTTCCTTTTCCATCACTTTGGTGATGTACTGGCTAGTTTTGTTGTCAATTTGACACAAGCTAAAGTTATCACAGAGAAAGGAGTTTCAGTTGAGAAAATGCCTCCATGAGATCCAGTGGTAAGGCATTTTCTCAATTATTGATCAAGGGGGGAGGGCCCCTTGTGGGTGGTACCATCTGTGGGCTGGTAGTCTTGGATTCTATAAGAAAGCAGACTGAGCAACCCAGGAGAAGCAAGCAAGCCAGTAAGCAGCATTCCTCCTTGACTCTGGATCGGTTCCTGCTTCCTGACCTGCTTGAGTTCCAGTCCTGACTTCCTTTCGTGATGAACAGCAATTGGAAGTATAAGCTGAATAAACCCTTTCCTCCTCAACTTGCTTCTTGGTCATGATGTTTGTGCAGGAATAGAAACCATGACTAAGACAGGTGACAAGAAAATCTGGGGAATGTAGTCTTAATTCTGAGGCACCATCCTTCCGGTCTGAATCTGTGCCCTGTGCAGACCTTGGGTGTGATCTCCTCAGCCAGTACCACAACACCCAGAGGAAGCTCCACTCCCAGGTGCTCTAACATGTCCAGGATCACAGGATCCTAGGATCCCAGGAGTTTGGTCAAACCAGGATCTCAGGGTCCCAGTGGCAGCTTGACTCCCAGGAGCTCTCACATACCCAGAAACACAGGATCACAGGATCCCTGGTCTCTGAGGAGTTGTGACACAACCAAGATCACAGGAAGGACAGGCTCCAGTCAGATAAAGGGAGGGCAGGTAGCACTAGAGATAACCAGATGGCAGAAGACAAGCATAAGAACATAAGCAACAGAAACTAAGGTTACTTGGCATCATTAGAACCCAATTCTCCCACCATAGCAAGTCCTGGATACACCATCACACTGGAAAAGCAAGATTTAGATCTAAAAATCACTTTTCATGATGATGATAGAGGACTTTAAGAAGGACGTAAATAACTCCCTTAAAGAAATATAGGAGAACACAGATAAATAGGTAGAAGCCCTTAAAAAGGAAACACAAAAATCCCTTAAAGAATTACAAGAAAACATAACTAAACAGACAAAGAAAATGAACAAAACCATCCAGGATCTAAAAATGGAAATAGAAACAATAAAGAAATCACAAAGGGAGACAACCTGGGAGTTAGAAAACCTAGGAAAGAGATCAGGAGTCATAGATGCAAGAATCACCAACAGAATATAAGAGGCAGAAGAGAGAATCCCACGCGCAGAAGATACCATAGAAAATATTGACCCAACAGTCAAAGAAAATGCAAAAAGCAAAAAGCTCCTAACCCAAAACATCCAGGGAACCCAGGACACAATGAGAAGAGCAAACCTAAGGATAATAGGTATAAAAGAGAGAGAAGATTCCCAACTTAAAGGGTCAGTAAATATCTTCAACAAAATTACAGAAGAAAACTTCCCTAACATAAAGAAAGAGATGTCCATGAACATATAAGAAGCCTACAAAACTCCAAATAGACTGGACCAGAAAAGAAATTCCTCCCATCACTTAATAATCAAAACACCAAATGCACTAAACAAAGAAAGAATATTAAAAGCAGTAAGGGAAAAAGATCAAGTAACATATAAAGGCAGACCTATCAGAATTATACCAGGCTTCTCACCAGAGACTATGAAAGCTAGAAGATCCTGGGCAGATGTCATACAGACCCTAAGAGAACACAAATGCCAGCCAAGGCTACTACACCCAGCAAAAACTTTCAATTACCATAGATGGAGAAAACAAGATATTCCATGAAAAAAAAAATTAAACAATATCTTTCCACAAATCCAGCTCTGCAAAGGATGATGGAAAACACCAACATAAGGAGGGAAACTACACACTAGAAAAAGCAAGAAAGTAATCTTTCAACAAACCCAAAAGAAGATAGCCATAGGAACATAATACCCATAATACCACCTCCAACAACAAAAATAACAGGAAGTAACAATCACTTTTCCTTAATATCCCTTAACATCAATGGACTCAATTCCCCCAATAAAAAGACATAGACTAACAGACTGGATATGTAAATAGGACCCATCATTTTGTTGTATACAGGAAATGCACCTCAGTGAGAAAGACAGACACTACCTCAGAGTAAAAGGTTGGAAAACAATTTTCCAAGCAAATGATCCCAAGAAACAAGCTGGAGTAGCCATTCTAATATCGAATAAAATCAACTTTCAACCAAAGTTATCAAAAAAAGATAAGGAAGGACACTTCATACTGGTCAAAGGAAAAATCTACCAAGATGAACTCTCAATTCTGAACATCTGTGCACTAAAAATCTCATGCAGTATAACAATAATATGTTTAAAATACACAAATATGGCACAGTTCAGGTAAGTGACACA
>CM052705.1:42811660-42868379 GCA_028551405.1 Uromys caudimaculatus | reverse complement strand
TAACACCCTCAGGCCCAAGGGCCTCTTCTCCCCCATGGCCAACAAGGTCCTCCTCTGCCACATATGTGGTCCGAACCATGGGTCCCTCCATGTGTATTCTTTGGTTGGTGGTCGGGCCTCCAGGAGCACTGGGGGGGGGGGGTCAGGCCAGTTGACACTGTTACTCCCTCCATGGGGCTGCAAACTCCCTCAGTTCCTTCAGTTCCTTCTCCAACTCCATCTGGGACCTCACTCTTAGTCCAGCGGTTACTGTGAAGTGAAACTTGGGTATTCCAAAATTTTTTGGGCTAATATCTACTTATCAGTGAGTACCTACCATGTTCATTCTTTTGTGACTGAATAACCTCGCTCAAGTCCATCCATTTGCCTGCGAATTTCATGAAGTCATTGTTTTAATAGCTGAGTAGTACTCCATTGTGTAAATGTACCACATTTTCTGTATCCATTCCTCTGCTGAGGGACATCTGGGTTGTTTCCAGCTTCTGGCTATTATAAATATGGCTGCTAAGACACATGGTGGAGCATGTGTCTTAAACAGTGATTATAATTGAAATGATTATACTTGTATAGAATTTTACCAAAATCCACTGATACAATTTTATTTGTTGTTAATACTTTGAATTCTTTTATTTTCTACATCTGTGGTTTAACTACTAAAAAACTTAAGTGTCCTGAAAAAAATTCCACACTTCATTCTTTACAGAAATAGTCACTACAGAACTAGAAATATTTAAGGGGCAACTTCAGCAAGTGTTATAGGTATCTGATGAGTCTCAGAGCGAAGCTAACATATCTTCAAGGAAGAAAATTGGAGATATTTGAATTTTATGTTCACATTAGGGAGGTGAGTCCTGTATATTTTAGAAGACTAGATTTATTTTCTCTGAATTTAGTCAGGAGTTGGCAACTTATTTCTAGTTGAGTGTGACAGTAGTAAGGTTTTCAAAGTCTACTGAAAACAAGTAACAAGTGACATTAAACATGTGATTTATGAGATTAGGTTCTGTGTGCTATTTTGACTGAAGTCAATTTTCCTTTGTCATTTCAAAGGAGGAAAAAATGAATGGCCTATAAAATTGTAAGAGTTGACCTGTCAGAAATAATTTCCAATGTTTTTACAAAGTGATTTAATTTATTTTAATCATATTTACAATGTGAAAGTATAAGATGATGATAATATGGGCTTCTAAAGTTTTAGCCTAAAAATAGCATTTTAATTATTATTAAAATGTCTACAAGTAATTTCATAATTTATTAATTCTGTATTTAATTTTGACATGTTTCTCATAATTCACCATTGTATATAATACTGTGATAGATATCCCACAGTACATACATATTTTTGTCAACATAAATTCCTAGAAATAAGTTTACTAGATAAAATTTTATGCAAAATTTATACCTGGGCATCTGTTGGTAAACTATTCCTTACAAGTACTGTATTGATTTGTACTGTTATATGGAACATTTCTATAAAAATTTCTACCAATTAAATTTTACTATAAAAAAATTCTGATGTACCATATGTATAACTAAGCATTACATTCTCCTGGGTGAGAAAGGCTATCACTGGGATCTTAAGGTATTAGCTAGCTCCTTCCTTCTCACTGAGAACAAAATTTTACTCCAGGAACAATTTCTAACAGATTTGTGGCACTTTTGTGTAAAAACACATTATACTGATTATTATTAGTGGAGCTGGATCTATTCAGTCCTGCTTTTCTAGCCCTGAGCATCAAAGGCTTGCTTCTGTTCAGGCTTCCATTTGCACACACTGTTCACACTTGTTAGGAAGGACAAGCAGGAACCTAGAGAACACAGAAGGCTGGGATGGGGAGTCCATTTTCCTTGCTCCTACAATGCTATCATCAGCCTCCAGTAACACTGTGTCCTCCCCTGTCCCTTCATGCCTAGAGTTGGCAAAGGTTTCTCGCTGTTGCTAGCTCCTGAGGGCTTAGCTGTTTATTATTAGTTCCATTAATCCTGCCAGCATTTGTGCAAATAGCCTCTGCACTATAAAATTCTTCAGTTAAGTTTTGGATATATCATCTACTTCAGCTGGACTCTGGCTGGCCACATATGCATGGGAATTCTCATTGCAGCATTGCTAGAAATAGAATAAGCTAAAAACAAATTAAATATTCATTTGGTGAGGCCCTGCTAAATACCATGAGCTTATAGTAAGTATATTATGTAGCAATTTCAAAAGTAATGGCTCACAATACACTTAAACATTAAGGAATGTAGATCTCAAGTGTTCTGACCATAATTTAAAAAAATTAAATGTTTATATGAGCTAAAATAGAATACTCAATGATAGGATGCAGCCCACTATGCTTAAACACACACACACACACACACACACACACTCTTAGATATTTTTAAGTTTGCATGTGTGTAGGTATATTAACATATGCAATACATGTCATACTTACAGCTAGACACTTAGCTGGTAGTTTCTTCTGGTGAAGAATAATAGAAGACTAGGGTAGGACTCTATTAAGGACATTTTAAATTATGGAAGTTCTGCTATGTATGTATATGCATACATTTACAATATATATATACAAATGTGGAGGGGGCTAAATTAGTTGGGGATAGTATTTTCCATAGGATATATGTGGTAAGCACATGAACAATATGGTAGCATTCCTTTGAAATTCCTGTATTATAATTGAAATTCAATCACCCCTCTTTGTTACTCTTTGCCCTTCCATGTTCCCTTCTCCCACACAGGAAAGTGCTTTGACCTTCAGGGCTTCTGTAGTCTTTCACTGGCTCTCCCAACCCACTGCCAGTAGCTCCAAACCGGAAGTGGGTTAGGGATCTGCCAACAGGCAGATGGGGAGAACAAGTGGGAATGTGGAAGTGAGGCAAAGGGGATGCTGGATCCTTGAGACTAGAACAGCACCCTTGCCTGTTTGAATCACTCAGTGGAAAGTCTGGTTTTCTAGCTTATCTCTGCTGGCTGCTTGTGATTGGCCACATTTAATGTTTGCTTTCCTGGATTATGACCTTTTATACCGAGCAGGGTTTTAGTTTGCTTGTGCAAGAACTCAGAGTGCTAGAGCTGCCACACATCTTCCCAAGTAACTCTTGTAACTATTTGGGGGTCTTACCCTGTAGTGAATTAAACTACTCTTTGGGTTTCTATAAGACTGGATGTTTTCAGATTCCAGCTTTTGGGAACCCAGTGATGGCTCCCAGGGTTGACCAGTAGGACCCTGCTCAAGCATGTGGCTGGGGATTTTGCCCTAGGCTAAACTCAAAGCATCTGGGCCTTTGTCTGAAGCCTTTTGTCTTTTCCATCCCATTCCTTCTATATTTAGTGATATGAGTTAATGGAACACCTGCTTTCCAGAAACCCAGGCAAGAGTCTAGAAAATAGGAGACTGAGCAATTCCTGTCTGCAGAGAGGTTGGGCCCCATCGAGGAGACATAAAAGCATAAGAGTTATAGACAAAGGAAGGTAAATGTTTTATAATAGGGCATAGACAGGGGGTGTCTGGTTGTAACTCTAGTCTACACTGGGTAACTAGAGAGGCTTTCTGAAGAATGAGAGATGGGGTGACAGCAATGAAAGGTGAAATGGGGAGTCCTGGGCAGACAGATGAAATAAATGTGTATTTAAAGCTTCAGTGGGAAAATATAACTTGCATCAGGACACTCAGGCTGACTTGATATGACATTAAAATGGGGTCAGTCTGTTGAAGGTCATTAGTGTCACCATCCTTTATAAACTTAGAGGCAAAGGTAGAAGGATGGGCTGAGAAGGCTTATCATGCTCATCAGTTGGGAAAGAAGACAGATGAGTTAACCATCACATGGTTGCCTCCAGCTGTATTAAAAATGTGTATATTAAAATGTGGCATAAGAGCCAGGCATACTATATCATGACTTAAATTGCAGTACATGATAGGCAAGCGGATCTCTGGGAAACTGAGGACAGCCTGGTCTATATGGAGAGTTTCAGGCTAACCAGAATAATATAGTGAGACTGCCTTAAAAAAAAGTGATATACATGTTCTTGTTCCTATGAGGGGAGAGACATATAGACTTGAAATACAAAGGTATGCCAGAGAAAGAACTGGTAATACGTGCTAGAGACACTATGGATGGCCGGGGAAGGAGAACTATAGCAGGTAGGGCAGAGGTTGTATGAAGAAAGTCTTTATTGCCCTGCTGGAACAGCCAGTTTGGGGCTAGGCAGGGATAGGATCAGTTGTACAGGTTAGAATGATCATTATAGAAAGAGCGCAAGGGTGGGGCCGATTGTGAGCCTATTGGACCAACCCTGGGCAGAGATAGAGAAAGAAGACACACCTAAGAAATGCTGATACAGTAGAATCAACAGAAGGTAATTACAAGTGAGGGAGTTGGTAAGGAAACAAGAGGGAATCACAGAAGTCAGAATTTCCAGTGACCAAATAGATAGTGATGTTATATACTACATGAAATAAAAAGTTGAGAAGACTGAATAAGAAAAACATTGAGAAGATTGTTCAATGTAAAATTATTTGTGGAATGCATCAAACTTCATATTCTTATTCTACTGCCCCTTTTTTTCTTCTTTCTCTTTGCAATTTTTGTCCTTCCTGTTTCCTTCCTCCAACCCCAACATCCCCTAGTTAATGGTTAATTGTTGTTTAAATATTGAGTCAGGCAATATCCCAGTCAGAATGCCCCTCATGATATGACACTTCACTTCCTCCTTCCATGAGGGTTAAATCAGGTAACATTTGTGCTGCAGCATTTGATACTCTGTGCATATTCCCATGACTATAATTTTTATAATTCATTCATAGGTACATTTCACATACTGTATTTTAAGTTCCTTTCTATCTTCCATACCCCTAGTATGTAGCACAATGCTTATTAAGCATTAATAACTTATTAAGCCACAGTGATGGATGAATGCATGTCTTTAGTGGGAGAAGGAAGACCTGTCTCTTAAATAGGATGGGAAAGTTGGACGGCACTGAAGGATGTGGCCATAGTGGCTGGGTGAGAATTTAAATTTATCTATCATTTAAGTTCTATGTGTGATGCAAGAGTTATTTCTCAGAAGAAACATAGGTTGAGGAAACTGGTAGAGATTTTTTTAAAGTGGTGAAGTAGTAGAGACATGAAGGAGCTGCTGTGTGGGGGAAACAGGTAAGCAGGGCTGTTTAAGAAGCTTAAGAAGCTTAAAGTGCTCACTGGCCAGTGATGCCATGGTTATTTACTCCTTACAGTGGCTCAATGAACCCAGAAGTACTGAGGAGAAGGCTGAGAGTGGGGTCAGGGTCTATAAGGAGATTCATCCCAGGACAAAGGGTGACGTACCGTGAAGTATAGACTAGAATGGCAAAGGTAAAGGGAGCCACAAGGGAAAAAGTATGAGAGAAACTCAAATCAATGATGAAGTGGAAGCCTATCAAGAAAGGTGAGAGTGGGAGTGGTTGGGGAAAAGAGTAGTGATCCAGAAGAAACCTGGGTGATGGGGTTAGGGCCCACCACTAAGTGTAAGAGAAGTCATGGATTAAGAGAGACACTTAGCTACCAGAGCTCCTTTGGGAGAACAGGACTGATGTATCACATTCTAGAGTTCTACCTCTTTTTCTGGATGGTAATGAAGTATTTAGAGTGCAGTCACAGAAGAAGATCACTCAAAGGAACCTGGAAGTTAAAACCGTGAGGACCCAAAGCTGGTTAACTTGGAAGCTAAGCTCTTGGAGCAATGTACCAGGAGATTGAAGTTTCCAGTAGTTGAGGAAGAGTAGGTGACAGAGTATATTTAGCTCCAATAGGATGAATGGTATCCAGGGGATGAATAGTTGGAGAGAAGACAGTAAGGTCTTGTTTTTAAAAAACCTTAAAAGTTAAAGGATAACTGAGACAGATAAGAGCGGTTAACACCAAGCATTAGCAAGCCTATTCTGACCAAGCCCACTCCCTACCAACATCAAGGTCTAACTCTTTGTTGCCATGGAATTGTTGATGGCCCCAGTGTGTTAGAAAGTCCCCTGAATATTGGAATGTTGTACCAGGTTGACCTTCTTGATACATACAATTCACAACCTGAGTATGGTGACATCAACAACTGTCACCTGACATCTATATTCAGATCAGCAGCTTGGCATCCCTTATCTCCTACAGAATTGCCAATACTTTAAATCTACAACGTCACGTGGTCACATCATAACTCTTGGCTCAGAAACAATGAGAGGCTTGGAACAGGAAAGAACTCGTGATAAAAATCTTCCACTGCAACTTCTAAGAGTAGTGGGGCCAAAGGAGAAGATTCTAGCTATAGTCTTCCTCTCTAACCCACCCTCACGCAGCCTGTTACACTGTCCGTGCTCCAGCAGAATACACTTCAAACACTGTTATCATCTAATAACAGAGATGTATAAAAGCAATACTTTGTACTATGTAGTATATTCTCATTCATGAAATGCTTCCAGATGGATGGATTCTTTTTATCTTTAAGAAAAACTCTACAGTAGTAAGGTTTTTTTCTTACATCAGTTCAGACTCAGGGTTTATTCCACTCCATCACTAAAGAACCCACCCTCAGGCAAAGGGTCTCCTCCACTTGTAGAGCAGCCAAGGCTGGTCCTAAATGTCACCACACTTTCTGTAGATTCCAACTCTTCTACCAACCAACCCTTTAGGCTAATTCTCTCCATGGAATTCAATTTGATTCAGTAGGCAGCCAATGTAGGCCAAGCAAGGGCCACCCACCATGCTGAAAATGGAGACTGCCAAATTGACAGGCAAAGGAATGACCAGCTGGGGAAAGGGGAAGCAAATTATTGCAACGTGGTGACTATGATAACAGACAGATACACACTGTATTTAATCACTCCACAGAGGGAGTAATTAACCAACGCTGATAGACTTAAGCATCGGGTCAGCCTGAAGTTAAAGATAAGTGAATAAAAAAGCAGGACATTCTGAGCAGATGCACCTGTGCAAAAGTAGAGGCCCGGGGAAACACATGCATCATTTTACCTCTCTTCTCAGCTGCGCGGTACCTACTGCAATGGAGAGACACATGGCACTTTCTTTGTGGACCTCTTATTGTCCCCAGCCCTATCCTGTCTCTAATCTAGTCATTCTGATTTCATTGAGAAACCTGAACTGCGGGGAAGGGAACTTGTAACCCTGCTCCCTACCACCACATCTTGAAGCCCAGCCACAGCCACTCCCACGGACACTGCTCTCTCCGTCATTCGTGGAGGCAGACCCGTTGTATCTCAGCTCTTCACTGGACAGGAGACAATCTTGGCTTTTCAGCAACTTTGCTGTGATCAGTTCTGTCCTCACTCTCCCAGATCACCATCTTCTTATTACGTCACAAAAGTGTTGTCTCTCATTTTTAAAAAAAAAATCCTGTCTTGGTCTCAGTTCTATCTCCATCCCCACACAGCCATAGTATTTTCTCAGTTTCACAACCAATCTCCTTGAGAGTGCTGTCCTGCCCACAGTCTACAGTCCTCTCAAACCTCTGCTGAGTACACTGTCATTGGGTTTCTCCTCAAGGCTAATAAAACTGATTCTACCATGAGCATATGAGCTCCACATCACATAATCCACCAGTCATTCTTTTGACTTAGTTGCATCTGACCTAGCACAGGCATTTGACATGGGTTCTCTCCCGCTTTGCTTTTTAAACCATGTTCTTCACTTGACCTGGGGGAATTGGCACCTTTCTGAGAGTTTTCTCTCCTCCTCCTGACTTTCTCCAGTTGCCTTTGCTGACTCCCATGCATGTGCCAGCACTCTTAGACCCAGTCCTTGCACTTCTTCTCTTCGTTATCTATTCCTTTGTGATTTAACCTCACAAATACTCACACACATGCACACACACATACACACACACACACGTGCACATAAAACCTGCACACAAACATACACCCACACATGCACATGCACACACACTCACACATGTGCACGTACGTGCACACACACAATATAAATAAGTTCACTTTTCAATTTTTTTAATAGAGAAGTTTTCATAAAGTGAGAGGTGACAGATCAGAGACTCAAATAAACTCTCGGGTGTCAGTGGATTTATTAATAGAATAGGTTTAGAAAGGAAACTGACCAGGTTCAATATGTAATAGAATCACTTTTTAATTACTGAGTAAATTGTGTGTGGTATGATTTCTGTGTGTGTGAGGGCAGGCATGTGTTTGTCACAGCATGAGAGAGGAGACTCTTTTGGGGAAGTCCTCTCTTTTCCCATTTGATGCGTGACCACTTCATGCATCACCATTGGCAGCTGGGCTTTGAGCTTCCAGGGATTCTCCTGTCCCCACCTCCCCTTTTGTCATAGAAGTGTTGGAACTACAAGGGTGGGGTGCATTTAACACGGGTTCTGGTGATCTGCATATGGGTCCTTGTGCTTTAGCAGCAAGTACTTTTCCCACTGAACCATGGTCCCAGCCTAGAAATCACTTTATAGTTAAGCAATTCAACTAATTCCAGCTGTGGGGCTGGATGCTAGTAACACCTCTAGAAATGGGCATTAGGCTAGTATTCTGGGATGCAAGAACTATACTGTGTAGGACTCCTGCAGAGTAAACCCAGCCTCTACCTCAGGGAGATCTAGAAACAAGATGGCTACTATGAGACCCACTAGCAACAGAGTCATGACATCCACTAGACCACACCAGCTCTGTTTCTTGGCACTGAGCCGGCATTCTCTCTCAGTGAAACTAGTCACAGTACCATGTATGGGCATCCCACATCTCAGCTGGAAGAAGATTCCCCATGGAGAATCCACTGCATCCCAACACTAACTACTGACTTCCTTCATGTCTTCAGCCAGAGGTAAGTTCCTTTTTTAAATGGGCTGGCAGAAGAGGTTAGGCCCACCGGGATTATCTGTGATTGAAGCTACTGTACCATGTGACCATGTAATCATCGTCACATGTTCTAGGATTCGGATAAGCCTCTCTCACGCTGGGAAAAGAAAACAAAACAAAAATGGTAAAACCAAGACTTTTCATCAAGATATCAGAAGACAGAGCAGATAGGTAGAGACATACTATACTATAAAGGACTCCCACAATTACAGAGCTGACAAGTGTCAAGCTGTACTCTCTGACCCTATATGGCATGTTTCCAAACTGAAGCCAAATGATATGAAGAACAAGAAATCATATTTTGTGTGTCCAAAATTAGTTAGGAAAAACCGCGTCTGTTCCAGCTAGAAGGTAACTAGGAAAACCATCTCTTTTCCATCCTGCTCCAATCAGACTTGCAACTTCTGGGATGAAGGGCATGGACATTAGGCGAGGCAATCTGCAGCACTGTCTCTGATTGAAGTGTTAGCATCCCATACTGCCCTCACTAAGAATGCTTAACCAAGTACCTGGACACACCTTCCACATCTTGAATAAGTGAACATGGCTGCCAAAACCTCTGCCCCATCCATCCAAGAAAAACAACAAGTTGAGGATGGTCTTTGGAACATTTGATTCTATCCATATGATGAAGCAAGTTGCAGGGAACATGTCCTATGTTTATTAAGTGTAATGTGTTCTTATTTTTTGCATTTATTTTCTTTTTAATTTTTCCAGCTTTATTGAGGTATACTCAATAGAAATGGTATATATTTACGATATGCATTTTAATGCTTTGATGATATAGACTTATGTTGGGCAGCATGCTCTATTTCATTCTAAAGTGTGCTGATCTTGGTCCACCAAATGGTTTCCTAAACTTCCACCAGCATTATTAGGAAGGTGGACTGATCTCAGGGCAATTTTATTGTACCCACTACAGAAAACTTAGGGAAACAACTTTTCTTTAGGTATCTATTTTTAAAGGATTGAAAAACGACACACTTGCTCTGTTGAATTCAATTTGCACATTAGGATTTTAGTTCAAACTCAAGACACACTAAGAAAATTTTACATCCTTTTCCACGGTTGGTCCCTAACTGTCCCATAAAATAATAAATAACCATCAGTGCTCCCCTTTTTTACATGCACCTGTGTGGATGTGCACACGTGTATGCACACAAACACACAAACAGACACAGACACACAGACACACACACCGGCTAAATTTGTAAATGCTAGAGTACACAGAATTCATTTTGAGGAAGGGGTAAAAGTAACTAGCAAGGATGGGGGGAGGTGTCTGTGTGAAAAATGCAGACATGATTGAATGTTATAAATAAGTATTAAATAATATAAAAATTGTCAACTTTGGAGAAACTGGTAGCAAAGGCATAACAAGTGACTTTGATTACCAAATGCTTATGAACAATTTAGGAATCGCCATTATCAACCCAACCCTGTCCTTTCAACAGTCCCCCGTTCCCTGCTTCGGTGTCTCCCCCAACACGCTGTCTGCCCCTCTTCATCTTCACTTTGGCTCCCTCCAGGCTGAGCTGAGTTCCTGGAGAGAGACAGACATCAGTGAAGTCACTGAGTTTCCTCCAGTCTTTCTGGCAGAACTGCTGACACCTGAAATAATTGAACACTGGATGGGGCTATCTGAACAAGCAAGAGCCTTGACCATGAGTGTGGCCTTTCCATCTAACCTTAGGAGCAACCCGAGCTCAGCTTGAATCTATCATCGTTTCCTTGATTGCTGCATCACTGTGGAGCTTTGTACAGTCAGATTTCATTTTAAGACCAAAAGCGTGGAATCCCAGAGTAAGAAGCATAACATATAGTCTTCCTTGTCCAATTACATAATAACATGAAGGGCCACTATGTAATAGAGAAAGCCCAGTTTTAGGGCTAACTTGGAATTAATGTAATAAAATTCAAAACCTGTTTAAAGAATAGAAACATGCAACCAGTGATTTGTGGTGGCTTTGAGGCTTTTATCTTCAAAACAGTTATGTTTTTCTGGGTAAATCTCTTACACAGGAGAATTAAAACACAATTGGTCATTTTATAAAGATTTGACAAAAACCTAATATGAGATATTTATAACTGTATAAATGTAGAAGCTATCAAAACAGACCAAGTCTTGTTCATTATATAGAAGAGAGAGCAGAGAACAACTGGGGGGAGGGGAGGGACTAGTAAATGCACAAAGTAAAGGTCAGACTGGGAATTTGGCATCTGCTTACAGAACACATGATAGCATCTCCTGTCTTAGCTGTGGACCATAGCTATGGGAACAATGGCATGTCTCTTAGTTGTTATACACTGTGACTGCTGGGGTGTTTCCTTTTCTAGATCCTTATGTCTTGGTTATGGTATTTACTGCTGTGATGCAACACAATGACCAAAGCAACTTGAGAAGGAAAGGATTTATTTGACTTACGCATCACAGTCTATTGAGGAACACCAGGCAGGAACTAAAGCAGGGCAGGAACCTGGAAGCAGGAGCTGATGCAGAGGCCATGAAGAAGTGCTGCTTACTGGCTTGCCTGCCATGGCTTGCTCAGCCTGCTTTCTTATAAAAGCCAGGACCACCAGCCCAGGCATGACACCACCTCCAATTGGTGGCCTTCCCATAACAATCGCTAATTAAGAAAATGCCCTACAGGCTTGCCTACAGCTGTAACTTACAGAAGCATTCTCTCAATTAAGGTTCCCTCCTCTCTGATGACTCTAGCAGTGTCAAGTTGACACAAAACTAGGGAGCATACCTTATATATCTATATGAAACTCTGGCATCCACATGTGAGAGAAAACATGCAACATTTGTTATTCTGAGCCTGACTTACTTCACTTAAATATAATGATCTCCAGTTTTCTTAAAATTTCATTCTTCTATATGGCAAATAACTCACACACACACACACACACACACACAGACACACACACAGACACACACACAGACACACACACACACACACACATGAGTGAATTTTCTTTATCCATTCATCTGTGGACTGACACTTAGACTGATTCAATAAGTTACCTACTGTTAAACATAGCTGGGCAGGTATCTCTGTAAAATATTAAAATAAATATACTGAGGAATAATTGACACATGGGAACCTGCACTTGCTTAAAACACACAGTCTGATAAGTTCTGACATATGTCTATATCATGTGAACATCATTATGTCAAGGTAAAGAATGCATACAGCCCCTCAGAAACTTCCTCTATCTCCTCTACCCCGTTGCTGCTCCTCTATTCCACACTTACCTAACTGCCACCACTATGCAATCATGCAGCTGTTTCTGTCATGATAGATTTCTTTTATTTTCTACAATACTGTATAAATCAAATGATAGAAGAACTCTCTATCCCTTTCCTAGCAACGGTTTATTGCTGTATTTTCATCAATAAGTCAATAGATACTAGTATCATTTCCATATCTGTTTAACATAAATAAAACTCCTGTAAGCCTCCCTGTGTGGCCATCTTCTTTTTAAGTCCTTCATGCAAATACATGGAAGTATCTTAGATCTCATGCTAGCTGCATGACATTTTAAAAACCTTGCAAAGCTGATTTCCAAAGTCACTGGGTCCTTTAAACTGTCATCAGCAGTGTAAGACATTTCCTGGTGCCACACCCACACTAGCACTTAATAAGATGCCTCACATTTGAGATCCACAGGAGCATTTCACTGTCTTACACTTGTATTTTCATTTGCCTTACCTAGTGCTGTGTACAGTGCAACACCAAGGAAGTGTCAGTTTTCACCTGTGTAATGATTCATGCTCTGGGTCTTGTAGCCAAGAACTAGTTCCCTAATCCATACACAGAGGTACTTTTGAGTAACTAAAAGACATTGCTCCATTCCACCCTAGGCCACATCAGTTCTGATGAGAAATCTCATTTGTATGTTTTTCCTTTAGCTTTAAAACTCTTTTTCTCTTACCTCTGTACTTAAACACGGCGAGTACAATGTACCTCAGTATAGTCTTCCTCGTGTGTTCCTGTGTTTGGAATTCACTGTTTTTCATATTCTTTTCTAATGTACGGGCTCATAATTTTCATCAACTTTAAAAATTTTTATCTCTTAGTTCTTCAATTATTTATCTTCCCTGCATAACCCATTTGGGGATCCAATGGCACACGTGTTAGGCCACTTCATGTCTTCCTTCTGTGTGTTTCATTTCTGATTTTCCACTTGCCATGTCTTTACGCTCATTAATATTTTCTTCTGAATGCCTGTCTCCTGCCAGTCCCTCCAATCATTCAAGACTGGATTTTTTTCATATGTAGTTTTAATTGTAGGTTTCAGCTCCAGAAGTTAAGTTGGGGTCTACTGTGAGCACACATCTGTGCAACATGCTCAGGCTGCACTCTTACCTCTTGAACATGTGAGATACAGGTGTAATAACCATGTTAAATGTCCCTACCAATTCTGTCATCTGCATCTATGAAGTTGTACCTTCATGCCTCTTGAAGGCCTGGTAATTTTTTCTGGTGGTAGATACGAATTTTCACTGTAGTATGCTGGATATTTTCATATTCCTATTTTTGAGTTCTTGATTCTTTTTCAGGGACACAGTTATTTGGAAATCCTTGACCCTTATGGGTCATATTTTTGAGCATTTTATTCAGAACAAGAAGAGCATTTAATAGAGACATTTTCCCCTAGTACCGGGGCAGACATTCTTTTGAGATCTACCAATTATCACATGTATTATGAGGTCTTCCATGTGGGCTACCCAGAACAGGCTTGGTGAAGCCCTTGGCATTATTCCCTCTAATCTTTTCAGCGTGAACCCCTCTGACCTCAAAGGTTTCCTTTGCACTGTGAGATATAAATGTTAAAAGCCCCATTAAGCCACTGGCTCTATGTTCACAATTCAGGAAACTCCTGAGCTCTGGCTAGTTTCTCATTCTCTCTCCACCATGGCGTGGAAATTAGTGCTTTAGCCTTCTCTGGTAGTGGGAATTGCCTCGTTATTTTCCATAGTTTTAAAAAGAAATCACTGTCTTCTATTGGCTGCTCTCTCATGTTGTGAGAGCAGCTTGCTATACTATATCTACCTTTGAGCTATTTCCAATAAGTATGTGGATCTGTTGCTACTGACAAATTTTGGTCAGAAATGGAAGTGTTAATTCCAAGTTACATTCTATGTTGAGTCTTATTTTCTGGCATTTTTTTCTTCTAGGTGGTAAATTTTATGTGGACATATGGGGAATGACAATTGCTAGACATGGGGAGAAATTAGACAGAATGAACAGACAGATGGAGAAAGTGATTTAAAAAAAAGAAAAGAAAAAATGGAAAGAATCCAAGATGAAGCGAGAAGAAGAATGGGATCCTGAGGGAGGGCACTGACAGTCACCAAAGCCTGGTCACACCCACCACTCACCTCTAATGGGCCCTAAAGCCTGCCTACAGAGGCATCAGGTCACTTTCTGTCAACTGCTTTAATCAGTCCAGGAGGTTTTACTGAATATCATTGGTCCTCCAGAAGATCAAGACAGACAAACCTGGTTATCGGTCATCTCTTTCTCAGAGAAACAAACAACAAAATTGTTGGTTAAGTGACAAATCAACCCAAGTGTAAGCTGAGAGATGAAGTGCATACATTGTACTACTCTGTCCAAAGAGTTATCTAAATATTGTTCAGAGAGAGATGTAAACACATTGGACATTAACTAGGAGTTAAGGCCTATAGCCCCAACATCTGGCATCTGCGATCTTCACTTTCCCATAACTACACTTGTAATAACTGGAAACCGGAAGACCACCTATGGGAGGCATTGGTCTGCGTATTAAGCAAGATAATACATGAAAAGTTTTACAATGTCAAATGTTCAAAATAAAAGCTTTTGTGCAATGGAATATCTCTTCAGGCACACATTCTCTTATTTTCTACTGGAAGAATGTCTTAAATTGTGGACCAACAAACAAACAAACAAGCAAACAGAAAAGGAACAATTTACTGACACATTTATTTCTACTTACCGTGCCATCTAAGCTCTGGATCCCTCCCAACTAAGCAGAGCCAGAGGACATGAAAGTCACCACTTAGAAACTGCATATTATTTAGATAGCTATGCTTGGTTGAGTATTTGTTTGCATTGCCAAGCACTTACTAACCTCTTTGCACACAGTGTCATCTAATCTTTACATATCCATTTTATAGAAGAGGCAGCCAAGACACAGGAAGTTAAATAGCTAGCCCAAGACTGCAAACAAGCCAAATGGTGTGGCTAGGATTGGTGCCAACTGCATTTTGGTATCAATATGCATATTTGCACTGAGTGCGCCTTACTTCTTTCACATCTGTGAGGGGAGTGCTCTAAGGCTCCTCCTTTGTATCACTTTGAACAACTCTTGTGATTCTCAGGAACTGATCATTTCTATGTCTCCCTTCATCCCCGTCATCTCCTTCTACCCAGGCCACTTGTCCATGTTCATTTGCCCTGGACTAACAGTCATTTGCCAAGTAGACTCCTGCTATCATCCAGATAATCTCAACAGCTCTCCTCTCCATCCATCTAACACCTGAGTCTTAAGTTTCTGAGCCTTCCTTTGACTTTGGACCATTTCTGAAAGCTGCCTTAGAATGTAGCAAGCTCACTAAAGCCTACCTCTCCTGCTGCTTATGAGACACTTGTCAAGTACAAAACCAGTACAGAAAACGGAAGTAAGGAAAACAAAGCTTGGAAGATGTGCTTATAGCCTGAGATGTTTGTCTTCCTTTCTATCACCTGTTGGGTTGACCTGAGGCTAGACTCAGCATTGAACTCTAAAGTGGAAACGGAAATGGAGGGGGGAAACTTGACCTCAGTAGACTTTTTTCCTTGTTGCTTCTCTCCCCCCCCCCCCCCCTTAGCTCTGTCCCAATAGCAGTCTCGGTTTCAGGGCAACACTGTCTTATAATGGATACCTAAAACCTAACAGAAAATCTATGACACCATGGGATCCAGTGAGTGTGAGGGACTCTCCTTATGTTTTTCTGCTGTTCTCTAGCTACTCTGCCTTGGGGATGTGAGGTAAGCTTAAAATGTGAAATAGAGCCCAACCAACAGTCTGAAGAAAATCCTAGCTGTCACCCAAACAGGAATGGGGCCCTTTCCATGTGGAGCTCTTGGGAGAAACACACCTGTAATTCCAGCTACTTAGGGAAGATGAAACAGAAATAATGAAAATTCAAGGCTAGTTTCCAATTAAATTCAAAAGGACGAGGAATGTAAGATTGTGAGCTCAGTAGTGGCAGCCTGCCAGCACACTGGGACCCTAGACTCATCACTCAAAACTTGAGAAAAACTCCTAAGGAATGTACAAAATGTACTCAGAACTGATCAGTTTAATAAGGTCACCAAATATAAACCCTAACACTACTTAAAGAAAAAACAGGTTAATTACTATCAATGAACAATTGGAATATGAATAATTTTAAGTATAATTTTTAAAACACCAAACCTGAACAATTTTGATGGCTTGACTATGACATGCCTGACACACACCTTATTAGATACTTGGCCCCAGATGGTTGTACTTTATTAATACATTCTAGAAACTTTAAGAGGTAAAACTTAGATGGAGGAAGTATGTTACTGGGAACATTTCTCATGTCTCTCTGCTTCTTGTCAGCCATAAGATGAATAGTCACCTCTGTCGAATAGTCCCACAAATACGATGGTCTGCCCAAGGGCATGATGTCAAACAGCCATGGGTAGAAACCTTTGAAACAGTGAGTCAAAATGGATCCTTTATTGTTCTGTCAGATATCTTTGTCACAACCATGCAAAACTAAGACACATATAAATCTAACAGGATAGGCATAGGCTCTGAAAGTTTCAACTACAGAATATGGATAAAGAAAATCAAGATAAACAAGAAGAAGAGGAAGAAGAAGAAGAAGAAGAAGAAGAAGAAGAAGAAGAAGAAGAACAAGAACAAGAACAAGAACAAGAACAAGAACAAGAACAAGAAGAACAAGAAGAACAAGAACAAGAAGAACAAAAACAAGAAGAACAAGAACAAGAAGAACAAGAAGAACAAGAAGAACAAGAAGAAGAAGAACAAGAAGAAGAAGAACAAGAAGAAGAAGAAGAAGAAGAAGAAGAAGAAGAAGAAGAAGAAGAAGAAGAACAACAACAACAACAACAACAACAACAACAACAACAACAACAAGAACAAGAACAAGAACAAGAACAAGAACAAGAACAAGAAGAACAAGAACAAGAAGAACAAGAACAAGAAGAAGAAAGAGAGAGATTCCACATACACACTCATATATGGGAGAATAAAAACTGTTAAAATATCATCTTTCTTCAGACTGATCTATAGACTCAATTCCAACCAAATTGTTAAAACAATTTTATAGATATCAACAATATTCTATGTTGAAGAATAAAAAAGAAGTAGAATAGCCAAAAATAAAAGAGTAAAGTTGAAGACATCAGATAACCCAATTTAACAAGTTTTGTAAATCTACAAATCATCAAACATGTGGTGTGAAATGAGACACAGCCAGGAAGTGGCCGCTACACAATTAGCCAGCCAGTTTCAGATAGATGCACAAAGCAAATTCAATGCATTTTTACAATTTTTTCAGCGATATTACTTGAACAACAAACTATTTGAGGGCAAGGTGATAATTAAGAAAACTTTGACCTGAATTTATAGATGTTTTAAAAATTTACTCAAGTGAGTCATAGGTGTAAATATAATATATAACATTAAAAATAATATTTAGAAAAAAGGGTAGGGAGGAATCTTCAGAAACTGGGTACAGAGTAGAAGAGGCATGTTCTCTGTGTAAGAGGGCAAAGCAGGCTGTAAAAATGTGAAGCTTCTGCTCTGTAAAAGACACTCTTTTGAGAATGAAAGAGCAGGCTGCACACCAGGAGGAAATACTTGTAGAAAGTTAAATATCTGACCAAAGCTTTGCATTCAGAATAAAATAACAACTCTCTAAAATCATCAGCAAAATTACTAAAGAATCTGAAGAGAAAATGGGTGGGAATTGAATAGACACATCACCAAATAACTGTTAAAGGTGACAGGTACATACACAATAGTTGCCTACTTGCATTAGTCATTGGGGAATGACAGGGATGGCTGTTTTTTTAAAAAAAAAAGACAGAAAATAACAAGTGTTGACAAAAGTTTGAGGTACTGGGGTCCTCATGGGCTGCTGTTGAACCTGTAACACTCTGGAAAATATAGTTTCCTTACCACCTAGCAAGTCTACTACTGTTATGCCTCCAAAGAAATGAAACCATACAAATGTACACACACACACACACACACACACACACACACACACACACACACACGACAAACACGCATATACACACAGAAACATACTTTCTCAGAGCATCATTATTAAAAAAGATGATATTCTCAAAATATGAGACCAACCCAATGTATATTAGTTATGGGTAGATAAAAATCTAGTATAAGCATAAAACAAAATATTGTCTGGCAGTAAAAAGGAACAGGTATAAAGCCTAAAACATGAATATTGAAGTTGTTACATGTAATGAGATTCCAGTCCAAGGGGCCACATTTTTCTATTCATACAGTCTATTCATATGAAGCTCTATAGAGACAGCAAAGATGGTAGTGTCTGGGGCTTAGGGAAAACACAAACGAGAGATGACCACTTAACAGCTATAGAAATTTCTTTTAGGGTGATGAAATTCACTGAGACCAGATACAAATTACTTTTTTGCACAAAAATCTGCCAAAGCCACTGAATAATGGCAAATTTTATGTCATATAAACTATACATCATTTTTTTTTAAAGTTCTGGAACTGAGAGTCAGTCTCTTTAACTGCAGTCTCATTGATACCTACAGCTGGCTTTCTCTTTTATCTTATCTACTGGCTCTGACAATTCCCAAATGCAGATTGGTTTTGAGATGAAAAATCCATGGTTATTATGGATTGCTCATCCCTGAGAGGCTCAACAATGACAAGCTTCAGCAGTTCCCCAAACCTCATCTAAGTGATAACCACATGCTCCTGTCTTCATTTTTAGCACATAGTATTTGCTTTACTCCAAAAATTAAATCAACTGTCTGGCACATGGTAGGTGCTCAATATATTGCTAGTGAATAGATGGATACTCACTCTCCATTCTACCAAATTAGTATCTAAACCTTTCATGCCGGTCTTCCTGCCATTTAATACCTGTCTCCCCTAGCTAGTCTCCCCATCACTTTCCATAACTTCTTACTGCCTTCAATAGCAACAAAATCCTCAGCAAGCATTTCCTTTACCCCCTTAACCATAACCACTGGACTTTTATTCTTGCTGCTCCTGGAGCCCTTCCTCCTCCCCTGTCTTGGCAAGCCCACACTCATTCTTCAGTACCTGTACCCATGCTCTCAAAGCCTTCCTAAGATTTCCAGTGAATTCACCTTTAGATCTGATAACACCTAGGAAGTTATTAGGAACTGCTGGAAAGGAAGATTCAGCAGGCATGCCAAACGGAAGCAGAACAAAGAGGAAATTACAGGTAACACCACGGCACTGTTCCCTTTCCCCTCATGAGTGGACAGCAGGATGTTACACGGACTACACACTAGACTGAATGAAGAAAATGAGTAAAGCCACCTGCCTTTTATGAAGGCCATCGTCAAAGATATGGGGAAAAAAAAAGAATCATGGGACAATGCTCCTCTTCTCAATATTATTTTTATTCTCCTTTGGAAATTAGTTGCCCCCAAACCCACATTATTTAATATGCAACAGCTTTGATGGCTATTTTAAAACAATTTAAAGTTTGCATTTTAAGGTTTTAAATTTCTTTAACTTTAAATGCAATAAATGTGTGCAGACAGGATGCAAAGAAATGCTCTTTGGAGCCCTCAGTAATTACAGAAGAAGCTCCTAGACCTAGCTATGAGCCTTCTAGGGCTGTTGATTAAAGAGGAGTGCCTGTGAGGAAGGCCCGCCATCATGTGTCCACAGTGTAACTACCTCTGAGTTGTCCAGAGAGAGAACAAAGGGAATATATCATCTAGATGCCTGGAGACTGAAGCTCACAGGAGATGCCATGGCTGCAAAAGACCAAGCTTCTTGCTTCCAGATCCTTGGGATAAACCTGCTGTTTTTCGAGAGTTGAGATTATGAGGTTTCTTAAACCCAAACTTCCTTTTCCTCTTCAGACTACTTTAATCTGGCTAATTATATGCTTTAAATGTCAAGGTTCTTGTTGTCTAGTTTCTGTGTTCAATGACACACAGAGAGAGTATTTGCCCTGAAGAGATGGTTTGACCAGTGAGACATTTCTTGGTTTCCTTAAATAACAAAGTATGCCAAGAAGCATACATCTGACTATAAATTTCCATACAGCATAGATATTCAGAAAGGATTCCCAACAAAGAGGAGCTATTCATGAGTTGCAAAGGCGAGGATTCATTGATTAATACAACAAACACCTTTTAATATTTATTTTTATGTATGTGTAGGTGTTTATCTGCGTGTGTACCAGGCATATGCATGTGGGTGCCCACAGAGGCCAGAAGAAGGCATTAGATCCCATAAAGGTGAGGTTTAAAGGGCCAGGAGCTAAATTTGAGTCTTCTGCAAGAGCAGCAAATGCTCTTAACCACACTTTACAATCTCTTGTTTGTTTTCTTTGAAATTTCCCCTTGTCTTGGTCTTCTTAATAGATCCATTATTCAACATAACACATTTACCCTAGATTATAATACCCTGAAGTACTCCCAAATAAACTCATTTCTTTGGAAAGCCACTGTCCTACTGTTATCCTAAGTTGACAATGGTGATAAATACCAGAGGGATAAAAATTAAATCTTGGGAAATGATGAAAGAATTGCGACTTTGCAAGTAAAATGCAATGTAGGGGGATCAGAGAAGATACCAGTAAAGGGGTAAAAATTGAATAAACATCTCAAGGGAATGAAGGAGTCACTGGTAATAGGAGAAAAAAACAATGCAGGAGAGGACTTGGTGAATTGTTAGGCATAAAAGACAGGTGATGGAGCAGAGAGTAAGGGTAAGAAAGGGAGGATAAGGACGGGAGAGGGAGAAGAAGAGAGAAAGAATTACATCACTGGGAAGAAAGCAGCAGTAAGACTTGGTCCTGCAAGCCCCACCCTAAGTCCTTAACCAAGGTGGAGAAATCTTAGAGGAGAAAGAAAACAGATACAATCAGCGATAGAGTTCAAAGACATTGACCTTTAAAACATATATCTCTGTAGAACATCAGGGCTTGAGAAGGTGCTTACGTCACTAAACGGAAAAGGCAAAGCACTCTTGCAAATGTCCTTTTAAAGCACCTATGTGCATCATTGGCCTTCTTAGAGAATCACACAGCAATTCCAAAAAACACCTACCCAAAAAAGACCAAATTAGGAACATGTTCAATTCTCTTATTGCCTCCTAACTTTCTATAACAAAAACATCACTGTTGCAATCAGAAATAATCAATCATGTCACCTTCAGCGACGTTTCTAAACTCTTATACTTAATAGAGACCTCCAAAATCATTAAGGGGCTTAAAATAGCTCAACACTGTTAAGCTCTATATTAGAGTATAAACCTATAAGGCATTGTCACTTTTAAATTGCATCTCTGGTGCTCTGCCACATTCTAGTTACTTGAGATGAATTAAAGGAAATAATCTTAGACCTCACTTGCTGGAATTATTACATTAATTTCAAAGACCAGTCTACTCACAAAGTTCTGTTACTTACAGCAAAGAGCAAGAACTAGTAGACATTTAAGACTCGTGATGCTAAATGTTTCTATAAGCCCTAATTATTTTTTAAAACAAATATCATCCCTCAGAAAATTATATTGTTTGATACCATAGGTAATCCCTTCAATTATTGTAGTCTATGAAACATAGTAAAATGATAAACAATTTTTAAAATTTTTATATAACCTTTGACCTCTTAGGTTAAAATTTTAAAGAGACTTTCTAGCACTGTGGAAATTTCCTTCTTTTCCTCCCTCCCAGTCTTAGCCTCCTTTCCCAAAATAAGCAAACATACTGACTTAATAAGCTATAGATTATGTTTCAGATGCTGAGGCAAGAGGCTAATGAGACTGAGACCAGTCCGGACTACGCGGCGAGTCACATAGTCTGAGCTACAGCCAACCTGAGCTACATAGTAACAGCCTGTCTGAAAATAAATAAACAAGTAAACAGACAAGGTATAAATTAAGATTATTTGGGTTTGCAGTTTGTAAAAGTAAACAAAACCTGGCTTTTTTCATTTAACATGATGAGTCTGTCCGGGCTGTTTGGTATAGCAGTGACTCAGTTATTTCGCTTCTATATCCTATTGTCTCAAATGAGTGTGCCACCATTTAATTACCCCTTCTAGGGGATAGACATCTGGGTAGTTTCTAGGCAGGAGCTACATAATGATGGCTATTAGGAACATTCCTGCCACTGGGTTTGGATGGAAGCATGCCAATTACAGCATGTTAATTGGTGGATTACTACTATCTTGGATTTAAACACCAGCTGTGATCCAGAATAACAATGATGTCTGGAGACCAGTTCCACATGCTGTCCTAATCTGAGCAGGAGTTAAATACATTATGCTAGCCAGGTGTGGTGGTGTATGCCTCAAACCCCAGAACTTGGGAGGCTGAGGCAGAATAATCATGTTCAAAGCTAGACTGGGCTACTTAACAACCCCTTGTCTCATAAACCAAACCAAACCAAAACAAAAGGAACCATTGTTTTTCTGTCTTCAGTAGTAAAACCTTTTAACAAAACCAAGAATCAGTGTTGCTCAGTAGATAGAGCATGAGACTCTTAAATCAAGGGTAATTTAGTCCATAAAATTATCAATAAGTTGATCTCCAGAAATAGGACATTTAAATGCAGTATTAAACTTGTGTTACATCTATATTGAATTGTTTTTCCTTTTTTTTAAAAAAAACAAACTTCAGACTCCTGAAGAAAAGGATTATATTTACAGATTTATAATACTATAAGTGACTCTAAAAGTTTCCCAAATTCACAAAGAAAAACAACTGTAGCCATGTGTTAAAGATGAATGTATTGTGATTTAAATGGCTTTGAGTTCAAGATTAGGTTAGTATAAATTTAGACAAACGTTAGGTTATTTGGTAGTTTCATTAATATTAAGACTTCAGAAAGGCAAGAGTTAATGATACATGGTCTAATTCTCAGTCAGGAATTAGATAAGCGTCATTCAGTTGTTGCAACTGAGAAGTTTGTTGGTATTGTTTAATTCCTTGGCTTCTTGGAACTGCTTTTGAACCAGTGCCCAGGAGCTGTCTTGATAAATGTGTTTCAGAGAATGAGAAACAAAACTGGACAATGTGGCTCTAGAAAGCTCAGCAACAAATGTCACAGCATTATTACAAAGTGACAAAATGAGGTTTCTTTCAGTGTACTCCCCAAATGTATTGGTAGATAGGGTAAACAAGATAGAAATAAGATTATTTTGTCACATGAATGGAATATGTTACAATTTTTATTTACATGTAAGTAAATGTAGTCAAATGTCTCCAACCTGACTGTGATAGAGTCTGTTCTAAGGTTCTACCTGGCTCAGAATAACTCTTTCACTGTCCTTCCCCCACCTGCTGCCTAATTTTATATGAGCTCACCATTTGATGGAGAAAACTATTGGAGCTTTGATCACGTGACAGGCTTCTTGCAAGGTTATGTAAAGCCTACAAGGACCCCTTCCTTACTTTCAAAGAGCTTACAGTGTTTTGGTGTGATCGTAAAGTAAGCGTGATGAAGACCAGCGATCATAAAGAGTAGGCCTCTCCAACAAAGTAGGAAGATAAGGACTTATCTGATGATTGAAGAGTAGGGGCACAGGAGAATTAGAGCACTGGGTGTCCAAAGAACAAGAAGAACCAATTCTGCTAGAGTCCAAGATTCTTCTCATCATTGTTATTAAATGGCTGTGACTGTAACTAGAGGCAGAGTCAAAAATGATATGATTAATTCATCAGGTCCATATTCCAGGGTAAAAAAGAACTTAGAGACAGCAAAAAGTTAATGGTGTTCTACATCCAGTCAAGGTAGCTGGAACTAAGCAACTGAACACAAATAAAATAACCAAGACAACTAAGCAATGTTCTCTAAATATATACATTAAAACCAAACATAACAATGGTTGAAACACATGCAGACTTCAGACCATTGTCCCCAGGCCACTGACAGGGCATTCCTTCCCACTGCTCAGCGAGGCAACCTGTCGAACACCTTTACTCCCTCCTCATCATTTGCCCCCTTTGATGTGCCCATCATCAAAGGCTCTCAGCCTTCACTCTACTTCTTTCTGCCCATTACCACCCTAGACCTGAGAGATGATCTCTTCCACCTTCCACCTGCTCCCCTATTTCATTTCTTAACCTTCATGTGTATAGTTTGAATGTGTGCCGAAGAGTTCATGTGTTGGAAATGCAATACCAAGGTCACGTGCTAATCATATTTGAATGTGGAATAATTAGGATTAGATGAGGTAATGATAGTGGGACATTTATGATGCCATTAGTGGCTATATAAAAAGAGGGAAGGGGTCCAAGCCACTGGTTGCTTTGTCTCCCCAAGTGATGCCCATCAGCATGTTGTGAGCAAGAAGGCCCACAACAGATGCCAGCATCCCTAATCTTGAGTTTCTCGGCCTTCAGGACTACCATTCTACTACATAGCCCTAACATCAATTTACTCCTTATACAACAGCTGGAATATCATCTAAAGATACTGATATCCATCCAATAATTCTGTTTAAAACAAATCTCTGATCTCCCCTGTATCATGGATCAAACATGAAATGTGTGACATGACAAAGCCCTAGAGTCTCTTGGTCTTTCATCTCATGACCCTTACCAGTATTTATAACAGCATGGGTATATTTTAGGCCTACGAGAAGGGTGAAAATTTGGAACAAGTTTGCTTGGTTCACTGTGTTCCTAAGCCTAGCACCTAGTAGGTGTCTAGTAGACACAACTGTCCTAGAAATAGGATGACAGTGGGAGGAGCCTAGAAAGTTCTAGTATATCTTCTGGGTGTAATCTTGTGCTATGGATTCCAGTTCAGTCCCTAGCATCAAATTTCATAAATCATTTAATCGGTTACTTGCAGGAAGTCCTTATTTATATATTAAAAGTATTAGTAACCTCAAAGGGAATCAGAAGGTATTGCATTTTTAGACAGTTCATATGCCAGATAAATAATATTTTAGCCTACAAAAGTTCTCACCTTTAGAGACACACAGAAATAGTGAAAAATCTGTTTGGAAAAGCCAGCGTGATTATATGGTAAGCAGTCCGTCAGGTGTGATGGCCCAGGCTATTTGCTATGTTGGTTTTGTATTCCAACATGCTTCAGAGCAGGACTACTCCCCTGTGTTTTAGATACTACTACTGCCAACGATGATACTAACAACAACAGTAATAACCTTTGGGATATTGTCTGCACAGAGCCAGGAAGGATGGGTGAGCAAGAGCTTCACTATGACTTTCCTAGTATAACCTCTGGGAAAGTGCTCAATTCTCCATTCTATTCCTTTTTTCTGTCATTTCTAAATAACATTCATCTCATTGATGCTTGTTTTGTTTTTCATAACAATTATGCATAATAAGCGTAAGGAATAATAAAGACTTATTCAGAAGTAAGTACTTTCTTACTTTCAAGTTTCAGTTAGAGAGACTTTAGGGTTTATTTTAAACCCTAAAATCAAATTCAGATGTGCTTATAAATGACATGTGTCTGACTCAAACAATAAGCAATAGACTTTGACCCACATATTTGGGAGATGTTTGACTGCCTGGCATGTGTCATTGAGCTTGCAGGCTGGGTGAGAGGTTGTTTAAGCCTGAGTAAGAGCAACAATGGTTCTTCTGTCACTCTTAGTGCACTAAACCACAAGTAGCCAAGGAGACGGGTAGTGTTCTGTGAGGGAGAGACCTCCAAGATGGGGTAGGTATAGGAGGTAGCAGGAGAGCTCAGAAACCTCTTCAAATATGGATGCTTTAATAGTACAGAAAAAAATGGAAAGCAAAACAAATAAGAGAGAGAGAGAGAGAGAGAGAGAGAGAGAGAGAGAGAGAGAGAGAGAGAGAGGGAGAGGGAGAGAGAAGAATATGTAGGGAGGATCTGGGAAGAATTGGGGGAGAAGAAAACATGATCAAACTATAAACTCTATCACACACACAAAAAAATTAATTCAAGAAATCTGAAGAAAAAAGGAAAAAGAATTCTGAAAAACAGCTACCAGGAAAAACAAGAGACCACTAGGGATATATGGCCGGAGCGCAGCTCAATCCCTTTCTTTATGGGCCTTAAAGTTCTAAACACCACAGACTGGACTGTTTTAGAGAGGAATGCGACATTTCTGTTCAAGGGAAAGAGCATCCTATAAGAATTAAGAGAAATCTAGCATGATGGCACATGCCTGTGATCTGAGCATTCAGAAAGTGAAAGGAGGAGGATCGGAAGTTGAAGGTCATTCTCCACTGGTTAGCAAGATTGAGGTCAGTCTGAGACACGTGAGACTCTAAAAAAGCAAAGCAAAGCAAAAGAAACAAAAACCCTAAGAGAAACAGAAACTATATCCAAGAATTGTATACATTTGTTTATTCTTTATAGCAACTTCCCATTATTGGATTTATTTATCACAAATAGGGAAACCATGGCCACAAAACTTTAACTAACTTACTCACCATCACATATCACATAATGTGTGATGAAGTGGTTATGAATCTAAATGTTTCAATGTCAGATCCCCTTCCCTTGTAGCTATGTGAAAACTGGTAGATTCATCATCTACTGAGGGAAAACTACAGCATCGTAGGATCCTACGGTTGAAATTCGTGGGATTTCAAGGCAGTGTTGTACTCATCTCTCCAACTCCGTCAGCTCCTAGTATATCACAAACACTGTGTGTCTGTAGACTTATGGATGAGTAGACTGAACAGTGGGCAGGATAGGAGCTTGAATGATCTCATCTATGGCCCAGTGAAAGTTGACTGATTTTCCCAGACTGACTGTAGGCAGGTAAAATAGGAAAAGCATTCTTTAGCAATATGCCACTAATTTCTTGGCTACTTTGCTGGAAAGTTAAATACACATCTAGTTATTTGGGGGTGATTTGGTCTCAAAGATAAGAGCTATCTTGGCTCTATTTCACCACCTTCAGGTAAGCCAGCAAGTTGTCCCTTACTTGCAGCTGCTTCTATCTAGTACATGCTAGGAGATCCACACCTCTCCATGCCAAGGTGTCCTAGATGTGGTTCTAGTCTCATCCCTTTTAACAATTTCCCATATCCTGAACTAGCCCTGAGAGGTTAGTTTCAATTCCTCTTTAACTTAGTCTCATGGGCTTTATTTTCGAAAGCAAATCTCAAGAAGTGCAATAAACATTAAAGCTGTTTAAATGGGATAAATGAAAGTGGCATCATGGAGACCAAGGGACCCTTCAATGGAATATGAATTTAAGTGGAAGGAGAAGCGTGTGAAAAGGAAGAGGCTAATATTGCCACTTTGGCCTTTGTTCCCTTGGTGAATGTAGGGCAGGTGCTCTTGACTTCCTAGATAGACATGTGTCCTCATTACCCTTCTCTCTTCCAGAAGGAGATCTTACTTCATAGTCAATAAATATTTCTTGAAATACTTAGGTTTTGCCCTTGGAAGTGCTTAAGAATGACAGTAATTATTACCCTCATGCCTTCTTCTAAAGAGGTCCCAAGCCATAAATCTAGGACAATGTGAGGAATGATTCCTTTTAGATGCTAAGTGCCTACCAGCCTTTTCATATACTGTTAGAAATTCATCAAATGGCATAACCCATGGGCCAGGGCCAAGAGAACTAAGCAAGTCTTTAAATAGCTGCAGCATCCCAACTGCCAAATTTCCTATAAAGGAAAAGAATCACATGCCCATGGTCATTACCAGGTCAAGCAACAGCTTGGGGTTGGTTGAGAATATTTTGCCATCAAATCTAGTGGGGGACCATGTTCCAAAGGGGCATTCCCTATGTCTGGCTTCTATAGTTTAAGGACTTCAATTAGGAAATATTCTTTGAAAAGACAAATTATTGTCTTATCATAATCATTAAATTATAATAGGGTAAAATGTAGGGAAGATGTCTCAGTGGGCAAAGGTGCTTGCCACCAAACCTGATGACCTGAGTTTGATTCTTGAAAGCCAAATCTTAAGTGAGGACCAACTCCTACAAGTTTTCCTTGCTATGTGCACACATGCGTGAGTGTGGAAGCTATAAACTTGCAGTTAACTATAGATAGGGCAGAGTGCAGAATGTTCTTCCCACAAGGTGGCCTTCAAGACAAAATTGCATAAGCTATGATAAATGAATTCACTTGGAAGCAAGAACATGAACAGAATGCCATCCCTTGTTCAAATTATCTCTGTGGGAAATGAATATTTTTAAAAGGAATATTTTCAGCTCTTTTCACATGTCCAAAGATAATAAAATTTAACAGCACAGATATTCATTTCTTCACTGTACTTGTATTTGATGAAGCTAACAGTAAACATCACTTCATGTTTAGCTTGTTTTAATAATAAAAAAATAACTGCTCTGTTTACACCACTCTTGAGCTCAGAAGCCTGGAGTGCCATGTTGTTTCCCCACAAAGATCTTTGGAATATATCTTTCAATTCTCAAGACTTAGCCTCAGTGGTGAAAGGGTGGATCAACACATGAGCATTTGAACACATGCATACACACAAAGCAAATGTAATAAAAGTAAATTTCTGCTTAAATAAAATAAAAATTGTATGATTTTGTGTGTGTGAGAGAGAGAGTAATAATAGTCTTCAAAACATCAAACATGGTCATCCTAACCTTGAAAGCAGAAGGAGAGGGTCTTCTAGTTAATTATAGCAAGAACTATCAGTTAAATTTTTCTGGAGGATCAGCAGCTTAGTGGAAAACCACTGTAAAAAGGATATTGGGTGGGTTGAAAAACAACTCAAAAAAAAGAAAGAAAGAAAAAGAAAGAAAGAAAGGAGGGAGGGAGGGAGGGAGGGAAGGAAGGAAGGAAGGAAGGAAGGAAGGAAGGAAGGAAGGAAGAAAGAAAGAAAGAAAGAAAGAAAGAAAGAAAGAAAGAAAGAAAGAAAGAAAGAAAGAAAGAAAGAAAGAAGGAAATTAAAAATCCAGTCCCCTGTCCTTGAGAGGTGACTTATTTGGAAATAGGATATTGCCAGCATGATTAAAGGTCATAAAATAAGCATAGTCCAGAAGGCACACTCACAGCAGAACCTTTCTCAGAGACTCCAGGAAGAACTGGCTCTGCCGACTCTTAGACTTTAGACTCTGACCATTCCCACCCCCAGAACTGAAAGGACCCATGCTTGCTCCTTTAAGCCACTCTGTTCATGATCATTTATCATTTATTGCAGCAAACCTAAGAAATCAACACAGTCCTTTAAGTGTGAGCATAAAAGTAAATGAAAAATGGCATGCAGAAAGTAGCACTTCTACAGGTTATAGGAACCTGGGGGTTTTCTTTGTTGTTGTTGTTGTTGTTGTTGTTGTTGTTTTATTTTTAGGATCTAAGTGTATCAGAAGAAGGACCAAGCAAATGTGCTTACATTCTAAAATTCTTTTTTCCTGAAATCTCTATGAAATTAAAGTGCTGGGCTAAAGAAAAGATATTTTCTCATACCCTTGGGGAAAAGAACTTAGGATCCCTGAATAAGAGGGACCAGGGTTTTGTTTACAGGCAACCACTGAGAATCCTCCTTGGGCAACACTTGGATAGTGTCAGTCAGGGGTTGTCCTCTGGAATACTGTCTCTATGAGGGAGAAGACAGGATGTTCCTTCCTCCACGGGGTAGCACACAGGGTAGAAAAGGAACTTATGCTAGGAGAGACGGGGAGGAGTTGGCAGGCTTTATCCAGAAGAGCTCAGGGAAGTGTTGGAATGTAACTGGTTTGGTATCATTTATCTTACTTGCATCAGGCAGTTGGCATCAGACTGAAATGCAAGTCAGAGGCTACGGAGGCCATTGGAGGAGTGGCTATGAGGGCAAAACCCTGTGGAAGTGATGAGCAGGTAGGAGGATCGCTGACCTACTTTTGCTTGATAGTTGTTGAAGCGGAATAAGAATTACTCACAATTCTGGGCAATAACAGCCATGTTGGATGCTAGTTCAGCAATTAAGTAACAGCTGTTTCTAAGAGGGATATCCCAGCAGTGACCAGGAAAAAACAAGTCCAGGAACACTGTTATGTGCTACCCTAAGAAAATCATCTGCATCCCTTAATTACATGGAATGATTTGAGATTGGCAGTGACTTTAGCTAACGAAGCCTAGGGTCAGAGCCCCATGATGAGTAATATACTTGTCAACTTGACTGGGTTCAGAAATGCTTAGGGGGCTGGTGAGGCATATCTCCTCTGCTGTGACTGTGTAGGCATTTCCAGAGAAGAACTGCTCTGAGTGTGGGTAACATCATCCCATGGCTTGGTTGGGGGGCAGGACTGAGTCAAAACGGAATGGGGAGTACTGACATTCCCCCTTCTGGGTTTGCTGGTCAGCCATGATGGTAACAGCAGCCTTATGCCCCTACCATCTCAGCTGCCATGCCTTCTCCAACCACAAAGGCCTTTAGTCTTCTCACACCATGAGTCAAAAATAAATCCTTCTCCTAAGTTGTTTCTTGCTTGATATTTGATTACTGTGGTGAGAAACGTAACTCACTCACAGCAGGCTATTGTTTCAACATCAGATTCTATCTTAAACATCTACATGACCCCACACACTCCACGTCCCAACAACATATGCAAAGCCTGGGGTGACCTGCCACTTTATATACCGCTAAGCTGAGACTCAAGGTGTCAGCTCTGTAGCGGCTGATTCTGTTCACTGCAATTTAATGTTCAGCTGACTGGAAGATGTTGTAAGCCATCCAGCCTTTGGGGGGAAAACAGTAGAAGTCAATTTCGTCTCCTTATCTGTCTGTCTTTCAACTCTCATTCACCAACTAGGGCTGAGATTCACACTGCCTCCATTCAATCCTCTGGGAGCATAAATCTAGAATCTCCTTTTCTTTCTAAAGTAGTTTTCTAACTAAAATCATGTTAAGTATACCAGTAGCTCTTCTGATTAACTCATTTTTTCCCTTCTCACTCCAGCCCAAAGATTGATTGATTGATTATATGTAAGTACACTGTAGCTGTCCTCAGACACACCAGAAGAGGGCATCAGATCTCATTAGAGATGGTTGTGAGCCACCATGTGGTTGCTGGGATATGAACTCAGGACCTCCAGAAGAGCAGTCAGTGCTCTTAACCACTGAGCCATCTCTCCAGCCCTTTGATTAACTCTTAAATAAGCACTTAGAACTTGAAGGCTTTTTTGAAGTCCTTTCTGACTGTCTGATCTTTTCTGCCCTCTTTGGCAAGGTATGGTCTTACTTAGAAATAGCTCCTCATGATAGAATGCACTGGCTAACATATTTATTTTTAGCCTAAACAAATCTGACTTAAGTGATAGCAAAGAGTCTTTGTCTTCTTTGTCTTGGTTTGAAATTGCTTTTGTATAATCTTAGGCTAACATCTTTTTCTTTCCTCAAGGGAGGATTTCTACCTATCAGACATTTTTTAGCTCTAACTATTTCTTGGCTCAGACCAAAGTAGTCCCTCAACTGCTCCCATATGCAAAATTTTGGGAAATTTATATTGCTTTAGTTTGCTTTTGTTTTCTGGGTACTGGGTATTGAACCCGAGGACTTGTACATGTACTAGACAAGTACCTACATTCACTCTGCTATACCCACACCTATTTATTAAGTCGTTCCCGTTGGTCTTGAACTCGCTCTGTAGTCTAGGCAGGCTTTAAAACTGTCATCTCCCTGATTTGGCCTGCTGAGTAGCTGGGATTACAGGTCTGTACCACCAGGATTGACTTATACTGTTTTATTATGTTCTGGAAGGAAAGAAAGTATCCTTGGTGGGGGAGGGGAGAAACACACTAAAGGAACAAAGATTACTTGAGAGTGCGTAGAATCTGAACAATTGCTTATAAATGCACTTCTGTGATTTTTTAAAAGAAAACATTCTTTCTCTACATAAATCATACTTATTTAGAATCCCACTCCAAAGTGAGAATTTACCTGCCTTTAAAATCAACTACTATGCAACATATTGTGGTAATGGGGCAGAAACATATGCTTTCTCTGTCTGAGATTTCATTTAAAGCAGAAGACACTCATCCTTGCACTGTCTTCTCTTCTTGCCTCACTTCCTGTCTTTCTTCAGTCTCACCTACCAACTGGAGAACTAGCCTAATCAACTTCCCTTCCTACATGGGTCTCACAACCACAGGTTCAATCAAGGACCCAGCATTCATAAAAATTACTACATTTATACATAATACAGGCATACTTTTTACATCATTATTCCAAAACTAATACAGTACAAAACTATTTACATAGCAGTGTAAGGAACCTAGAGATGGGTCAAAGTACACAGGAGGATTAGTTAAATTATACATAAATACTACCAGTGTAGATAAGAGACTTGAGCATCCCAAGATTTGGGTACCCATGGAGGTTTAAGACAAATAACCATGAGCACTAAGAGTTATTAGCTTCCTATTACTGCCATTACATATTGCTGTCAACTTAGTGATTTGAAACAGCATGTAGTTTGGGGTACCATAAATCTGAAACAACTTATATTGAGGCAAAAATCAAAGGGTCAGCAGGCCTATGTTCTTGTTAAAAGGTCCAAGGGACAATATATTTCCTTGCCTGTTTCAGCAGCTAGGCTACCAGAATTCTTTGTCTAGTTGTTGCTTCTTCTATCTATAAAACATATGGTTCCAGCTTGTATGTCTAAGGGCCCATCTCATTCTTCTACCTTTGTCTCTTTTGTCTCCTTTGGATAAGGTCCCTACTAAGTGTACTGGGCTTGTCTTGGTGATCTATAAAAATCTTAAGATCCTGCTAACTCTGTGTCCTGAAGTTTTCCAGTAGAGCAACATTCTATGCGTTTCCTTCTTTCACTGACGAGTCATGATGAGCTAAAGAGTGCTCACCCTTCACAGTCTTTGTTCACCTACATCCTCAGCGTATGCCTGGCTTTGGAAAGAGCGTCATTGTGCGTACATCAGGTAAGCTGAGATGATGTCATATTGAGTGATGATGGGCCCTCAGTCCAATATTACTGGTGTCTTTACAGGCAGAAATGTTGACCCTGAGACACACAGGAAGAAGGCCCTGTAACAACAGAGGTAGAGCATGGAATAACACAGCTGCAAGGCAAGGAAGGTAAAGGTGCTATTGACAGTCAGAAGCCAGGAAAGGGCTGGAAAGAGGCTTCTTAGAAGTTTCAGGGGGAAGCATAGCCCTGTGAACAGCTTGACTTCAGATCTTTAGTTTCCAGAACTGTGGAAAGATAACTTTCTATTGTCTTTAGCTGTCAGTTACGGTGTGTTATCTTGGCAGTCCCAGAAACTAACCAGATGTGTGAGTAATGATATTATTTTGTTCATGTTCTGCATTTTGCACAGAGGAAGTTTGACTAGCTGGTCCACCCCAAAGAGCTTTCTTTATTCTACTTATAAGACACAAGGGTCTTTGCAGATTATTGACCATAGAGGAATTTTAATCCAGCAACATGGGTGCTCTGGCTGCTCTGGCAAGGATTACACCCAAAGATATTTTAGGTCTATGTGGTCTGGCTGGAATATAGACATGCCCTTAGTACACTGTCTTAGTCAGGGTTTCTATTCCTGCACAAACATCATGACCAAGAAGCAAGTTGGGGAGGAAAGGGTTTATTCGGCTTACACTTCCATGCTGCTGTTCATCACGAAAGGAAGTCAGGACTGGGACTCAAGCAGGTCAGGAAACAGGAGCTGATGCAGAGGCCATGGAGGGATGTTCCTTACTGACTTGCTTGCTTCTCCTGGCTTGCTCAGCCTGCTTTCTTATAGAACCCAAGACTGCCAGCCCACAGATGGTACCACTCACAAGGGGCCCTCCCCCCCTTGATCACTAATTGAGAAAATTCCTTACCGATGAATCTCATGGAGGCATTTTCTCAACTGAAATTCCTTTCTCTGTGATAACTTCAGCTTGTGTCAAGTTGACACACAAAACTAGCCACTACATACACATCTTTAATCCCTAATGATGAAAGTAAGGTTAGTTTGTAGAAGGAAGCAGCCATGTTTGAAAGTGACATCTAATTGAGAGACAGACAAAGTGACAAATCAAAGAAGTATTTGACAGAATGAGTCAGAGAGGACACACCCAACTCTAACAAGAACAGCACAGGAAAGAGAGACTACTTAATAGCAAGAGAGAAGGGGGCTGTTTTATTGGGACAGTTTTACAGAGGCAGTTTGCAGGTTAATAGATTGCCAGAGTTAGTTTGAGGCCAAACAGAGCAATTCAGTGAGAAACTGAGAGAATCCAGTCTGAATCAATCAGCTTGGAGAGGAATTTTGAGCCAGAAAGGCTGAGTTAAACCAGCCAGCCAGAGTTTAGAAAGAACTAGAAAGGGTAATCTTATTCATCAGTAAGCCTCCAAGACAAAAAATACATTTACAATTTACTGTGCCTGGGGCTTCTTTGGTTGAGAAGTTTATGCTATCTCCTAACAAATACACAATCAAGAGATGTATTAATCAGGGATTACAAAGTATTGTAGGATAGTCAATGTTTTTGAATTCCCAGATCAAAAAGCACAGTTTTTTGGTTTGTGGTTTGTTTTTGTTTTTTTTTTTTTCCAAACTTTGAAATACAGTAACCAAGTGCTGCCTTTTAAATATATAGGCATAGTAATGAGAGAGTGCATTTCTCTGAGAAACAGATAGTATTTCACCCAAGTGGGGATCAAATGTGGTTATCACTAACATGTTAATGTTATCAGCAATGAGATGTCACATCACTGTGAATTTCAATTCACAGGTAAATAAGCAGTTTATCACTGAGAAGACCTTCTCCCACAAATAAGTAACACCAGCACTGATGTAAATTCACAAGCACATTTTAATTGAGTATTTTGATTCTGTGAAAGGCATGTACTGTTAAATTCCCCTCTCAATATAAATCTTTTAGCTTAGCATCAAATTGTAGATGAATGACTTTAAATTCAAGTTTAAGTGAAAGCACCTCAATATTTCAATTAAAACAATTTTGAACTAGGGAACTTTCCTTTGCCTCTATAGTAAGATCCAACATACAGACAACTAAACAAAAACAAAGACTAGCACATGATCTATATACCACACTATGAACCTGCATGCAGGTTTGTAACTGAATGCAGATTCCACATTTTTTATTTCTCCATTGGCAACACTGGAAATAAAGAAGTCATCCAAACATTCAAATGACTCTAATTTTTGTAATGACTTTTCCACAGCCTAAGTTTGTCATGAAAATACTCGTTGGACTTGTAGTTTCAGGTAGGATTCATAAGGAAATGCTAGCAAGCCTGCATCAAAACTAATTTCCAAAGATTTTCAGGATTAGTCATGGCTGAAGACAGTTCTCAAAAAAATTGTCTTAACCCTGAAATCAAAACATCACAGCCCAAATTGAGCTTTATTACATGCTTAATGATAAAACTCCATAGACCTACCAATGGCTGTGTCCATGGAAGTTAAGCATTAATCATTTTAATACTGTACATATTGAATCAATAGCACATGGTAGACTATCTGCTGATAACACCATAAAAAAGCACAGACTCTAAACATCTTAAATTGTTTCCAGATGTATGAATTCACCCATCACAGGTTTTCACTGTCTTGTGTATGTCTACTGCCACTGAGTTTGGCATAGCATATTCCACCTCAGGTTGTACTAAATTCATTGTTGGTTTGTTTGTTTTTTCAATTTCTTTGAAAATATTCTTACTTCTAGTTGCTCCATGCTGGCTATTTATAAAAATCAACTCTCTAATAACTCCCAAACTAGCTTCAAGTCTCCAAATAGATACAAAGTGGGCAATTTCAGTAGAGTCTGTGAGCTGGTCAAGAGATGACAGTTGCTCTAAGTCATTTGTCTTTTCTTTTAATTACTAATTAAAATTAATGTTGTGCTCAGCACCCTCAATGCCCAGCAACTGTCTTCTCCAGGAGAAGCCTTGTTAAGCTTGTTTTCTCCTGACAGCTCTATAGCTGCCGCAGTCAATGCAACTTAGTCAACTTGCTGTTGTCAAATAGCTTTCCTTGCTTGACTAGTGAAGAGCTACTCCCAAAATTTTTTGGTTGCAAACTTTATTTTTGTGAAGAACTTTGGCCATAAAGAGAAATATGTTTTAAAATTTCCTAATCATTGCTTTCCCATGAGCAGGAAATTTTGGCATAATTATTTAGTCTAGTTATGTTGATAGATATCATGGGGTTTTATACAATGCTACTATCAGTATCAATCACAAAACAGTTTATACTCTCTTGTACCTGAAAATGTGATACTAAATGTACATTTCTCCTTTTTTTCCTCGGTGCCTTAATAGATTTACTGATTTCATTAATAACTAACCAGTAAAATAAAATAAAATAAAAATAAAAGGAGGGGTAGGGAGAAGAACAGCAGAGAGTTGGGAGTAAGAGATGAAAGGGAGAGGAAAGAGGGACAAGGAAGAACGTGGAGGCAGGAGGGATAGCACTATACATCATTTGACACACTGGTGAATTCTAGCAGCATCTTGAGTGATAGCCTCATGCCAAGCCACAGTGCAGAGTGATGAAAGTACCACGAAGCCTGGGTCTCTGCCACGCATCTCTGCAATTCTAGTTTGAAAGCACACAGACAGCTGTAAATGGATGACTTCTTTTTGACCAACTCTTTGCTAACAATACTGCTATTGTAATTCTTTGCTAACAATGAATAGCCCCCTATCCCACAGAGGGTTCTTTTAAAAGATGTAAACCACTGGACATGTGGGTCTGTAATCCTGGCACTTGAAAGACAGAGAAAGGAGACTACACGTTCGAGGAAAGCCTGGTCTACTAAGCCAGGCCCAGTCCCCAGGTTCTCTAGCTACAGAGCAAAACCCTGTCTCCATCCCTTCTCCAAAACAACAAAAAGTTCTAAGACACATTAGTTGTCAGGTTTTGGGAATGAGAAGAGAGGTTGACTAATTGGAGTAGCAGGATCATGTGTCTCCTAAGGATGGCGACAGCTTCAAGAAGCTTTAACCACTAAGGAGGGTGGGCATCTCTAGGGGCAAATCTCCTCCACTTGATCTCAGCTAAAATATTTGGAAAACACTGAACATATCCAGAGGTGTTCCTTGTCCATCACTTTTATGATATGAGATAAGCCCAAAGGGATGTCCAAATGTATTCTTGCCCACTGTTTTAACCTCTCAAACATGTGTTCCATAATCTTCAACAATATCCTCAAAACTGTGTCCACCACCTTTCCTTTTAGAGCTATGAACTTAAACTAAGCACGCTTAAGAATGCAATTCTTAACTGAGCATGCTCAGGTATGTACTCTTAACTGAGCATGCTCAGGAATGTGCTCCCCTCTGAAGAGTTTTTTAATTTACTGCTTACAGGCTTCTCTCAGACTTCCTTTGTTCAAAGTGGTCATCATCTTGTAAATAATTCCTTTGCTCCTCTTACCTCCAATAGATAATACATCTCTCTCAGCTCTTTTATTTCTTAGCTGTGTTTGTTTTGGGTTCTATGTTCACCAAGATGTGAACCCAATCATTTAGCTATAGATTGACAACTTAGCTTGAGACATCCTACTCCAAGGCACTGGGGATTTGTTGCTCAACTCCTAATAAGACAGCCAAGGAAGTATGGTAGCATGTCCCAAGCTGACCTGTACGGCTGGAAAAGAGGCTCAAGCCAGTGAAGGAGCATCTTCTTGAGGAATGACTCACTGGTTCTGCTGTGTCATCAGGCTTCTATGAGAACTTGGCAGATAATTCCAAACCTTTTGTTCAGAAGTTTCCTGAAACCAATGAACAGTACTGAACTCTTGAGTCAGCTAATAGTCACCATAGCAGAGCTAATAGGACAGAAAAGCACTCAAGGTCAGCCATGAACCCAAGACTACATTTTAATTTTAAGGTCTAGAGGTGAGGGTGATTGTGTACGACTCTTACTGGGGAGACACCACACATACCATACACACACACACATACACACACACACACACACACACACACACACACACACACACACACACACACACACACACACCCCTATTCACCTGCTATAGGGAACCTACAACAGACCAAAGTAACTATTCTATCAAAGTCTGACTCGGTGAACCGGTGAGTTTTTGTTTTTGTGTTTTTAAATTGAGGTTGCTGACAGGGTTGTGGGTGAAGGGTTACTTAAAGGAGCAAGGATGACTCAAAAGTAATTGCATCACCCAGAAGCCTACCCTCACAGAGTGATGACTCACCAACCCTGCAGCCCTGAAGCAATCGAGTAATTTACCGGCAGCTCAACTGGGCCAAGGATCTCTGCTAAGCAGTTCAGCTGATCAGAGTGCCCCTGCCCCCACTCCTCCCCTGCATATGTTTATGATGTCTGTAAGTTGGCAAGAAGGGAGTATAGATCATATTTCAACTTTCCTAGACTTGTGAAGTTTGTTTTCTCCTGAGTTTCATGACCATCCTCCTTCCAGAGGGAGGGAATGTTTCCACTGGGAGGAAATGACTTTAAAACGAAGGTGAAAGAGAGCCTGTCTGTGGGCTGCCAGTAGGCCAGAAACTGTGGCCTCCATCTTGGGTTAGAGATCTGAACATAAACGGCTTCAGAGAAGGTCTTCTAGTTAAGAGAAGTTGAAGTCCTGGTGGCCAGTAGTTTCACGTTTGGGGTTTGGGAAACATCAACCCTGAAGATTTGAATAAAGAAAAGCAGCTCTGACAGGGAGAGTAGGGTCCCTCCAGGTCAGCTTTTATAATCTGGAGCTCACAGGTGGGTTGTGTGACACGTTCAATGCTGTAAAAATGCCAGAGCCAAAATCTTTATCTGCATAAATAGTGAAGTCTCATTTTAATTGGGCTTTTTATTTCTAATAAGGAAATAAGTTGTTCACACTGGAGGAGAGTTGCTTCTTCTATTATTGTCAGATTGTGACTCTTTACCAAAAGATACACACACACACACTCACACACACACACACACAGAGAGAGAGAGAGAGAGACAGACAGACAGACAGAGACAGAGAGAGACAGAGAGACAGAGAGACAGACAGAGACAGACAGAGAGACAGAGAGGCAGAGACAGAGAGAAACATGAAGAGAGACAGACAGAGACAGAGAAGGGGGGCATATAAGTGAAAGGCTCTCTTTGGGGCTGAGGAATGTGACACACTGCAGTTTCCAATGCCACTATGACAAATGTATATGCAATGGAGAATTGGGAGCAGTGACTGAGTGGTGGAGAGAGATGGAACTAGAGACACAACGGCAGTCATAGGTGTGTGAGAAGCCGGGGGTGGATGGAAGAACATGTCATTGCTGAGTAGGGCCTAAAGAGTGCTATACAGAAGCCTGGAGTGTGCACTCCAACTCAGAGTGCTGAACACTCTGCTCAGCCTCACAACCGCCCTGAACAGTGACTGGATGTCCAAGATAAAGAATGGATTCTTTTCTGTAGTAGACCGCCTTGAAAGATCTCTAGGCTCCATGCTGTACCTGGAAAGTACTTAGGTCTGTGGTCTACTGCCCCAGACCATACTGAAGCCTGAGGTTCATGTGACTTTTTGAAGTCCTACAGTATCCAGGAGTCATGTCGATGTCCTGGCCTAAGATACCACTGAGAGCCACACAGATATCCTCAGTCTAGGCTGATGCCTGAGTCTGTGCTCATGTCCAGGTCCATGTTGTTGCCAGGGCCATACTAATGTTAGTAGACTGCTCTGCTACCTAAGGCCATGGTGATGTCTGGGTCAGTGTTATCTCAGAGGGCCATGTCTGGGATCATGGTCTTACTGCGTCTGGGGTCTATGGTGATGTCCATGACCCATGTTACCACCAAAAGCCATGTGGCTGTCCAAGGTCTGTGCTGCCACTGACAGTCATGTCTGGCTTTGTAGTCCATGGCCTGGTTACTACTGAAGACCAAGTGGGTGTCTGTAGTCTGTTCTGCAGCCTGAATCCATGTTTATGTCCATGGACTGTGCTGCCTATGTGGGCTGTATTGATGGGAGTGGCCTGTGCTGTCATCTGAGGCCATGGTGATGTCTGAGTTCACCCTGCCATAGAGGACCATGTGTGGGTGGCATGTTGATGACTGTGGTCTGTACTGACACTGGGGAGCATGCTGATGTCCAGGGTATATGCCGACACCAGAGAGTATGTGGATGTCTGTGGTCCCTGCAGTCTCCAGAACCAGGTATAAGTCCATGATTCATGCTCCTACTCACTATAAAGGGCAAGGAAACTATATTTGCCATCATATTGATGGCTACAGACTCACAGTTGAGAAAGAGGGACACAGAAGACTCTTGTGACAACCCCTACATCTACCCCACCACACCTCCCAAAAATGTAACAGCCTAGACAGAAAGTCACCAAAGAAAACTCTTTAAAATTGTGATAAAGATGTTGAAGTGTTTGAGATGTAAACGAATGGAATGATTAATAAAAATAAATAAATTAAGAAAAAAGATGCTGAAGTGTAACTTCCACAATCAGTGGCTTCTAGTAGGGATTTGGATGGAGAAGGATTCAGTAATTTTTAAGGGGCTAGCCACCAGTGTTTGGCCATGTTTCATTGGATCTATGGACAACAGAAATTGGACTTGTTTCTCTTCCTCCTCCTCCTTCTGTTCCTCCTCTTCCTCTTTCTCCTCTTCCTCCTCCTCTTCCTCTTGCCTTCTTCATTTCTTCTTCATTTCCTTTCTCCTTCTTTTTCTTTTTCTCCTTCTTCTCCTTCTCCTTCTTCCTCCTCCTCCTTTCACAAGGGTGGAGGTGTAACACAAGGGTAGGGGACCAGGACTGGGAAAAGAGTGTCCTCAGGATTCATGTTGTGAACTTCACAAATATTCAATAAAAATATTATTAAAAAAACTAAATATCAAGAAAACAAATAACCCAATTAAAAATGGGATCTAGATCTAAACAGAGAATTCTCAACCGAGGAAACTCAAGTGTGTCAAAGACATTGAGAAATGTTCAACATCCTTAGTCATCAAGGAAATGCAAATCAAAACTACTTTGACATTTCATCATATACTAGTCAGAATGTAAGATCAATTAAAAAAGTGACAGCTCATGCTGGCAAGCATATGGAGTCAGGGCACCACTCATCCATTGCTGGAGGGAGTGCAAGCTTACCCAACCACTATGGCGATCAGTGTGGCAGGTTCTCATCTATCCCAAGATCCAGATCTACCAAACTACCCCTCAAATGTCCCCTAATTTTAACTGTCTCTCTCATATTTCCTCCCTTATCCCCTCTCTTCTCGCTCCCCCACTTGTTTCTCCTATTCTAGCTCCTTCTCCATCCACCCATAACTATCTGGTGTATTTCCCTTTCCTAATAAGATGTCTGTAGCTTCTAAGCCCTTATTCTATATCTTCCAAGAAATCAAGGACTTCTATATCAACATGATCAAAACTCATGAACTCACAGAGACTGAGGCAACATGCACAGAGCCAGGTCTTCTGACTATAAAAGTTATTATTTCCAGTTTGGTGTTTTTATGAGATCCCTGAATGTGAGTCCAAATGGGTCTTTGATTGTTGTGTTTTCTCCATTTGCCTTGTCCAACTCTGTTGTGTTATTTTTGTTTTATCTTATTATATTTTATTTTATTATATGTTATCTTTATTCCTTAGAATTATTCTTCTTTAGAATTACTACTCCTTAGAAACCTGATTGTTTTCTAATGAGCAACAGAAAGGGAGTGGAGGAGAAAGGGGGTGGAGAGGAACAGGGAGGAGTAGAGGAAGGGGAAGCCACAATCAGGATATATGATGTGAGAGAATAAACCTATTTTCAATAAAAGGAAAAATTATTTTTAAAAAGAGTTAAAAAGTCCTACTAATGAATGTAAACATGTATGAAATAATACAAGACTAAAATGTGTTTTAATAAGAAAATATAAGAAACAAATAATGTTCTTTCATTGAATAAAATAATGATTTTGTTTGATTTAAAGTCTTATTTAAGTCTTGTTTCAAAATATAAATTTAAGGAAATGTATCAAAATAAGTATCAAAAAAGCAATCAGTAAGGTAATGGATAAAATATGAAGGAAGCTGTAATTATGAAGTTGTGGTTTTGGTGAGGAAAAAAAATTGTGAGACAAGGTCTCACTATGTGTCCCTGGCCAGCCTGGAACTCATTATATAGACTAAACTGGGACTGAGCTCAGTTTCCCCATGCCTCTGCATTCTGAGAACTGGTATTAAAAGCATTTGTCACTACATGTGTCAATGAAAGAAAACTGTTAAAGAATTTTGCATAAAAAATAATTGTTTGCTATAAAATTTTGTCCTAAAGTATAATAACTACAAAAAGTTATATATACACCAAATAAAAGTCTTATAACATGTGGTAACCAGATCACCCCTTCCTTGTGTCCAGAGAAAAAGCCAAAAGTGGCTACAGAATCAGAGGTTATCTTTGAGGTGATCAGCTACGGGATTTGTAGTTGAAGAGGAATTAAACATCAGGAAGCCAGCTGCCTTGCCTTCAATCCCCTCCAGCTAACCAGAAGGAAGAAGACACCTCATGCAAGGGCCCCATCAGCCCTTGTCACAGTCACAGTGAGCCAAACCAGCATGATTTCTACAATCAGAAGGGAATTGTGGAAGATGGAATGGTCAAACCATGCAGAGACAGAGATATAGAAAGAACCTGTGTCTCCTCCCAAACAGATCAGAACTGACAGCAAAGGTCCTGACTCAGCTTCCTTTAGTACAGCTTAGGTTCCCTCTGAGGATCCTTGGGTTATAATAGTCCCAAGTGGAAGAAAAGATGGAGTTTTATTCAGTGTGAGAACAGCATACTATTGACTACTGAAAAGATGTCCTATCCAAGATGGGGTATGACACGAGGGTGTCAAGAAAAGAAGAAACAACAGTTTTACCAGCCTCTGACCTCTGAAGTAAGTTCAAAGATTCGAAAGCATTCATTTGTGTGTGTTCATTCCCTTTATAATAGGATCTGTTAGATGAGCAGCCACTGACTACCAGGACTGATAGCAGGACATCAGTGGCGTAGACACAAGCTCATCACCTGCTAAGAAGCAGCACAAATGTCACAGCATCTGGTTTAGCTCCTGGGTGTTCCCATCTGACTGTAAGTTGGTCACTCAGCCTAGTCATTCTGTTGCTGATGTCATGGGCCTTCTAATTCTTGATTTTTCAGAATTAATGGACCAGGTATATTCAAGCAAAACCCAACAACAACAACAAAAAGTACTTTCTTCCTGAATTCCTGCCAACTGCTTAAAAGCATCGATTTTCAGTAGGAGGAACTGTCAGTCAGTGGTCAGTGTCAGACTGCCTAAGTATTAGTCTCTGAACACTAGTACAGGTCTCCCATCTGAATTTCAACTCCAAATGCTGACATAATATCTCTGACATTGCTCTGGAATTATTAGTAGGGAGGCCATTAACCGGTGTCCACATTCCAGGCATGTCTTCACAGTGTCCCATGGTCATGGTACAGTCTGGAAAGAGATCTTTTCAATGCCACCAACAGAGAAGTTAATTATGGAAAGGATAGCTTAATCCTTAGAGTAAGCTATGACAACAGTATCCCTTTCTCCGTATCTTTTCAGCTGACCTGTTGACACAGCAGTGCTTTGGTCTGGATTCCCCAGGACATTACATCTATATTTTCCAGGCTACAGAAATTAGTGATGTAAACTGCTGATGTGATTCATGGCTTACGTCATAATTACATGTGTCTTATAATAAAACCCTTACAAAGGGAGTCAGAGGCATGGCACTCGGCTGCCCCAGTGAACCTAAAACCTAGCTTGCTTCCTCATGAAGGGAGGAGCTCTGGCAGTTTCATGAAAATGACTCACTTTCAACTTCTCCAGGAAGAAACAGTGAAGCATCTGAAGACACGTGTGTAGGTAAGACAGCTGCCTTTAGGGGCAAACCCTTTATTACCACACCTTCAAAATGCCTTTCCTGTTTATCAGTTGAAACTTTTTAAAGAAATTTGAGGATGCTTTCAAGTGTTCTTGGCCAACATTTTTCTTATATACTTGGGAGTGGTGTGGTGTGGTGTGTGTGTGTGTGTGTGTGTGTGTGTGTGTGTGTGTGTGTGCGCGCGCGCGCACATGTGCCAAGGCTAGAAGTTGACACTTGGAGGTCTTTCTCCTCTGCTCTCCACTAAAAGTCAATAGTTTTTCATAAATGAATCAGAAAAATCAAGGACACGGGGCAAATAGCCACCCTCAAAACTACATATACAAAATGCAAAGAATAGCAGAGGAAATCAACTTAGTGAGTATGTGTGGCTCAGGTAATCAGACCTTTCCCTCCACCATAGCATGGTATTAGCAGAGCTCAGAGCCTCTCCTCTCCTCCATCGCTCCTACACCACCATGTCAACAAGTTCTAGTGTAATAGTTTACAACTGAGGATGACACAAGACAACTCCTGTTTAAGAAGATCTCAGAGTTCTTTGTATATATTGGATATTAGTCTGATGTAGGATTGCTCAAGATCCTTTCCCAATCTGTTGGTTGCCGTTTTGTCCTATTGACAGTGTCCTTTGCCTTACAGAAACTTTGCAATTTTATGAAGTCCCATTTGTCGATTCTTTCTCCTGTGCCCATGTGTTTGAGGCTTTTCCCCACTTTCTCTTCTATTATATTCAGTGTATCTAGTTTCATGTGGAGGTTCTTGATCCACCTGGAATTGAGCTTTGTACAGGGAGATAAGAATGGATCAATTTGCATTCTTCTACATGTTGACCTCCAGTTGAACCAGCACCATTTGTTGAAAATGCTGTCTTTTTTCTACTGCATGGTTTTAGCTTCTGTGTCAAAGATCAAGTGAACATAGATGTGAGGGTTCATTTCATTTCTGGGTCTTCAATTCTATTCCATTGATCTACCTGCCTGTCACTGTACCAATACCATACAGTTTTTATCACTACTGCTCTGTAGTACAGCTTGAGGTCAGGAATGCTGATTCCCCCAGATGATCTTTTATTGCTGAGAATAGTTTTCACTATCCTGGGTTTTTTGTTATTCCAAATAAATTTGAGAATTGCTCTTTCTGACTCTATGAAGAATTGAGTTGGAATTTTGATAGGAATTGCATTGAATCTATAGATTGCTTTTGGCAAAAATGGCCATTTTTACTATATTAATCCTGCCAATCCATGAGCATGGGAGATTTTTCCATCTTCTGAGATCTTCTTTGATTTCTTTCTTCAGAGACTTGAAGTTCTTGTCATACAGATCTTCTACTTGTTTAGTTAGAGTCACACCAAGATACTTTATATCATTTGTGACAATTGTGAAGGGTGTCATTTCCCTAATTTCTTTCTCAGACCATTTATCCTTTCAGTATAGGAAAACTACTGTTTTATTGGAATTAATTTTATATCCGGCCACTTTGCTGAACTTGTTTATCAGCTGCAGGAGTTCTTTGGTGAATTTTTTGAGATCACTTAAGTATACTATCATATCAACCTCAAATAGTGATAGTTTGACTTCTTCCTTTCCAATTTGTATCCCTTTGACCTCCTTTTATTGTCTAATAGCTCTAGTTAGAACTTCAAGTACTATATTGTATAGATTGGGAGAGAGTGGGCAGCCTTATTTAGTTCCTGTTTTTAGTGGGAATACTTCAAGTTTCTCTCCATTTAGTTTGATGTTGGCTACTGGTTTGCTGTATATTGCTTTTACTATGTTTAGGTATGAGCCTTGAATTCCTGATCTTTCCAAGACTTTTAACATGAAGGGATGTTAAATTTTGTCAAATGCTTTTTCAGCATCTAATGAAAGAGATTAGACTCCAGAGAACCAAATAACCCTGTCAAAAAAATGGGGAACAGAGCTAAACAGAGAATTCTCAACTGAGAAAACTCAAATGGCTGAGAAGCACCTAAAGAAATGTTCAACATCCTTAGTCATCAGGGAAATGCAAATCAAAACAACCCTGAGAGTCCACCTCACACCAATCAGAATGACTCAGGTGACAGCAGATGCTGGCGAGGATGTCGAGAAAGAGGAACACTCCTCCATTGTTGGTGGGATTGTAAGTTGGTACAACCACTCTGGAAATTGGTCTGGTGGCTCCTTAGAAAATTGGACATAGTACTACTTGAGGACCCAGCTATACCATTCCTGGGCATATACCCAGAAGATGCTCCAACATGTAATAAGGTCACATGCTCCACAATGTTCATAGCAGCCATATTTATGCTAGCCAGAAGCTGAAAACAACCCAGATGTCCATCAACAGAGGAATGGATACAGAAAATGTGGTACATTTACACAGTGGAATACCTCTCAGCTATTAAAATCAATGACTTCATGAAATTCACAGGCAAATGGCTAGAACTTGAAAATATCATCCTGAGCGAGGTAACTCAGTCACAAAAGACCACACATGGTATGGACTCACTGATAAGTGGGTATTAGGCAAAGAGCATGGAATACTCATGATACAACTCATGGACCTCATGAAGCTCAAGAGGAAGGAAGACCAAAGAGTGGATGGAACAAAGAAGGGGGAACAAAATAATCAAGGGAAGTAGAGGGTGTGAGGGACTTGGAAGGAAGAGAAGAGTGGGAGGGGAAAAGAGGGGAAGTTTCAGGTAAGGGGGAGAGGGAGGAAATGTACAGAGGGTCAGGAAATTGAACAGAGTGTGTAGCAATGGGGGATGGGGAACTGGGGGTAGCCACCAGAAAGTCCCAGATGCCAGGAAAGCAAGAGCATCCTCCTTTTACAGTTTAGCATATCTTATCATGACATCTTGAACCTTGAACTAAGAAGGGACTAGGCAAGTCCAGTTCTGAAACAAAACACAACTTGGGATGACCAGTATGTCCATTTGCAGATCTCAGGGGGGTCTGACCAAATGATTAAGCAGCAAGTGTCAGATGACATATAGCTGCAAAGATGCTAACCCATTTGACATCTACAGTCCCAAGGGTTAGCAGCAAAACTGGCCTCCAAGTCCCTGAAAATTACCCCAAGCAAGTTATCATTACCCACACAGCAGAGGTGTTATCTACAGCAAAGCTAGTGGGAAGCTAATAATGTATTGTGTAGCTGTGTTATCCTGGCTAGGCTTTTTTTGATACTTTATTTACATTTCAAATGTTTCCCCCTTTCAGGTCTCCACTTTGGAACCCCCCCATCTCCTCCCCCTCCCCCTGCCTCTATGAGGGTATTCCCCCACCCACCAACCCACCCACACTTGTCTTCCCTCCTTGGCATTCCCCTTTACTGGGGCATCTAACACCCTCAGGCCCAAGGGCCTCTCCTCCCCCTGATGGCTAACAAGATCTTCCTCTGCCACATATGTGGCCAGCACCATGGGTCCCTCCATGTGTAAAGAATCCTGGCTAGTTTTATGTCAGCTTGACACAAGCTAGAGTCATCTTAGAGGAGGAAACTCAATGGAGAAAATGCTTCCACAAGACTGAGTTGCACGGGAGTCATTGGGGGAATTTTCTTAATTAGTGATGAATGGGAGAGGGCCCAGCCCATTGCACATAGTGTCATCGTTGGGCTGGTGGTCTTGAGTTCTATAAGAAGCAGGCTGAGCAAGCCATGAGGAGCAAAGCCAGTGTTGCAGGCACCTCTTCTTTGCCTCTGTATCATCTCCTGCCTTGAGGTTCCTGCCTTGCTTGAGTTCCTGTCTGACTTACTTCAGTGATGAACACTGTAAGTGGAGGCATAAGCCAAATAAAGCTTTCCTCCCCACGTTGCTTTTGGTCATGGTGTTTCATCTCAGCAATGGTAACACTAAGACATGCGTGACCTCCAAAACTAGTGATTTTTTAAGTTAACTAAGAAAGTGAAGATAGGCTTATTTCCTTTTTCCTCATTAATTACTTGGCACAAAGTACTAGGTAATTAGTTTTGTTGAAGCCCTGAGTTCAAATCTGAGTATTATATAAACTGGGCTCCTGTAATCCCAGGACTCAGGAGATGGAGGCAAAAAAATGAGAAGTTCAAGGTCATCCTCAGCTGCATAGCAAATTGAGAACCAGCCTGGGCTACATTAAATACTATCTCAAATAAATTGTAAATTGACACAGTATTTGAAATTATCATACCTGATAGTTTGAATGAGTATGGTACCCATAGGCCATGCTTATTTCCTAGTTGGTAGAATTGTTAGGGAAAGATTAGGAGATGTGGCCTTGTTGGAAGAAATGTGTCACTGAGGACTGTTTGAGGTTTCAAAAACTCATGTCATTCCCGGTGTGCCCTCTCTGCAGCTTACATTTGGATCAAGATGTAAGCTCCCGGCTATTCCTGCTGCCTTGCCCTTTGTTCAGACTTTATGAACTTCTACCTTCTAAAATCATAAGCCCAAATTAAATGCTTTCTTTTATAAATTGCTTTCACTCTGGTGTTTTATCACCACAATAGAAAAAGTAAGTAAGACAAAGTAAGTACTTGTAGGAAAAAAAAATGTTTAGAATTGCTTAATGGTACCCCTTAGGAACCATAACATCAAGAGAATGGTAAAGCAACTACTCACAATTAAAAAGGGGGAAAATATAGCAAGCTAGAATTCTATAGTAAAGAATTGCCTAAAATTCCACTAAGTAACAAATTAATTATGTTCAATTACAATCTGATAATATTTTTGTTATTTTATTGAAAATCCATATAACATATTCTGATCATACTTCAAATATTCCTCACCTCTCCACCCCTTCAAACTCTCCACCTTTTTTCTCTCTCCTTAGAACACAAACAGGCATAAAAAAGTGCATAGCTAAAACCTAAAAAGCACAACACACACACAAGAAAAAAATATTTTGAAAAATGAAACAAAATTGGAAACTGTAATATACAAGCAAAAGACCTATGGTACTCAAATGATGCTTTATCCTACCACAGGGACCTTTGCTCAGCCATGTTCAGTGCTGCTCTCTTCATAATATTCAGAAATAGGAAACAAGCCAGGTGTTCCTCAACCGAAGAAGGGATAAAGAAAATGGAGCGCATTAATACAACGGACTATGATTCGGCTCTTTAAAAAAATGACCTTATGAAATTTGCAGGCAAACGGATGGAAGTAAGAAAAACCATCCTGAGTGAAACAACCCAGACTCAGAAAGATAAATATGGCATGTATTTGCTTGTATCTAGATATTAGTCATTAAATAAATGAAAACTAAGCTACAATCCATAAACCTAGAGAGATACGGTATAGAAGAAGAGATTGGGGGGCACATGGATCTTCTAGGGAGGGGGAACTAGAATAGAGTTTATGCGTGGACTGGAGTGGGGCAACAAGAATGGGAGGGTCATGTAGGAAGGGGGAGAGGGGGATAGGATCGAGGGAGAGAATGGAGGGAGAGACGGAACTGAAGAGTGTTTGAGGAACAGTTGAGGAGTAGTAAGGAAATCTAGTGTAGTAGAAAATTCCTATAAAATAAAAAGGTAATCCTAATGGAGTCTCCAAACACTGAGGGAGACCTACTACTATCTCTTGTCACCAAATGAAGCTTCTAGTATGAGACTGGGTTTCATCCAACTGAGTTGTTGGTCAAAGGGGTCCCATAGAAATCCCAACCTGTTGCCAAGACAGTAGGTTATACTGTCCACAAACTAACAGCAAGGCCCCATTGTTAAAGATAACACTCATTGAGCATGGAGAGGTCAGACTGATGCCTACAGCCCCATGGTCTAATGTCTATGACTTAGAAAGATACTCTCCAGGCTACCAAGAAAGTAAACACCAACTCAACACAAATACTTTGATCTACACTCTGACCTACCTGAAAAATATGCTAGGACTATGGTGGTATAAACCTTATAACAGTAACTAAGTGATGTCTGATTTGACTTAAGGCCAACTACATGGATGGATGTCATCCTGATAGTTCTTGGATGACCAAGAACCAGAGTCTAGAACCCAGAAACCAAAAATCAAATACTGCTGGTCTTTAAAAAAAAAAGTAACAATAAGATGACTCCTAATAATCCTCTTTTGTACTCATAGATTGGTGCATTTCCAGTCATTATCAGAGAGACTTCTTTCAGCAACAAATGGGAACAAATACCGAGACCCACAGCCAGACATGAGAGAGAGAGAGAGAGAGAGAGAGAGAGAGAGAGAGAGAGAGAGATATCTTGGAACTTACAGTTCTAAATGAGGTGTCTCCATCAAATTCCTCCTTTCAGAGCTCAGGGACTCCCAGAGAAAGGGAGGCAGAAGGAGTGAGGGAGACACATGGGATGGAGGACACCAGGAGAGTAAGACCCTCTAAAATAATTAAGCAGAGCTCATATGAACCCACAGAGACTGAAGCAGCAGACACAGGGTCTACTTGAGTCTGCACCAGGTCCTCCTCATATACTCTAGCTTTCAGCTTAGTACTTTTGTGGGGCCCCTGAATGAGTGGGTTTCCGATTCATGTGCCTTCTATGGGGCTCTTTTATTTCCTATTGGCTTGGCTTGTCCAACTTCAATATGATGGTTTTTGTTTTATCTTGTTATATTTTATTTTTATGGTTTGTTGTTATCTTCTAGAAGTCTGTTCTTTCTAACGAGAGAGAGAAAGGGAGTAGATCTGGACGGGTGAGGGATAGAGAGAAACAGAGGGGTAGAGGGAGGAGAAACTGTATTCAGATTATATTGTATGAGAAAACAAACTATATTTAATATAGGAGGAGGAGAAAAATGAGATAAAAGAAAAAATAAAATAAAAAAGACTAATTAAAAAAACCCAAACAAAGCAATATGAGACCAAAAAAAAAAAAAAAAAAAAAATCTGCAAAAGCACATTGAGTTAATTTTGTGTTGGTCCTCTACTGCTGGGTATGGGGCCTACCCATAAGTGTCATAGACTCTATTGGAGAAAACTAATTTTACATTTTGAGAATAATTAAATAAAATTCAAGACTAATGTTATAAATGCTACTTTTCAATTCCTGCTAATATTTTTTTCATGCTCACAGCATCTCTTTAGAAAAGGAAAATAACAGTTGCAGATAAAATTCAATCCTCCTAATGATTAGATAATTCTACCTACAATAGCTTGAGAGTTACCAATGTCTACAAATTGAAGGAAAAGTTAGAAGCTGCTATCTGAACCTAAAGACAATGCCCAATTGTCAAGCCCTTGTCAGCAACCAGTGGAAAATTCTATGCCGCTCCTTTCAATTCCGGTGTTCATACCATTCAGTTTTAACACCAGACTTCTCTAACACAGAGTCACAATTTAATGTCTTTCGAACTCATTGCGGGGCTCATGTTTCAAAGTAACAATAGTATCATTAGCAACAACAAAGGCTAAATGTAATAATACTATATAGTTATAACATAAACATACACTTTACATACACAGAGAAGAGCTGGGAATACTTACTTCTGTTACTTGGGTTACCTGTGAAGCAGGCTGACATTATTTGAAAGAAGACTTAGACTAGTTATAAATGTGTACTATAGATACCAGGCATGCCACTAATGCAGAAAACAATTATAACTGCTGTGCTGGGAGAAGAAATAAAATGAAATTGTGTAAACAGCTAAATTAGAACCATAGAAGGCAGAGAAAAGAGAGAATTTTTTAAAGTTAAAAACAGGGAGGATATTACTCTAACTATATGATCATTTCAAATGCAGACAGTCTAAATATACTAATTAAAAGTCAAGAATGTCATAGTGGAAAGTCAAATTCAATGTATGGTGTCTCTAAGAAAGACACTTTAAATAGAAAACAGTAAAATAAAAGTAAAGGAATGAAAAAAGGTTTTTTGTCTGAATAAATTAATAATTTATTGATTATCTATTTACTTACATCTGGATCACTGACTCCCCTCCTTCCTCTATTCCCAGTGCTCCCTGATCCCATCCCCTCCCCCACATGTACCCCTTCTCCACTTCTCCAAAAAAGGAAGCTTCCCATGGATATCAACCAGCCTTGGCATATCAGGTTACAATAAGATAAGGTGCATCTTCTTCTATGAAGACTAGACAAGGCAGCCCAGTTAGGGGACAGGGATCCAGAGGTAAGCAATTTAGCCAGAGACAGCCCCTGACCTTGCTTTAGGTGTCCCACATGAAGACCCAGCTGCACAACTGTTAGATATGTGCAGAGGGCCTAGGTCCATCCCCTTCATGCCTGGTTGGTTAGCATTTCAGTCTCTGTGAATGCCTATGAGCCCAGGTTAGCTGATTCTATAGGTTTTCTTGTGGTGTCCTTGGCCTCTCTGGCTCCTTCAATCCTCCCCCTCTACCGCAGGATCCCCCAACCCCAAGTTCCACTTATTGTTTGGTTGGAGCATCTGTTTCCATCAGTTGCTGGGTGAAAACCTCTCAGATGACTATGAGGCAAATAGACTGTGCCACCAGACAGAAGAACTGGTAAGGCTGAGCAGATTTAGACCCTGGGAAAATCTCAGAATTGAGAAGGACAGGAGTGGAGCCAGCTCCCTGCCAAACCACCTGATCTGGAACATATAATCATAACACCCCACTAAGAGGACCATGGCAATCAGTCACGCAGCATAAAAATCTCAGTTCTCTGTGCCAATGACCTTCTCTTCCTGGACATTCCTTCCCACAAAAGGTATTTAATTCCTGGTTCACCCTGAATAAGGTGTATGCATTCATATTTGCCATCAAATAAAACAGTTTGGATGAGCAAGGACAGTCTCCTTCACCAAGGATCACTGCAGAGGAGGCCTTTGTGATAAAGAGTTGTACCTAAATCTCCCAGAGAAAGTCTTCTCTCCCTCAGCCCCTCCATACTCTTGGCACTCATGTGGAACCAAACCGGGTTCTGCCCCAAAGCTCTGCTTCCCCTTCCTACCTAGCACTTAGACAGCCTGAGAGGAAGTGTGGACCCAGGGACCCCTGTTCCCAGCTCCCAGTAGTATGCGGGTAGCACCTCGGTACACAGGAGACTGGGAACCATAGCAATCATCCCAGACCCTGCGGTTTCCCACCCGATAAAACACAGACTGAGCACTCCTATTATGAACCGTATTCTGCCTCCGCTGAGTATCTTGCCAGCATCAATCAAGCGCTCCAGCAGCAAGGTAGACGTGCAACCAGCAAATGACAGTTATGCTAGGCTCCTGTCTGTAAGTATAAAATATAATTAATAGTGTCAAGAGTGAGCTCTCTCTCATAGCATGAGTTTCAAGCTAAGCCAGTCATTGATTGGCCCTTCCTTCAAATTCTGCTCCATCTTTTACCCCTGTACATTTTGTAGGTAGGACAAATTGTGGGTATAAGATTGTGTGGCTGGGTTGGTGTCCCAAGCCCTCCACTGGAAGTCTTACTTCATTACAGGAGATGTCCAGTTCAGGGTCTGTATCCCCCCCATTGCTAGGAGTCTTAACTAGGGTCACTCTCATAGATTCCTGTCAGTTTCCATTGCACTAGGTTTCTAGCTCATCCAGGAGACACCTCCCCAATCCAGTGGCCTCTCCCAGTACTCTCTCCCTCTGTCGTCCTCCCCACACCTCATCTACCCATCCTGTCCCCATTCCTTTCTTTACGCAATCCCCTCCAGCATCTTCAACAAATGGTGATGGTCTAACTGGATGTCTGCATGTAGAAGAATGCAAATAGATCTATAACTATCACCCTGCACTCAAGTCCAAGTGGATCAAAGATCTCAACATAAAACAAGATATACTAAATATGCTAGAAGAGAAAGTAGGAAAGGGCCTTGAACTCATTGACATAGGAGACAACTTCCTGAACAGAACACTAGTGGCTCAGGCACTAAGATCACCAATAAATAAATGGAACATCATGAAACTAAAATTCTTCTGTAAGGCAAAAGACACTGTCAACAGAACAAAACGGCACCCTACAGGATGGGAAAAGATTTTCACCAATTCCACATCTGACAGAGGGCTCTCATGCAAAATATATAAAGAATTCAAGAAACTAGACATCAACAAACTGACTAACCCATTAAAAAATGAGGCAGAGAATTCTCAACAGAGAAATCTCTAATGGCCAAGAAGCACCTAAAGAAATGTTCAGCATCCTTAGTCATCAGGGAAATGCAAATCAAAACAACTCTGAGATTCCATCTTACACCCCTAAGAATGGCTAAGATCGAAAAGTCAAGTGACAGTTCATGCTGGTAAGAATGTGAAGAAGGAGAACACTCTTCCATTGTTGGTTGGAGTGCGAACTTGTATAACAACATTGGAAACCAATTTTATTGTTTCTCAGAAAAATAGGAATAGATCTAACTCAAGACCCAGCTATACCACTCCTGGGCATATACCCAAAAGATAGTCCACTATACCACAAGGACACTTGCTCTATTATGTTCATAGCAGCTTTATTCATAATAGACAGAAACTGGAAACAACCTAGATGTCCCTCAACTGAGGAATAGATAAAGAAAATGTGGTTCACTTACACAATGGAATATTTATTACTCAGCCATTAAAAACAATAAAATCATGAAATTTGCAGGCAAATAGAATTAGAAAAGATCATCCTGAGTGACATAACCAAGACCAGAAAGACAAACATGGTATGTACTCACTTATAAGTAGATAGTAGCCATAAAGTACGGGATAACTATGCTACAATCCACAGACCCAAAGGAACTAAGTAACAAGAAGGGCCTGAGGAGGTAGGGGTGGGGGGAAGACACTTGAATCTCACTGAGAAGGTAAAACAGATAAGAAAGGTTTTCTTGTTAAGACTTATCAAAAGAAAGATGTATAATGGAAGATGTATAACTTAAATTAACTTCTAGAAAAGATCTCTTCAGAACAAGAAAATTCCTGAGTAATTAAAGTGCATTGAATTCTCTGAGGAAACATACAACTTACTAAGCCACATAGAACCAGTAAAAGATGACTAATTTATTTGAGACTAAACATTGATAGAGATTCAAGGGAAAGGGAATCATTCACTCTTTAGAACTCTCTCAGTAACTGACAAATACAGAAAATAAAAATCAGTAAAGATTTAGCTGAACAAGACAGCAGCATCACCCATCAACTATAACTGATTGATATTTATGGCAAACTTCAACAATAGGAGGACATTTTCTTCTAAACATATACAGCAATCACCAAGAAACACAATCTTGGCCATAAAACGCTTTTCAAAGAACTTAAAAGAATAAGAATTATACAGAGTATAGCTCAGACACAGAGGAATTACACTAGAAAACAATTACAGAAAGATAGCCAGAAATTTTCCAAAACTGTGAGAGACTGAACAACCCACTGCTAAGTGACAAATAAGTCAGGCATGTCCCAAGAGAGGTGTGATAATTTCTGGAGATTGAAATACAACCTTTACAAATGTATGAAAGCACACAGCAGTGTTCAGAATTTTGACACTGTGATACAACATTGTCATATACCAAGCTCACACTCAAAACTCATAATCAAGTTACAAATTTAAAGTTGAAAAAAAAAGCTCACAGAAATGAAACAAAACTCAAAACTTCATAGTGTTTTAAATAAGTTTATGATCTTGTGTTGGACGACATTCATAGCTATCCTTGGCATAAGTCTGAGGGCTGTGAGTTGGACAATGAATGCACAGAGATAACAGAAAAGAAGTCCTGTGGCCTAAACTTCTACTTTAGGGACGCAGATGTAGCAGTAAAACTGAAGACTAAAGACTAAGAAAAGAAACAGTCAAATTCAGTAAAGAGTCATGATATTGAAACTTGAAGGTCAGTATAGAAAAACCAAGGATTTTAACAATAACATTGAAAAGCCAATGAAATCATATAGGCTCAGAACATTTTTATTTTTATTAGTGCTTTTGTTTGAGATAGGGTCTCAGGTAGCCCAGGATAGCCTCCAACTCACTACTTCTTTGAGTGATTGAAGATAACCTAGACCTCCAAATCCTCCTGTCTCTAGCTTCTGATTTCTGTCCATAACATTGAGAAGCTTCTAGTGAGGCTAACCAAGGAAAATGGTACAGGTTGCTAGTATCAGGAATGAAAGAATAACTATTACTAGTCCTGTGAACATTAAAAGAATAATAAAAGAATGCTATGAATAATTCTGCCCACAAGGTTCATAACCTACAGAAATGAATCAGTTCTGTAAAAGACACAATCTATTAATATTCACACAAGGAGAAACAAATAATCCACATACCCCTGTTAAGTAAATTGAATCAAGAGTAACCCCTGAGGGTAGGGATTTAGTTCAGTGGATGAGTGTTACTCTAGCAAGCACAAGACACTGAGTTTAGTTCTCAGCACAAAAATAAAACTGTATATAACAAGCACTTCAAAAACCACTCAGCTAAGCACCATGAGACACCTGCAATCCCAGCACTTGAAAGCTGGAGGCTACCCTGGGCTACATGAGATCCTAGCTCAAGCCAAAACACCAATAAAAAGAAATATGTTCTAAGCCTAGATGATTTACTGGCTTGATTCTTCCCAAAAAATGAGTAAAATGTTGCCAGTTCTCCCTATATCCCAAGCTTGCTGCTTTCAGCAGATGCTTCACTAATCTAAACTGAACTGTTTCTACCTGTTGCGGTTCAGTAGCTCGTACTGCCTCTTTCACTAGAATTAACATATAATATTGGCACAGCAATCCTAACTAACGCTGGGGAAGAGCAACAACACTCCAGAGATAGCATCTATTAAATAAAAGTATTGGAAAGATCAGGAATTCAAGGCCCATACCTAAACATAGTAAAAAGCAATATACAGCAAACCAGTAGCCAACATCAAACTAAATGGAGAGAAACTCGAAGCAATCCCACTAAAATCAGGGACTAGGCAAGGCTGCCTTCTCTCTCCCTAT